>JAOTOM010005069.1:382500-392500 GCA_034440615.1 Ashinkailepas kermadecensis
AGTGGTGTATTAACAGTGGTGTATCAACAGTGGTGCGCCAGCGGTGGTGTATCAACAGTGGTGTATCAACAGTGGTGTATCAACAGTGGTGCGTCAGCAGTGGTGTATCAACAGTGGTGTATCAACAGTGGTGTATCAACAGTGGTGCGCCAGCGGTGGCGTTCCTCAGCACTGGTGCGTCGGCAGCGGTACGTCAGCAGTGGTGCGTCAGCAGTGGCGTTCCCCATGAGTGGTGTACCTCAGGAGTGGTGCGTCAGCAGCGATGCGTCAGCAGCGATGCGTCAGCAGCGGTGCGTCAGCAGCGGTGTGTCAGCAGCGGTGCGTCAGCAGCAGTGCGTCAGGAGTGGTGCGTCAGCAGCAGTGCGTCAGGAGTGGTGCGTCAGCAGCAGTGCGTCAGGAGTGGTGCGTCAGCAGCAGTGCGTCAGCAGCGGTGCGTCAACAGCCCGGTGGCGACAGGTGGCCGCACGGAGCGGCTGTGCTAATGGCGGCACGGCCACCCTCCTCCTCTGGTGTCAAATGAGACCGTTACGGCGTTGCTCCGCCCACCGGCGGAGGGGGAATGGGAGGGGGAGGGGAGGGCAGCTGGTCGGCCACACCGTGCCTGTCCCAGCGCGGCCACCATGCTCTGCCTCCGGCCAGCGAAGCTCAAGCGATTTCACCGCAGAAGTCCGTCCATAAGCGCTTAATGAGCGCTCGCTTACGAGGCGCCTGCGCCGACACCAGGACTCCCTTGGGCTTCGATGAGCCCGTTTCATGTGTCGGTTCCACATCCCTCAGTGAAGCTGGGTCGACCGTCTCTTGAATGAGGCACCCTTGGGTCGCCCGTCTGTGACCCCGATCACGTCGACTCGTCACTGGTTGTGGACTCAATGTACACTGAACTCAGCGGACTCGGTACCCTCAGGGCCGGACATGAGCGAACATGAGTCATGAGTGTGTCGAACATGAGCACGCCGTCGAATGTGCCGTTACTAGGGTTGTCATTCAGGTCAGACCGAATTTCCCAGCATTCTTTCCTTTTTGACATCACTTTTCCGAAGGTCCTAAGATTGTAGTTAAATGTTGTTAACTAGTATTGAAGCGTCTGTCGTCCGTCGACCGTCGTCGTCCGTCGTCCGTCGTCAAATCCTGTCCTTCATCGTATGTCGTCCATCGAACGTGGTCGTCCGTCGTCTGTCGTCTGTCGTCTGACGTCCGTCGTCTGTCGTCTGACATCCGTCGTCTGTCGTCCGTCGTCCGTCGTCCATCGTCCGTCGTCCGTCGTCCGTCGTCCGTCGTCCGTCGTCCGTCGTCCGTCGTCCGTCGTCCGTCGTCCGTCGTCTCGTCGTCCGTCGTCCGTCGTCCGTCGTCCGTCGTCGTCCGTCGTCCGTCGTCGTCGTCCGTCGTCCGTCGTCCGTCGTCCGTCGTCCGTCGTCCGTCGTCCGTCGTCCGTCGTCCGTCGTCCGTCGTCCGTCGTCCGTCGTCCGTCGTCCGTCGTCCGTCGTCCGTCGTCCGTCGTCCGTCGTCCGTCGTCCGTCGTCCGTCGTCCGTCGTCCGTCGTCCGTCGTCCGTCGTCCGTCGTCCGTCGTCCGTCGTCCGTCGTCCGTCGTCCGTCGTCCGTCGTCCGTCGTCCGTCGTCCGTCGTCCGTCGTCCGTCGTCCGTCGTCCGTCGTCCGTCGTCCGTCGTCCATCGTCCGTCGTCCATCGTCCATCGTCCATCGTCCATCGTCCATCGTCCGTCGTCCGTCGTCCGTCGTCCGTCGTCCGTCGCCCATCGTCTGTCGTCCGTCGTTTGTCGTCCGTCGTCCGTCGTCCGTCGTCCGTCGTCCGTCGTCCATCGTCTGTCGTCCGTCGCCCGCCGTCTGTCACGACGTCCGTCGTCCGCCGTCTGTCACGACGTCCACCCATCGTGTTGACGGGCGTGCCGGAGAGTCCATGCGAGCGAGCCGCTCTCGGCCTGATGAAGACAAAGTAGGCAAATATTGGCACATCGGTGACGATTGGCACGCATGCCATCGGCCACGGTGGCGGCCGGTGCTGCCGCCCGGCGGCCGGAATGTCAACTGCCCGGTCAACTGGCTCGCTGCGCCGGCCCGGCCGTCTGGGCCCCGCCCGGGGCGGTGGCGTGAACCCGCCCTGGTCATCCCTGCCCGGGGGCCGCGAGATGGGCTGGCCCCATGTGTCAAACCGGCCCGCCCCTCTCGTCTGTCGAGCCCTGTCTGTCGAGCGTCCTCGTCTCGCCTTCGGTATCGGGATGCCTTGCGACTACGGGCGTCGTGTGGTCCTCTCGCCTTGGGCGTCGTGTGGTCTCCTCGCCACGGCCACCGTGTGGTTTGACGCCCCAAGTATTGAATTCCCTCTCCCTCTTTTGGTGCTGAGTCATTTTTACACCTCGTGCGGGAGTTTATTGGTAGATACTTCCCTTCAAACTGGAGGGGTTCACAATGCATTTTAGGCCTAAAATATATAGTGCATGTCATGCACCTAACAGCAAATTTTCTTCTGTGAGTGATCTGGACTCCCAAACCGTCTCAAAGTTGAAAGGAAAGGGCCATTTTGTTGTTGATACCTTCCATGGATCCATCCACAGGATCAATGTTCCCAGACTGTCCATAACAGCCACTGTACGTGGAGGGCATGTATCGTGAAATAAATAAATAAATAATGTTAAGCTTGTCCAAAGTTAGGGGGCGCTGTCCCCTCCAACCCACAGTCTCCCGTTCCTGCGTCCATGTGCGCACGAGTCACCGATATTTATCTCCGACTGGTGTATTGAACCACTTCTCGTATTCATGTATCGAGCCACCACCTCCGTCCGGTGTTGTCGCCATCGTGCCTTTCCTCACACATTGAACCACCACATCCGTCTGGTGTAGTAAACCATCGCGCCTTTCTCCGCGCATTGAGCTACCACCTCCTCATCGAGTCGTGATCAAGCTCGCCTCCGGCGTTGCGTCTGGCCTGTAATAGGTGCCATTTATTGACCCCCACCCCCGCCTCCCCTACACTGTGCCGACGACTCCACCCAGACGGTTGGCCGCCCTTCGTCGCCACGTCGTGTCCGTCGCGGCGAAGACAATGGCCGAGGGGACCGTGGGATGGCCCGAGCAGTTATGATTATGGAGAGACGCGTTAGCGAGAAGACAGGCTCAGGGCAGATGAATGACGGGAGGAAAGCGTCGAGCAAACATATCGCTGAGATGAAAAAATCCGCTGAGAGCTGCAGGGCTGGAAGCGGGAACGGGTAGAACGGGATGGTGTGGAGGTGAGACGGTGGCACAGATGGAGCAGTGTGGTGTGAAGGTGAGACGGTGGCACGGATGGAGCAGGATGCGTGTGGAGATGAGATGGTGGTACGGATGGAGCAGGATGCGTGTGAAGGTGAAATGGTGGCACAGATGGAGCAGGATGGTGTGAAGGTGAGACGGTGGTACAGCTGGAGCAGGATGTGTGTGGAGGTGAGGCGGTGACACGGATGGAGCAGTGTGGTGTGAAGGTGAGATGGTGGTACAGATGGAGCAGGATAGTGTGAAAGTGAGACGGTAGCACGGATGGAGCAGGATGGTGTGAAGGTGAGACGGTGGTGCAGATGGAGCAGGATGGTGTAGAGGTGAGACGGTGGTACAGATGGAGCAGGATGGTGTGAAGGTGAGACTGTGGCACGGATGGAACAGGATGGTGTGGAGGTGAGACGGTGGCGCAGATGGAGCCGGATGCGTGTGGGTGAGATGGTGGTACAGCTGGAGCAGGACACCGTGGAGATGAAACGGTGACACAGGTGATGTGTTTTTACGATCAAACATGCTGCATATATATAGGCGGAACGTTTGCTTTCTTCTAAAGTCTTTTATCGTGCCATAACATCTAAGCCAGCTTTGCATTGCCACGATCCAAGGGAACATGAATGCAGCATGGTAGCTGCTTTCACAAAGCTGCTTCAGTCATCGTAAGCGCATTTGGGTTGCGTTCTTTATGTAAAATATTATCTTTGGAGACGTTATACAATATTATTTTCCGAGACACTATTGGTGTGTCGGATTAAAATGTTCCACATAGCTTCAAAAACAAGTGCATTGATTGGTTTATTAATTCCGAAGCTGATGTCATTGCGATCACATTGACTATTTTTTGTAGCACAAAATCAACCTGATTGCATGCAACAACAGCATGTGCAGCATTCAATACCTTGCAACAATTTGCAGTTGACTATTTCGTAGTCGTCAGGGGGTGGGAGTGGATGTCAATTCTTGTTTATGAAGAGGACGAGCGGCGCTGCACTGGTTTGAAAAGCTGGTGTTGTAGATGGAGCGGCCTGCTTCCAGTCGTCACCGGCAGATGTCGCTCACCGGCTCACCAGACGCCCAGATGACAGCCACTTGGCTATGATTTGGCCAAGGGTAACCCTAACACGACACCGTAATAAACATGACACTGTAAATGAAAAATAGCGCAACCTTTTCCACATGTACTTGTGCCGTGATTATGTAGCAGATCTTTCATAGAACTTACTCGTTCAAAGGCACTGTAGATACTTTTTGATGGGCCATAGCCACCCTTTCTCCCAGTGATTTTTTTTTAAATCCGAGTTCTTGTTGGGGTGGCTTTATGAACCAGGGTCCTATTGCTAAGCAGAGCTTGTTGCGTGAACCCTGGCCCCACCACCCGATTCATGAATTCCAGTTCAACGGCAGAATTTTGACCGAAAGCTTAACGTACCGTCAATGCATCGGCACGGCCCGATGTCCGGTAGCTCGTCCCCGGCCTTATCGGGCCAGCTGCCAACTGACCCTCCCAGCCGGGGGCTAAATGCGAGCGCGCGAAGGGATTCGAACCCTGCGTTGCCAGGACAGGGGAGACCAGAGCAGGCCAGCGCTCTAACCAACTGAGCTACCGGGGCGGCAAATTTGATCCCCTGGATTTCATAGGAGGCATTATGGAGTTTCCTCCAATGCTAGAATCCCTCGTACCAAATGCATGGATCTCACAATCGATTTCATGGAAATTAATCGGTGGCAATGGGTTTGCATTGGAGATGCGCAATGGTGGAGAATTGCATGTATCTTCAGGGATGTTTTTACATTGGATACAGTGATGTCTGAAAACGCATCCAGGGGTGCATTCCCATATGGTTCCATGTTAAACTTCAGTGGTGCTCGGCAGATTTCAGCGGTGCACAGACATCCCTAAGATAATGCAGTTATCCACCCATGTGGACGCATGGAAAAAAGAAACAGGTTAGGCGCTCTCAAAGTATAGGCCGTTTGACTTCGCAAGCAGCACTTCCCTCTGGACACGCATCGCTCTAATGAATCCTTGGTCATCCAGGTACTTTGTTTATCTGTATTTAAACTATCGTGCGCTGTAGCTATAAGGGAGCCTTGCTAGTCGATGACAATCAAATCAATCCTGGTGGAAGCTTAAAGCCGTTTGTTTTCTTCTTTCAGCTAATTTCATCTAACTTGATTCCTTGCAAGTGTAAAAGTATAATGTTAGTCCATTGAACATACGAATGCCCTACACAAATTTCACAGACGCAGAATAGAAATTCGCGCACAATCAACAATCTGTGGTGCAAAATGCGGAATATTAAAGTGCTAACAACTTAAATATCCTTTTTTTCTGCCTATGGATACCGACAAATTCAATGAAACCGTCAACCTCTGTTCCCAACAACACCGGTTATCTACTTCATGCTCCAATAAACTCCAACGTTTACTCCCTCTCGCGTCGAGACGTGCCCGTAAGTGGGCGAACATTTCTCGCCTACAAAATTCCATTCTCGGCAATCCGCAGAGCAATCGTTTGTGTTTGTCTTTGTCCACAGAGCTGGCTGCCTGCTATCTGAGCCTGTCCAGTTACCAATGCCTCTGGGAGACGGCGCGGTCGAGCCCAGAAGAAGTCCCCTGCTGTCCCGTGCGTCGAATCGATCCTGCCGCCGGCACCCGACCGGATGAAGCGCCGCGGCTACCCCTTGCCTCGGCTGACTCTGGCACCCCACTCACGTATATGGAAACGCTTATTGACCAGCCCGCATTCCAATAAAAACGACGGCCGGAATTCTATCAGACCTGCTAGCAAAATGCAAAATGTTGATTCTGTGCGCGGGCGCGGGCGCGACGCGAGGGGTGAACAGAGCACGTGTCTGCTGCTATCGCGCCGTTGAAGAGGTGGCCGTCAGGTGCCCCCCGCCCCGGCTGACATGTCACCGTTTCAATGCACTGGCACGGCGTCTGCGGAGGAGCATTGTCGTCGACACTCGTGCCTCTCGGCGTGTCACTCGGGCTGCGAACGTGGCGGGTCGGCGGTGGGTTCGATGGTGTGGTAGCGGTGGATCTGGTGGTGTGGTAGCGGTGGGTTCGATTGCGTGGTAACGGTGTGTCTGGTGGTGTGGTAACGGTGGATTCGATAGTGTTGTAACGGTGGGTCTGGTGGTGTGGTGGCGGTGGATCTGGTGGTGTGGTAACGGTGGGTTCGATAGTGTTGTAACGGTGGGTCTGGTGGTGTGGTGGCGGTGGATCTGGTGGTGTGGTAACGGTGGGTTCGATAGTGTGGTAACGGTGGGTCTGGTGGTGTGGTAGCGGTGGATCTGGTGGTGTGGTGGCGGTGGGTTCGATAGTGTGGTAACGGTGGATCTGGTGGTGTGCAGTGTATAGCATCGGACACAGTGTGAGCGCAGGGGAGAGCACCGAACACAGCAAAGGGTCCTGCATGGCACAGTTCATATTGAACGAGAACTGGTATGTACTTCAAGCCGCCTAAGTTGTCACACAGAATCTTGGTGAGTTACTGTGGAAGTTTGCCTCTAACGATGATATACATTGGTTGATGTTCGACTTGCTGCAAGTACGACAAATTGTAGGTTTGGTGCAAGGTACGGAAAATGTTTTCAGCCGGCATTTTCAGCATTCGATTTGCTGTTGCAATCTCAGGATGCTGAGCTCAATCGGCGCTCTCGGATCCGGCCGAAGTTTTCAGCTTTGTCGATACGATGGTTGGTATTTTATTAAGTTAACTGACACCGACCTGTGTATGTAGGTAGTTTGTCACTGATGATGCACAACCATATTCACTTATGCTGTACGCAACATAAGAATGATGAAAAGACAGGCATTTAGTTGCCGGGTGTAAGAGCGTCTTTAGAGTGGAGGGGAAGGGATAAGGAACCCGCTTGAAGTCTGGCCGTTGAAACAATGCAAAGCAGATGTGCACCTGGATATTTGGGATGCAGGTACATTCCTCCAGATCTCCAATTATCGCACCGATGATTAACGCACTTAGCTATGGAATAACAACATGAAATTTGAAGTGGATAGCACGGACACTGTCAGACATGAAATGACTGCAACTGTATTAGCAGTAATTTAGCATAGTGACACGTAGAACTAGATTCGAGTCCTTTGATTATCTTAATAAACATGATCCAAGTAATGTTACCCGACGAAGTAGCGAGTGTATAATGTTTTACTTGGATACGTCGGGGAGTAACATTAACTGCTGCTTGATTCTATAGCATAGCAGTGTTAATTGACTAACGCAATGCTTCAAATGGAAGAGAACGACCGGTTTGATTGGCATGATCCTTGACCAGATTAGGCGTCTTCTTACGTCACTTTACGATGTAGCCAGTTGGATCAGCATAAATCTGTCCATCAATTGCGATCGTCACGATTCGTGATGGACAAGTCATACCTGGTGCTGATAGGTGCCATTTGGCCTGGCATGTTGGATCTGGCATTGCTGAAGAAGCACTTCCTAAGCGATTTAAAAATCGTATTGCCCTTCCAAGTTTGGTGATAATCTGACGTTCGAGGACGCCTGATTGATGCGTGCGCCACTGATAAGATGCTGGAGCGCTTTCAGTTAATTTGTGCGAACTAAATCGTTGCTGCCTAACTGAGAGACGACCACTCAGCGGTGATGTTGGTTGTCCCAACCGGGTTGGCACCCCTGCTCTTGGGAATTACAGCTCCAGCACAGCCGGAGTGTGGTGTACGGGGCTGCTGGGGATATGCCCCCCAATATTTTGAAGTATGCATACCCTTCCCCATCCCCCAAAATTTCTAGGAAACAACATTTATTGCAATGCTTATCCCCGTCAGGCTCTAGGACCTCGGGACTGCGGCCGTGACCTAACCGTCAGGTCCCCGGGGCACTGCTGCCGTGACCTGACGGCGGCCAGGTCTCCTGGGCCTCTGGATCGCGGCGCGCCGCACAGTAGCACCTGAAGCGTCGGTCGGCACTAGACCCGGCTGAAACATTCACGCCGCCTGTCCGACCGTCGCGCCGCCGGCCGGCGGGCGCGGCTCACACGGTGTGCCCCGGAGAGTGTGAACGTACGGTGCTGACGTGAGCACCATCTCTGAATCGCCGGCCTGCGGCGGCCAGCCCGGGCCGTCAGTCGCAGCACAGCGCGTGTCGGCCATACGCGATGCGAGTCGGGCGACGGTGGCTGGTCGGCGGCCCGCCATTCGGACGCCTGCCGACGCGTCGGCGCCGACGGGTCCTCATGCATGGAGTTCGCGCAGCGAGAATGCATCAACGAGAGTCTGGCTATCAAAATCGTCCACTTGCCCGCAGGCGTCGGAGACGCACGGGCTCCTACCAGCGCGAAAGACACAGAGGTCATTAACGGGAATCCTATTCATTGGTCAATGAAAGAAATAACAATTCCAGTGAGCACAAAAAGGAGATATAAAACTTCAGAATAGCCTGGAGTTTCATTAACGCGGTTCAGTGCCCTACTTTCTTCTCATTTCCTTAGTTCGTAAGAGGCTCAGTAATTGTTGGACGCAGGTAACTGCCAAGAAGTGCTGGTGGGAAATTAACGTAACCTTTTCTTTTCATCCTGTCACTAGTGCAATAGGGTGATGAAAATTTGTCAGTATGCTGTCTGGGCTTCGCTTTCATGATGTATATATATATACACACACACACACACACACACACACACACATATATATATATAATATATATATATATATATATATATATATATATATATATATATATATATATATATATATATATATATATATATATATATATATATATATATGAAAGCGAAGCCCAGACAGCATATTGACAAATTTTCATCATACTATTGCACTAGTGACAGGATGAAAAGAAAAGGTTACGTTAATTTCCCACCAGCACTTCTTGGCAGTACTTTGTTGGAATCGCGAAACCTGCAAGTGCATCCATGATAAATTTAACCCGCCCTGTCTCGTGGAGGGGTGTTTTTGCACCCCGTTAGGTTTTCCGCGATAAAAATAAACGACTTTGCACAGTGCCGCGAAATTGATAATGGCTTTTCCACAAACGTTTTTCGTTTAATGTGAAAGTTTCAACCTCAGATCATGTAAGGTCATTGACCTTGCCCCCCAGGTCAAAGAGGACCACCTCCAAAAATGTTCCAAGGTCGATAACGCATCTAACTGAAAATATATTTAAACGTAACTTACCACGTGAGTACAATCGGGCAGTGCGTACAAAACGTAAATCTTAGATTCTGTTTTAGGTCAGGTCAGTAGTCTGAGGTCACGGCCAATTCTGATCAATTTTCTTTTTGTGAAATGCATGTACTTCTAACCGAATTTTCCCCTTGGCACGCATGCAAAAGCATATGAAGTTCATTATCTACATTGATTGATCTCCGTCAAGTGACCTGAGGGCAGGTCAAGATAAAGTACGGTAAGTGGGAAAACATATCTAGAGACTCCGGTTTGTGTGGTTTATTTCGAGTTTTCACGGCCTAAATAATGCCAAACTTGCATTGCATGACTAAAATCGCCCAATGAACCCAAAGTTATGAATCGTATTAAAATCAAGGTCATCATATGTCATCATCCTATCACAATTTGATATTTTTAAAGTTGATACACGTGAAAATATATTGAAATGAAGCTTACAACATGATTGTAATTTGACGGTGCTTACGTGCATATCTTGGATTTCTGCTTGAGGTCATTTCAATGATCAAAGGTCACGGACAATTTTGGCCCGTGATTTACCGATGTGACGT
>JAOTOM010005069.1:397500-462500 GCA_034440615.1 Ashinkailepas kermadecensis
GAGCGTGGACTAGGTGAGGGTGTGCGACGCGTGAAGCTACCAGAAGCCGGCGACACAGCACACATGGAGTCTGTGAGCGTTACAGACGTCCTGCCGACGTTACTGTACACATCAGCGCCGGGCTCAGCCAGACTGAGTGCAGGCAAGCGGCCCTCATCTGAGCAACAGGCGTGGCTTCCGTTGGTTACGACGCAGCGAGCCTCGTCCATTCAATAGCCACATAAAAAGGCAGTTTACAGATGGAGATGAGGATGGAGACCCACCAAAATTACCTCTTACATGTTTATCGAACAGAGTAGATGTCGTGCACTTCGGGTTTCAACCATCGACATTAAAATCACTGGATGTCTCAATTATTTCTTGCCCTGAATAAACGCTATTGTGCATGCAAATAATTGAAGGAATGCCGACAAGCCTAAGCCAGTCGAAGCCCAGGTTTCTACCTTCGATGGGCCGTTCTAACACCCTAACTATACTTCGCCATGTTTTGTCCTTCCATTATCGTTCCTCCGCAAGTGACGGTCAGCTGTTTAATCTTAAATTAGCAGGGCAATGCCGACGGACCATAGACCCGGTTGTTTGTCGCGTCGCCCTGAAATTATCGGTGCCGGCTCAGTCTCTCGCACATAGACACAGTCACTAGTCTATCAGCTCCGGTATCTGACACACTGATGCACAGTCACTGATATACTGATACAATCTCACTCGTCTATCAGCTCCGGTCACTGACACACTGGAATGTTGTCACCGATACACTGATACACTGCCACTGGTATATCAGCTCCAATCACTGACACACTGATACATAGCCACCGATACTGTGTTGTTTGTTCGCACCCGCAAACGTTCCAGTCAGCTGAAACGCATACACGCGCGTCACCATTCTGTCTCGAACAGGAGCCACCACACACGAGGAGTATTGCTAAGAACAGCCGAACATCCCTTATTGCCGGCACATGCCGTGGAAGCTTGCCAGACTTGGCTGATTGGTGACTGTCACGGTGCTATATCCGAACATTTGATTAAGGTGGGACAGTGCCGCACCTAAACAGCCCCCCCCCCCCCACCTTGTCTGAAACGAGGTTCCTGTTACACGTTCGTCAGCTATAGCCATGCAGTACCCCCTCAAAACGAGGTACTAAGGCTACCGGCATCATTTTATCCGTGTACGTTGATCACAGTCAACAGCAGACAGCTATTGTTCCCAGCTCGCAATACGTGTAGGAAAGGCCGTATAGCGGAAAGACCGAACAAAAAGACAGAGCAGGGCGGACGGCTATGCGGAAAAATGCATGGGTGATCAATATATTCAGGAGCAACAGTAACCAGAGAGGAAAATGTCCCCACCCGCGACGTAGTGAACAGGTAAACTTACCTAATATATGGGTGAAAGCAAAGAAGCGTACGCAAGGAAGGCAGCGAGTCATTGGGGGCCAGCCTGCAGGAAGCGGTACCGGTTCGGTTGGCGGACCAGGACGGTGGCCATCACGAGAGCGGTTCGCCGAACTCGTCTCGAATCGGTCGCACGGTGCCAATGTCCGAGGCTGGACGGTGGCACTGCATGTCTTTCCAGTGATCATCTTCAGCACCTACATTTTCAAACATTAAATCCATGTGGTTCACAGCACATGAAAAATACTGCCCATGTGAGATATATCCTGCATCAAATTCGTCCATAAATCCCGATTATGGTTAGCGGATGCAGAACGTCAAGATGTCTGAAGCAATCAGTCCAGGACTTCAGAGCAACGACAGGCTATCATAGCATGATCTGCTGCGATAGCCGGAGGTGGCCATTGGCATCGCCACCGGTTTTGATGTGGAAGCAGGAGCGGGAGCGACGGCATTGTTAAAATCGATTCCCTCCATGCAACATCATGCCATGTTAAGTTTCACGAGGTTGGTGGCGGGGGTGGGGGACTTGCCGTTTCCCGTTTAATGGTACCCATAAGTGAGGTAGACCGAAGCGAAATAAATGCATGCAACTGATTGATTGATTCCATACGAATAAAATGCGGCGATTTCGACTGACGATCATTTCACAGCCGAAACAACCATGCCACCTGTGGAATACTACACACCATTTCACATTGCCACTGTCGAATATCAGTAGAGGAGGCGGCGGCTGCCTCAGACGCAGTTCTCGTCACTCAGGCCGCGTGCAGTGATCGATCAAACGACACAGCCGGAGGTATCACTGGCAGTGACCGCCACCACTTGGCACCCGGGACGACATCACGCAACAGGCGCTTTCGAACCCACCAACACGACACACTGAATATATTACATACATCGCAATTATCGGCGCACGGCTGGCTTGATGACATTCGGACAGCGTTAAATATTCACCCGATTTCACGGCATGCTGACGGACCGCAGAAGCTGGTCACTGATCTGGTGCTTCAACAAGGGCTGGGACTGGCCACCTGGCGACAGCTAGTCTTCTGCCAGTGCCAGCGCTGCGGATACATAGTCCACCCAGCGGCGGCAGCTAGTCTTCTGCCGGTACCCAGCGCTGCGGATACATAGTCCACCCAGCGGCGGCAGCTAGTCTTCTGCCGGTACCCAGCGCTGCGGATACATAGTCCACCCAGCGGCGGCAGCTAGTCTTCTGCCGGTACCCAGCGCTGCGGATACATAGTCCACCCAGCGGCGGCAGCTAGTCTTCTGCCGGTACCAGCGCTGCGGATACATAGTCCACCCAGCGGCGGCAGCTAGTCTTCTGCCGGTACCAGCGCTGCGGATACATAGTCCACCCAGCGGCGGCAGCTAGTCTTCTGCCGGTACCCAGCGCTGCGGATACATAGTCCACCCAGCGGCAGCAGGAGCCGTCTGGCGAGACCTTCTCCGGCCGGCCGTCCATCGCGAGACAAATTCTGCCGTTAAAATTCGACTTGTATCACGTGCCGGCCGCACTCACCGCCGTCCGACCGGCGACCACAGATCGGGGCGCCATGCCAGATGCCGTCTCACTGCAGCGCAGTGTTGCCATGTCTGGCGCTGATCTTACCTGCCCGGCACAAGTCACTGCTCACTAGAGACGCCTGGACCGTTCCGGCGGTAGCAGCGCGAGCGGTGGCTTATCGGGTCAAATCACAAGGAAGCGAAGAGCTGAAAGTGGTTGATGTTGTGTTGGCTGAGAGCGATTTCCTCCAAGCGCTAATTCCAAATAATTTGCGTAAATGCATCCGGAAAAACATCAACACTTCTGAAAATCAGTTGATCATCGGAAAATACCAGACAACTGTCTCACCCGACGCCATTATTGGCTTGGGTTTTCACCAAACGTCGTGAAATTGATGTAGCTGCAGCCACTGAATGTGTCAAGGCTCATATCGTTCGGAAATTTCCGCGATAAATCAAGGGAGTTGGCTCGATCCACCACCGTAACCGCGTCGGGATAAGAAGGATATTGGGTTCTGTTACTTTCGTAAAAGGGACATCACTGCCAGGATTTTTTTCGACATGCGGGTGAGAGTATCCAAACTTCTGGAGGAGCAAGAGGGGAGTATAAGCGGGGCTGGTCCGGTAGACCGCTATGCCAACTTTATGCATGTTGTGTCAAGGGAGCAAAGAAGCCGGTAGAACAGGCCCATACTAAGCAACTTCTCCCTCCCATTCAGGACTCTGGTAGCTATGTGCAACGAACTGGTTAACGGATGTCTACAAATATCGCCAGTGAAATGCAGATAATTTGTTGGTATGCAAGCTAACATCCGTTCCTTTATCCACTTTCGCTTGTATTGCTTTTCAAGCTCTGAGACACAGTGCTGCACCAAACGCAACGAACGGGAACGGCGGCCATGCTGGCTGTGACGTCACGTTCCGGATGTGAGCCGCCAAGTGCCAGGCAGTCGTTGAGTGGCTGCATTGAGGCACGCGGAAGCCGTTCCTGAATGCAACCACTCCACCGTGTCATGCGAGGCCATGCAGTGTGAAATTTGCTTTTTAAGTTATACGCCTTAAGTTGTCCAACTGTAGACATGAAACTGGCAAACGCAATTAGTTCGATGAGTTCTTTGGTGTAAATATAGATATGCTGTTTAATCCATGGAAGTTAGAATCACATCAGTTGATAAAGGACTCAGCATGGAGGACAAGAATTTCCTTTTCTCTCAATGTGGAGGGGGCTACAGATACGGTTAGGAAGCTGAGCTTAGCTTGCTAGGCATAACTACATCTGCCATGTCGAAGAACCAAGGCTGCATGGGTACGGTAAATCGTCCGTGGTGGGGGAGGAGGCTGCAGCCCCTAGTCCCCTGTTCATGACGCCCCTGACTGCAACCCTTTATGGTTCATGTGACAGCGAAAATGACAACCAATCCAAGTGAGCGGGGTGGCGGCACTACGAGATGCTGTTATCATTATTTTGTGGGTGCACGAATATGGCTCGTGCGTACATGCACAGTGTACATCCACAAAGTGTTATGAAGTTCCACTCCTGATAATCGACACAACTCGGATTATAGTCATCGAACATGTCATCTCCAATATATGACGAGACTGACGACGTTATCAAGATATTATGCTACGGTATTGAGATATGATATTATGATGCACACTATAAGAAACGTGAAATTTATTTTCAGGTAACAGATCCAAAATATCATGATGTAATATATTATTTAGAACATATATTTATGTTATATACGACATTATGGTTGGTAGATCATCCTGATCATAGTTGGTGCAATTTTATGATGCACCTTGATGTTTAAATTATTACAGAAGTTTGAAGTAAGTATATCAGATTATTTTGTTGACAATTTTGGTGATTCCCAATTGCTCTGAAACTTAAACCACGGTAGGCAGGTGGTTTAAACCACGGTAGGTAGGTGGTTTAAACCACGGTAGGTAGGTGGTTTAAACCACGGTAGGTAGGTGGTTTAAACCACGGTAGGTAGGTGGTTTAAACCACGGTAAGTAGGTGGTTTAAACCACGGTAGGTAGGTGGTTTAAACCACGGTAGGTAGGTGGTTTCCTGCATTCGATCTGCATTCATCCATCTTATCCAGCGTGGAAATACAACATCGGCTATAATGTTTAGTAGTTCGTGTAGTTGATCATCCTGAAATGTGAACGCAGTGGGAAATGTATCAAATATTCAGAAAAACAAGCTGAAACATTATGTTCAAGCATTTCCTGTAATAACTTCAACACATATGTGCACGAAGCTATCTTTAGCAGGACTTACAATCCATACTGGTGGTCACTTGCCACTTCAAGTACCACAGCCCCCTGGGAAGTGGTTTGGAAGCGTCGCATTACGACTGCATGTCGTACAGTAAGGTGACCTTACCTGCAGTGAGGTGTCCTATCTCCTCTGGCCTGGCATATTGTGGACCCTGTTCTCTTGCAAACTAGCTAGGTACAGTTTTTGAGCACTCCAACATAGTGATGTGCTTGCTTAGGCCATACGAACCCATGTTCAAGTGATCTGAGCAGAAATGCATAGCGTTCTTGAGTGTGGGGTAGTCGCGGGGCGGGGTTCCACCGTATTTTCCTCCGGTGCATATCGCGCAGCACCGTCACAGGCGTATTTCCTGGCGTCTTTGTGTCGGCGGTCTTACACACAGGCACAACACACCATCGGCTCTGCTTCTTCGCAGATGCTCTTGCCGGGTCTTCCTCCATTTCTGGACAAAATGCGTGCAAAATGCAGCCCCAGCATATTCGGAAAACGCGGTCTATCGCGCGTTGACGTCAACAGCAAGAGCATCAGCCGGTCACAATAGCAGCGAGAGGCCGCCGTTCAGCACTTGACGTCACACCATTCAGCGGCCATCTTTTGGTGAGGGTTTGAGTTTCCCATTAAGATCATATTTAGTGTGAAGTAAACGAAAAATGTCAGCACTTTTCTTCGTCTTAATGAACCAAAAACTATACTTCCTTTTGTTGTGATCAGCCCATTTATTTGTCTGGGTGACCTGCAAGCAGTCAATTGAGGATCAAAGGAACAATATATTTTATATCTGGATATATGGGACCCTTTTCAAGTGACTGTGTACCGATGGAAGGCGTTGTTAAATATGAGTTGAGAAGAGCTCAAGTGAAAGGGAGAAAGAAGGGTTACGGTGAAAGGATCTTGCACGATAAGAGATCGCGACTCAAATTTACTTTTCAAATGCCTGTTTCGTGTCAATGACACGGATAGCTGACACTCCAGTACGCTGGTCGTTCAGCACCATGTCCATGGTTGAAATGCTGCGCTCCCGCCCCGACCTTCGTTCCATTTGTTGTTAAATGGGCTGGTATGTACAAACAATTATTGTGGTTAGAAATAAATGACACCTTTCTCAAGGCGAACAAATTATGGCACAAAATTCTGTGCCTAGGTCCTATCCATATCATAGGAAGGCCCCTAAGTCAGCAAGATGCCCTTTCAAGCTGCATGGGCCTACGTGAGTCAATGAGACCCCTTTATTGATGAATAACGCGGCCAGTAAATGTGCACACGGCTAAGAGCACAAAGAAGGTGCAAAATATCTGGCAGGAGTGAAGCCAGGTCTATTGTAGGAGGTACGTATTTACGCTTTGTACCACAGGTGAGTATGTTCTGGCTATAAATCAAGAATTAGCACGAGCAACTACAAATTTCGATGCTATGACGGTCAGCTGTCCCTGACGCTGTTCCACGGCTGCTTTGCTGACTGTCGGACATGCCTACGTAGTTTGGTCCTCTTCTTGATCATTTCATTTATGACGTTCTTGGCATCACGTTGTTTTGAATGGTCCCAATGGTAAGACATCTTTGCATGCATAATGAAGCTACTCCGGCATGTTCCTGTACTGCATTTCAGTTGGAAAATGAAGCAAAGGGTAGTATCAAATGGATGTAGAGCTGAATGAAAGGATGTGATGAGTGGTGTGCCACATGACTCTGTTCTAGGCCCACTTCTCATTAGCAACGTTGTGGAACAACGTTGAGGTAGTGTTGAAGGAATAGGGTGTTTAAATTTGCTGATACCAAACTGGTATTAATGGCTATCAATGGTGATGAATCGAGCATTATTCGACTATATTTAGAGAACCCAGAAAGTGGATTGATTAATTGCATATGTCTGAAAGGTTATGCATCCATGGTCTGGAGGTGGCAATTTAAATATATAATGGGAAGCAGTGAACTGGATGCCATTGGAGAGAACACATTTTCAGGCGAGTTAGTTTTAAGTAACTCTAACGTAGAAAAGCAAGGCAACTCAGCTAAGAACAGGGTAATTAGAATGCACATAATAATTAACGAGGGTGCCAGACATAAATCAAGGAAGCTATGACAAAAATGTACTTGGCTGATGTGTGCCTATGTCTATGTCTATGTGCGATCTCACTCGAAATGTTGCGAAGAGCCATGAACCTACTACTTAGAAAGAGACATAGGTAGGCTAGAAGCAGTGCAGCGCAAAGCTTCTAGGCTTTTCAGTGAACTAGGACATCGATAATACGGGTAAAGCTAATGGCATTAGATACGCACTCACTCAAGTATATGAGATTAAGAGGTGATATGGATCTGATGTTTAGGACAGTAATGCTATTATGTTTAGGGAATCACATAGAGATCATCAATTCAGGTTGACAAGTTAAGATATAGGACGGTTAAACGCCAACAAGCTTTCAGTCAAAGGGTGCTTGATTGATATTATCTATTATCATATAGCATGTCTATTATAATATAGCATGTCAAGCTGAATTATGCTATTCTGTTTAGGGAATCACATACGGGTCATCAATGCAGGCTGACAAGTCAAGGTGTAGGACAGTGGATTCAGTACCTTCCATCAAGGATGCGATTCTCATGAGACTGGCCATAGAAACACGATGTGGTATATATTTTCTTAATAATTCAGGACAAAACAGTGATTAGGTTATTGCAGTGTCGTTTTGCTCATCTTATAGTATCTTCTCCTTATAAGCTTAACTCAGTTGGATCACTGTGTCTCTTACTAAGCCTGATCACGTTATGACATTATGACGTTACGATTTATTGTGATGGAGTATGCAATTGCTTCTCAGCTACTTATGCTATAATTGGTCTTTCTTATTAAGAGAACGTAATCAAACAGAAATTACCCAAGCTTTATGTGAAGTTTTCCCAGTACTAAGCTGAAACGCTAACGAAAATTACCTAATGCAATCTCGGTAACTGTAACCTATCTTAGAAAATGCGACGTTGGTATTTGTATGCATGGCTGGAGATCTCGCGTGGGTCGGGAGTATGCCCCCCGGGTTTGGTACTCTGCTCATGTTAAGTTGTCATTTTCCCTATTCAATTTGATAATATGTGTTGAACATATGGACCTGGACCCCTCTGGCTCAGTGAGAGATCTCCAGCCCGTTCGGTATGCATTTGACCATGCTTTAAACTTGAAGGAATGTCGTTTTTTATTTACGTACCTTTGGTCTTATCAGATACTGTAATAATTCCTCTTCTTTCGGCATCGCATTTTGATAAGCCGAGTCAAATATAATCTGTCAGTAATTTGAGAACTCAGCAATGACCAGAAGAATGCCTGTAAGAAAAGTCGTTTATAAAAAATGTAATGAGACACCGGACTAATTATGTGTGGTCTTAATATTGCTGGCGGATATGATTTATGTTGCATGCAATTGCTGTGTAATATGAATGCTATGGCCGCACGCGACTAATGTTGTTGAATGTGTCGGTGAATCGAGTTCACCCGGTCAATGTGCACCATGACTACCTGAAGGACCACTTGACCGGCCGGAAGCCCTTCGTGGTTGGCTGTCAGGTGCTCAGTATACACCCACACCACACCATACGCCCCCGCATCACTTCAGGCGAAGTCTATCGCACAAGGAGACCACACTCTCCACCCTACGGCGAAATATTATGTGTCATGCCTATTAAGCGACGGACCAATTGACCCGTTATAGGCAAGGCCCTGTTCAAAGCCGGGCGCCGACGGACCAATTGACCCGTTATAGGCAAGGCCCTGTTCAGAGCCGGGCGCCGACGGACCAATTGACCCGTTATAGGCAAGGCCCTGTTCAGAGCCGGGCGCCGACGGACCAATTGACCCGTTATAGGCAAGGCCCTGTTCAGGCCGGCGCCGACGGACCAATTCCGTTATAGGCAAGGCCCTGTTCAAGCCGGGCGCCGACGGACCAATTGACCTGTTATAGTCAAGGCCCTGTTCAGAGCCGGACGCCGACGGACAAATTGACCCGTTATACGCAAGGCCCTGTTCAGCGGGCGCCGACGGACCAATTGACCCGTTATAGGCAAGGCCCTGTTCAAAGCCGGGCGCCGACGGACCAATTGACCCGTTATTGGCAAGGCTCTGTTCGAGCCGGGCGCCGACGGACCAATTGAATCGTTATAGGCAAGGCCCTGTTCAAGCCGGGCGCCGACGGACCAATTGACCTGTTATAGGCAAGGCCCTGTTCAGAGCCGGGCGCCGACGGACCAATTGACCCGTTATAGGCAAGGCCCTGTTCAGAGCCGGGCGCCGACGGACCAATTGACCCGTTATAGGCAA
Organism: Ashinkailepas kermadecensis; assembly: GCA_034440615.1. Taxonomy (NCBI): domain Eukaryota; kingdom Metazoa; phylum Arthropoda; class Thecostraca; family Neolepadidae; genus Ashinkailepas; species Ashinkailepas kermadecensis. The sequence continues at coordinate 406,998 of JAOTOM010005069.1, forward strand.
GGCTCTGTTCAGAGCCGGGCGCCGACGGACCAATTGACCCGTTATAGGCAAGGCCCTGTTCAGAGCCGGGCGCCGACGGACCAATTGACCCGTTATAGGCAAGGCCCTGTTCAGAGCCGGGCGCCGACGGACCAATTGACCCGTTATAGGCAAGGCCCTGTTCAGAGCCGGGCGCCGACGGACCAATTTACCCGTTATAGGCAAGGCCCTGTTCAGAGCCGGGCGCCGACGGACCAATTGACCCGTTATAGGCAAGGCCCTGTTCAGAGCCGGGCGCCGACGGACCAATTGACCCGTTATAGGCAAGGCCCTGTTCAGAGCCGGGCGCCGACGGACCAATTGACCCGTTATAGGCAAGGCTCTGTTCAGAGCCGGGCGCCGACGGACCAATTGACCCGTTATAGGCAAGGCTCTGTTCAGAGCCGGGCGCCGACGGACCAATTGACCCGTTATAGGCAAGGCCCTGTTCAGAGCCGGGCGCCGACCGCCGAGTGCAGCGACAAACCCGCACGGGGAGATTCCGCTCGGGATTGATGCACGTGCAAAATGCAAATGATCTCGTTAGTCGCTGCCGCCGAGCGGCCGAACCTGTCTTTAACAGGCATTATTTAGGAAACTGCAATCTGGCGCGGTCGACTGAGCGACGATGACGTCCCAGTGCCGGCCGGCCAATAGAGACGTGATGAGTCGGCCGGCAGGAGCTCTTGATCACCGCCCGCGCCGGCGGCGCCGACGCCCGGCCCGTCCGTCGGCAGCGGCCGGCGGACCGCACTCCTAACTCGGAACGTCGAACCGCGGAAGAATGCAGCCGTGCACAAAAGGATATCCGCGCACAATGTTCATAATTCATAATGGCCGAGGTCGGGCAACGCTATCTGGCCGCGCGAAATTCGTTACCGCGCCGACCACCGGCTGGCGAGAGTGCAAAAACGACCGCGCAACTGCCGCCAGCCACGAACAGAGTGCATGCGGCTTGCCGGTAAATATGGCCGCCCTCCGACCGAACGAGCCTGCAAAATTCGCCGTTACCTCCGCTGGCAGAACTAATGAAGACATAATGATGGACAAGGTGTGGTTAACACTTGCTAATCACAGTTGCGGCATTATTTAATTACGCACTGTAGGACGCCGACCTTTACGACGTGTTGCACGGCCGCCGCAGGCCATCTGCAGTTATGAAGACGTTGGTGGTGCTCCGCACTCCCCATCACGCCATGACTCTCTCCTGGGCGCACCTGCCTCTCTCTCTCTCTCTCTCTCTCTCTCTCTCTCTCTCTCTCTCTCTCTCTCTCTCTCTCTCTCTCTCTCTCTCTCTCTCTCTCTCTCTCTCTCTCTCTCTCTCTCTCTCTCTCTCTCTCTCTCTCTCTCTCTTTCTCTCTCACACACTCACTTTCTCTCTCTCCTGTCTTTTCCTCACCATCTTTCTCTTTTTCTCTTTCTCACTCTTTCTCTCCCCCTCTCTCTCTTTCGACCTCGCTCTCCCTCTCTATCTATTTGTCCATCCATCGATGTATCTATTTATCTATCGTATCTTTTCCTTTGTTCTTTTTTCAGTCTTCGTGAGTCTCTGTTCTCCTCCTAGGTTTGCCATTTATCTTCATCAATATGTCCACGAATACGTGCCGACCCATATCAAAGCATAGGATTATAAGTTAGGATTATAAGAAAAATGATTAATACAAGTTGGGAGATAGTGACGTGGGGGCGGAACCTGCGGCAGCCCACAATCCGCTGTCATGACGTTCTCCCGAAGTTCCCCATGTCCTACATAATGGCGTGCATGACTCTCCATCGTTACCTTGCATCAGTTCCCAAACATTGCATACATTGCGTCGTTCCCAAACACAACACAAACACGCAGCTGTAGTCATGCACACTAGTGCAGTGTCAGTGTCAGTGACAGTGACAGTGTCAGTGTCAATGCAAGTGTGTCAGTGTAAGTATCAGCTGCAGTGTCAGTGTAAGTATAAGTGTCCGTGTAAGTGACAGTGTAAGTGTCAGTGTCAGTGTCAATAATATGTATCGGTGTCAGTGTCAATATCAGTGTAGGTATAAGTGCAAGTGTCAGTGTCAGTGCCAGTATAAGTGCCAATGTATCAGTAGTGTCTGCACCAGTGATAAGTGTCAGGTTCAATGTAAGCACAAGTAAAGTATAAGTGTCGGTGTCAGTGTCAGTGTCAGTGTCAGTGTCAGCCGGAGTTGATGTCAGGTGAGAAGAACACCGAGCAGTGCCGATGACTCCGTATACGGGTGCCCGCTGAGCTACATGATGCTGCTACATGATCTGCCGGCACACGTATCGTGAGCGAACTGGACCCCAATAACAGTCATGCGACCAACCTCGCGCTTGGCATCCCACAGATATCAGTCATAATTACATCCCGGCAAATTTATCCGCCAGTTCACGTGGATAATTATTGCCACGGCCGACCACATGCTCATATTAATTGCATAAACGCGTCGTTCAGACTCGGCAGTCACCAAGGAGTTATTGTACAGCGACCTCCAGACGCGCACCGGCACTCTGCACCGTGTTATTATGGTACATAATTTGGCGCGTTGAGAGGCAGGGGAAGACAGCAGGAAGAGAGTGAGGGAGAGCGAGAGCGAGACTGAGACCAAGACCAAGATCGAGGAAGAGGGAAGGAGGTGTATATATACATATATATATATATATATATATATATATATATATATATATATATATATATATATATATATATATATATATATATATATATATATATATATATATATATATATATATATATATATATATATATATATATATATATATATATATATATCGTGAGAGAGAGAGAGAGAGAGAGAGAGAGAGAGAGAGAGAGAGAGAGAGAGAGAGAGAGAGAGAGAGAGAGAGAGAAAGAGAGAGAGAGAGAGAGAGAGAGAGAGCGAGAGAGAGAGAGAGTGGAGAGAGCGTGAGAGAGAGAAGCATGGTGAAATATGAATCAGGTGTACTTGTTCCATGGTGGCCAAAACTCGACCATCGTCTCTACATGATAGGTACCCCAGCGAGTGCTCGGCAGGTTGACGAATCCAATTCATCAAGAATAAACCAGAAGCTTCGTGCATTTTGCCAGTTCTTTTGGCTGGCTAAAGAGCAGATAAAAACATTATGGGCCGCTGTGCCAGAACTGGAAAGACGCAAGGACAAGAATGCAACCGGGATATTGGCTTTCACTATGCAATCGAGACGCTGCAGGAAGTGACCCCAAAGCATATTATGTTTGATATCATTAATAATATCACAGCTCATGTCAAAACCAAACAGATCATGCTCATCGTGTTGATAAAACCTAAAGCTGGTAAAGACAGCGAAACATTTTAGTTGTCCCTCAGAATACTCTGCAGTGCTGAGGAATGTGATCCATGCTATAATTCAAAGCACCGCTGAGGTTACGTTCAGGATCAAGGTCAAGAAGGGTCTGCATTCGCAATTATGTCATGAAGTCGTGCGATGCATGCTTCAGGGCAATTAATGAAGACTGTTACGCCGGAAGCAATTTCGAATAAGCTTGGGGTTGTGCATTTGACAAAGTGAATGAAAAATAAATTGTAATATAATATTAGGCTGTATTCCCTGATCTTGATATACGAGGTTGCTCGCAGTATGAGCCCACCGGCTGATTGTGCCCATTGTGCAGCTCAGGATGCCCATTGGACGTCTATGGTGGGGCTTGGAAACATCAGAGGTGTTCTTCATAGCGCAGCGCCTTTCAACAAAGTGGAATGTCCCTGTTACTGTTCGAGCTGTCCTTTGCTGGCGCTCCAGTGCATTTCTCATAAGTCGAAGTGGCCCCAGATGATTTAGAAATTACTTTACCAGGTTAAGTTGCCCTCAGCCCAGCTCGAAGTGGCTTTCCGAAGCCTTGGAAATGCTCTTTTGACGGCTTGCCGTGCTCTTTTGGCGACTCAGATCGCCTATTAGGCGGCTAGGGCGAGACTTGGGAATGTCAGAAATACCTTCACAGCTCAAAGTGCCCTTAAGTAAAGTAGAATGCCCCTGTTATTAGTTAATGTGCTCCTTGATGGCCTTACAGTTCTTCTCTCGGAAGTCGAAGTGTCCTCAGAAAAGCCTAGATCCACCTTCAGCAGGCTACGTTGCCCTTAGTCCAGCTGAAAGCACCCTTCCAAAGCATAGGAATGCCCCCGTAACGGCTTGCAGCTCTTTTGGCAGCTCAAATTACCTATTGGGCGGCCAAGGTGAGAATGGACAAGTTTCATGTCGGGACATACCCTATTGCTTTTCAGGTTTCACTAGTGTTTTTTTTTATTATAAAGACGATTGTGGCATTCTTTTTTTTTAATCCCTAAATCATTTCAATAATTAAAGAGGCACTTCATAATTCCTAACTTTGTGATTAGTCAAAATATATGTGACGTCACAAATGGAGAGCTTAGCGATGCTCACTGTCGGCCATTTTATTTTGAATATTGGACGCTGCCTGATTTGTAATAATCGCGACAGTTTTAGCTTGGATCGCATCCGATCGCCAGGGGAAAATGGATCACAGAAAACGGTGTTGTTAGTCTTGTGTTGTGCCAATGTACACACATGAAACTGTAGGTAAGCCAGAAGCGATATTTATCGGCTTCTCGACGGCCGACGAGATGAGGGCGAAGCGATGCTGCACTCCCAGTCGGTCCGCTGATCACTGCTAGTGGCTGCGCTTGCTGCGACCAACATTTCAATGTATGTGTATGTACCACTGCTGGACAGAGGGACGAGTATTTTTGTAGCCGCGGGTACGCCGAAGGTTCAAGGAAGGCTGGAAACTGAGTACTTCCCTCAGCAATCAATAATTTAGTTTTTCCCTATTCAGCTTTGCCTGGAAAACAGTACATTTATCTTCCATTTTGAAAATAGCTCGCACAAATTAGAAGCATACTTCACAACGATGGGAACTGTGACTTGTTGATAGCCATTTTGTTGGAAACTTTGGTGTCCGCAACCTTTTCATATTAGCATTAAGTGAAGAAAATTGAATTATTCTAGCTGACTGAATCATGCTGAAGATGGCAAGACACTCAGTTCATTTTGCACAAAGCTGCAAAAACTACAGCAGTAGTATACTTGTGATGCATTTCACAAGCTCAGAAAATAAATTATACAATATGCCTCACATTCCATATAAAAAATGAACCCAACAATCTTTGTCCTCCATCTAAAATCCATGGCAGTTCTAGCTGATGAATCACTTCAATTTTCCATTTGATGGTCATTCCTTTTTACATTATCTCCACCATCATCAAAACATGGCAGCAGTTGCAGAGGGCATCTTACTCATTCTGCTTCATCAAAATACTGCTGCCCAGCTGGGATCCGTCTCTGGGCATCTAGTCAGTGAGGAGAAATCTGTCATCCCCTCCTTCCTGCTACATTGTGACATGCCCTTCCATCCGCTCATGTTTGAAAAGAAAGTCCGTTGGAGTTGGGGCATGAGTGGAGCTTTAGTGTCAGCAGGTGGTGCTTGAGCAACGCATAAGAGTGGCTGAGTACCACCTAGCTTTGATAAATGTAACATTAGTGCCTATTCCGATGCATTGAAAACATCACATATAATCCATAAAGCCATGACCACGTAGCATTTTCGGAAAACTTTGGAAAACTCCACTAATGGGTGGGGCAATAATTTGTGAATTTCCGGGGTTTCGCAACAACATAGCACAATTTCAAGGAGCCTTCATCTTTTTTTTCTTTTTTTTTATTCTTTTTTTTATAAATTTTTAATTCCCCTACCTATTAATAGGTAGGCAGGAGTGCCTTCCAAACCCGTGCGACCTAATTACGTTAAATTCAGGGAGAGAGGAACAAGTAGGTCACACCACTCCCCGCTCCTGTTTCTTGCTGGACAGATCCTGCCACCAGATATTAGTAAAAGATGTTCCTGAAGCCCTCTCGGACAATTAGCAATGCTAGTAACGTCTTCGAGTAGGCAGGTAGCCTTTTTCGGACCTTACCTAGCCAATATTCTGTGTGCTCTTCTGCACAATAATCTGCAAAATAAATATTATTTTCATGCAATCAAAGAGTTCGGGTGGACTTTTGTCGAAGTGCCCCCAATGAAAGAAAAAAATGCAGCACTCTTTTTCGTATGTCTTCAGGTTTTTAAGACAACATAATGCTGAAAAATTGCGACAAATATTTAGAACCTTGCGATTTAATACGGACCCGCTACGCTGAACAGTTGAGATAGTAAATTTGTATAATATAATATCGTTCATTTTTGATTAAAATGAATTTCTGTTACATCCTGTATTCTTGAAAGAAAAAAAACAGCTAAAGATGGCCTCAAGCTGGATTGGACATTACGGGGGAGTGACATAATTGTGAGGTCATACCTCGCTTAACTTAGGGTGTTCTGAGCTTTTGCGTAAGCCAAGCTGTGCAGAATTAATGTAGTAGCAGGTAGGTGCGGATCAAATGATGTAGCAACAGGTAAGTGTCGATAGAAGGGGTGGAGGCAAAGGGAGCATGTGCCCTCTCTGGAAAGGCGACGCCCCTCTGACTGGAAAAAGTCAGACACTCGATTGCACATCCCCTTGACAGTCATCAGGCGGCAGCGTCCCCCCGGAGAAATGGCGCCCCCCCCCCAGAGATGGCGCCACTACAGGTGAGTTGCCCCTGATGAAGATTCCTGGATTCGTCTCTGGAAACAGATGCTAAAGAATGAAAGCTGCTTGTCGATGTTTCGTACCGTTTTTTAGATATCGCGAAAATTAGCCTGTGAAGCAGATCCTGCCCCCCCCTCCCACGCTCAGCAGGACTCAAAGTAGCGGAGTGTAGACACGCTGCTCTAGAGCGCGACTTCATATACATAGAAGACACTCGTTGATAACATATTGCATGTATCTGTCACGAACAATCCGTCACCGACTTGGAATTGGTGCATGACAACTTCCTAGCGAGGCGAGGAAACCTTCAATGAGACCTGTCAATGAAACCCAGGAATGAAACCCAGGAATGAAAACCTTCAAACGACGCATGGCGACCTTCACAGCTTTGGAAGCCTTCCAGCGAAACGCCTAACACTTCAAACAAAACTTGTTAAGTGTCAGCAAGGCATCCTCGGGCGGGCCCACGTCAGCATTGTCTGATGACCTTCGTGGCGATGTCATCGCAGGTGGACAGCGTCGCCAGCCCCCGGATCGCCGTCAGCTGTCGAACGACATGCAGAACGACACGGACTCGACCGACTGCGGCCAGCCGCCTGAGCCGTCCGAATTCTCCGAATGCCCGGCGTTGCATACTGCACGGTCAGCGTTCGTGTTCGTCCAGCCACACAGAGCTGTGCGCCCTGGATGCCAGCAGCCGAGCGAGAGTACAGTGGCCGTGCTCGACCGACCTCAGCCAACACGGGGTGTGTAGAGACGCGAGCGCACCTGGCGCCCACGCTACGGCCGCGCCGTGACTGTTTAATGAGCGATGTGCGAACTGATTACGCGGGGCCAACGATGGCCAGCGCCATTGTCGGCCGACGACGTGCACATAAAGAAACTATCGCATTACCAGTGGGCCGGCGCGCCGCCCCGTCCGGCCGCGGTCACATCGAGAGCTGACACTGCGGCGGACGGGCGGACTGGCGGCCGGCCGGCGGCCTGTAGCTGCCGCCGCAGCTGCCCGTCACCTGGCGAATCGCTGATGACGCCTGCCGCCGACGGCTCCGTCGACGGCGCCGTCGGCGGTGTCGCCGGCTCGCCGGGGGTGCCGCGCCAGGCGCCACTCACAATGCGCCTTCAAAGGCGCTCCTCTGTCGGGCGCGCGCGTCAATAGGCGCTGCAACATGATGGGCTTCACAGTGGCGTTTGATCAGCGGGTCTGTCGCGGTGACGGAGACTGGTCGGGTTAATGGATAGGCTGCGCGGCGGACTTGCTTCACACGCTCTAAATGGGATTTGCCGGAGCGAGCTCTCCGGCACACTTGCCAGCTTCTCGCCGGGCGGTGTCCTCCCGTGACAGGCTCATCATCTCCTCACTGGGTGGTCTCCTGCTGCGGCAGACCTTCTCCTCATCAGATGGTGCCCTCTAATGTCAGACTTACCATCTCCTCACCAGATGGTGCCCTCGCCCTCTTACAGCAGACTTACCATCTCTTCACTAAATGGTCTCCTACTGTTGCAGACTTAGTGTCCCCTCAATAAATGGTGTCCTGCGTCAGATTTACCATCTCCTCATTAAGTAGTGGTCTCTTGTGACAGACGTTCCATCTCTTCATTAGTCGATCTCCTCCTGTAGCAGGTTTAGAGTGTTTTCGCAGCGGACGCAGGATACTCTATGCTTCATGTAGAATCTTTTCCATGCATGTTCGCAGGGGACCGATTTTTGTTTTGCATCGCCTTGCATTGTCGACAATAACTATGCAGATGAGACAGATTAGATAATTAGACAAGTACAAAAGTGGACAATAGTTACACATAAAACAGCCTACCGTCTATACACTCCTATATTTTTCAACAAAACATTTCCACTCTCTGACCCCCAATTCTACTCGTGTTCTTCCACTCAGATTCCACTTCTTCCACTGACCCAACCACATTTCGAGACACTACATTGCATAAAGAGTCCACCATACTATGCGGTCTGCCCAACAAGTAGACTGAAGGCAATGCAAACACTTATCAACTTACATATGTATTCTGCCGACTTGTCTTCTGTTTTAGGGCTTCATGCTGAAATATGATAATGCTGAACTGCTGACAGTCCCCTGTATCCCACTCTACAGGTTTTACTTGGCCATAGCTAGGTATATCAGATGCTTTTTTATTCACAGGTGATTCACCACAATCAAACATTCACGATTCACATGCATCCCAGAAATGTCACGAGAAATATTCCTGGTTCCAGAGCAATCTGGCGGAGTCCACAGACGAACTATTGCCGGTCCTTTCGTGTTCGCAGGGACACAAACGCACAGAATAGCTGGGACATGACTTCATCTATGACGTAGCCAGTATATAATTTTCGCCGTCCGTGTCGTTGCAGAAACACCCTGAGAGTCTCTTCACTGGAAAGTGTCCCGCCGCAGATTTACCATCTGCTCGCCGAACGGTGCCTATCTGTGACAGACTTACACCTCCTCATTGGACGGTGGTGTCCCGCTGCAGATTTACCATCTGCTCGCCGAACGGTGCCTATCTGTGACAGACTTACACCTCCTCATTGGACGGTGGTGTCCCGCCGCAGATTTACCATCTGCTCGCCGAACGGTGCCTATCTGTGACAGACTTACACCTCCTCATTGGACGGTGGTGTCCCGCCGCAGATTTACCATCTGCTCGCCGAACGGTGCCTATCTGTGACAGACTTACACCTCCTATTGGACGGTGGTGTCCCGCCGCAGATTTACCATCTGCTCGCCGAACGGTGCCTATCTGTGACAGACTTACACCTCCTCATTGGACGGTGGTGTCCCGCCGCAGATTTACCATCTGCTCGCCGAACGGTGCCTATCTGTGACAGACTTACACCTCCTCATTGGACGGTGGTGTCCCGCCGCAGATTTACCATCTGCTCGCCGAACGGTGCCTATCTGTGACAGCCTTACACCTCCTCATTGGACGGTGTCGTGCGGTAGACGTGCCATCTCACCACCGGATGGTGTTCGTTTCGACTGGCTGTGCTACGGACTGCACACTCACCAGATGGTGGCAGCTGCACTACTACACAAAGCAGTGATCTATAGCGCGCTCGATGTGCTTTGCCCACCGCCTATTCAGGGGAGAATTAGACGTCGCGGTCGCAGCTTGAAGCCTCCCAATCATGGCTTGGCGGCTATCGGGGTGTAACAACGTCAGCACTCATCAGAACAACGGTCCATCAGAACGACGGACCATCAGAGCAATGTCTCATCAGAACAACGCATCCTCAGAACAATGACTCTTCAGATCGAGCGAACATCAGAACTGCGACTCATTATAACGGAAGCTCATGAGAATGACGGGATGTGTGAGAGAGGTGTTTCAGTATAATGGTGATCAAACAGAGTGATGGATGGTTGAAGCGGTAACCATGGCAACAGTTTCGGTCTCCTATACGGTGCCAGTCATCCAGGGACACTATGTTTTTATATTGCCGTTATATTGACTTTGATCTTGATCTTGACTCTGACTAGCTTCAACAAGTGAAACAGGATATCAATTAAATAACAAGGCTAAATATAACTCAATCCGCCTTTTGCTGGATTTTTTTTTGCCTCGTGATCTATATCAGTTGGAACAATATGGTGTGTCTGAAGTCTCTTAGAATCGAGTCTCGGAATTAGATTACGTTATGCGCTCATGGTGGTAGATTCTAGAGCGAATTCGGGCTATTTGTAAATATTTGCTAGCCTGCTCAGAAATAAGACCAGCCATGTGAACAGCGAACAGACTGCTTGGAATTTGGCTTGTAACAATACCTACTTCAGCCGTTAAAATCAGTGTTATACTACTGTCTCCAAAGCTTACTGCTGTCGTAAAGTGGACGTTAGGCCGAAATATTGCGGACTCTACGAGAACGTTTGCCCGCCGGGGCGTCGTCCCATATCGTGGAATGGTGTGAGCCCCACTCAGATTGGCGACGATGCCCTTAGGAGCGGTGTGAACACCCCCAGGACAATGTCGACAGCCCCGCGAGCGGTCGGCCGGACCGAGCCGGCGCGTGGCGCCGTCGGCGCCCAGTTGGCGCCATCAGCTCTTTTGGCGCCATTAACTCTTGCCGGGCGGCGGCCGCCGACCGGTCGTCGCGCGACTCCCGGCCGCGAGCTGATGACGAGCGCGCTGCGGGAGGGTTGGGAGGGTGGGGAGGGCGGGGAGCCGCCGCGGGGCGTGGCGCAGCCGCCGCCGCCGACGCCGCCGACCACCGGGCGGCGAATTTTTCGGGTCCGGCGCGCCCGGAGCGCGGCGCCACGGAACATGTCCAAGTCTGGCCGGACCGGCTCACCCTAATGACGGGACGCCAGGCCGAAGCGCCGACAAAAACTAAGAAATGCCCGGGCAATTGAATTATCACGAACCCTTGGTAAAACACGGGAAAAATGCGACTATAATGGAATAGCAGTTGCTCGGCTTTTCATTTTGGCCAATTTCACAAGCGCGTTGACAGATAAATGACCGAAACAATGGCGAAGAGCCGGACCGAAGCGCCGCCTTCAGGTTACATGCGTGTGGCATGCGAGCAGACACGAAATACCGTCGGGGCCAGGGAACCCCAACGACGGAGACCAAGAGTTGACTAGCCTTCAATGTGGGGCTGGTAGGCAGCTTGTACCCATAAGTGTTAATGTGGAGAACGATGACACGCAGCGTTCGTTTGATAGGCGAGATAACCCTCACGGTCGGCCTGGATAATGATGCATCTCATCTATTCCCCACTACAACACCATGCACTGGCGGATCTAGTCCACCGGTTTGAGGGGGGCCAACTTTCGGTTTTCGGCGTCAGCCCCCCCTCCCCCTCCCCCAGTGGCGTACTTAGGAATTGCATCAGAGGAGGGGTCGAAGGGATTTGGAGGGTGCCCATTCTCCCACTATTTTTGGTTAAAAGCATCGGATTTCTACCACTATTTGTCAAATGGACCCATTTTTTACAATAATAATTAATGACAACATAATTTCCTGTGTAGGGGCCCCAGCCTACCTCCACCGCTTCTAAGTTACGGGATTTTTGTTCTTGTTTACCAAAACGTTCATGTTCACGTTCAACGTCTTGTACCACGTCAACGTTCGTGCACGTGTACACACTGGCAGATCCGATTTTGTCAACTCTTGCTGTAAGCAGAACTTGAGCAGCATAGAACCCTCGATGCGTGTAAGAATGTACCATGCTACCATATTGGCTTCCAAACAATTATAAAAAATACCTTCAAAATTGGAGATTCTTTGATCCAGACGATATTTTTTAATCTCGGCAAAGGTTACTGCATTTTCATTCAGTTTACTTCTGTTGGTTTCGGGGGGCCAAAAGACACTATGCCCCCCCCCCCTCTTTTAAGCGCTTCGGGGGAGCCATGGCCGGAATGGCTCCTCCCTGGATCCGCTAGTGAATGTAGCCTGTCTCTTCATCTTAGCAACCCCAACACCAACATACGAAACATGCTGCTCAACTGGGCTCAACTGGTCACTGGCACAAAACATCCTGTTCAAATTCCGCTTTCGAAATCTGGCTCACTGGGTCCGCTTGCCCGTTACTGGCTAAACAAACTTCATGAACCTATCTGACGAAGGAATAATGAAACTGCTGATTTCGTCATCTCTTGCTGTAAGCAGAACTTCAACAGCATAGAACCCTCGATGCGTCAGAATCTACTATGCTACCATATTGGGCTTCCAAACAATCATAACAAAATACCTTTAAAATTGGAGATTATTTCACCCGGAAAGCTATTTTTTAACCTCAGCAAAGGTTACTGCATTTTAATTTAGTTTACTTTTATTGGTTTGGGGGGCCAAAAGACACTATGGCCCCCCCCCTTTGAAGCGCTTGGGGGGGGGGCATGGCCGGAATGCCCCCCCCCCTGGATCCGCCAGTGACACCATGGCAGACGGGGTAACACTTACGATTGGCCTGGATAACGATGCATCTCATCCATTCCCCACTACAACACCATGTCAGACGGGATATCCCCCACGGTCGGCCCGGGTAACAATGCATCTCATCCATTCCTCATTACAACCCTATGACAGACGAGATAACCCTCACGGTCGGCCTGGGTAACAATGCATCTCATCCATTGCCCACTGGAACCCTATGCACCTCGCCACGATAATGCGTGATCCGAAAATCGATTATGGGTGCGTGTTCATGTCACAGTTAGCGATATGTAAAATACTTAGAAGGCATTACTCCCAGTCTCATGTTAAGTTCACGGCTGCTGAACAGACAGTAGAAGTACATACCACTTCCCCTCTCCCTCCGCTTCAAAGCGTGCACTCTCTATCACTGGATCTCGAAGCTGAGATATATGTGGCATGTACGGTGGCCAACCTGCAATAGTTCCGAGTATCGGACTAGAAGTGTAAGCTTCAATCCCATTACTGGTCAGGAGCGATTTATCCCGCCCAATACGGTCTGAAATTTCATCCCAACTCGTTTCGGTCTGGTAGCTCATCCTGCCAGCACCGGTGTAGGAGTTTATCTTCTAGTATCGTCCTGGGAGTCTGCCCCTGCCGCTATTGCTCCCGCATTTCCCAGCTGTGTGCTGGTGAAGCTTAATTTGCCTTACAAACCACATTCATCGAATTTGGGGAGAGAGAGAATAAAAGAAGAACCGCACGGCTTTGCGGCTTGGAGAGGTTTAAATGTGCAGGGAATCTGAAACCGTGCGTTATCCATCCCGAATGGGATGCTCCGAGCATCCGGGTCTTCTTTATTAATAAGCCTGAAATTGGATATGCTTTGTAATGGAGTGGCGTCGGCTGGGCATGGATGCTCGCATCCGGCCAATTTTGTTCCAGGGGATAAGTTTACTCGAGGAATATTACCTGCTTATTTTCCCCTTACAAGCGCTCTGCGTGCTCTAGAACGGAACAAATGACTCCAGGAGGAGGGCAGTTGTATGGCGAAGGCTAAGCAAACGTCGGCGGCCTTGGCACTGCTGGTACAAGGCGTCATCAATGGGGCTGGACGAGCGATGGCAAGACGGCATCCAGCTTCGTGGCTCCAGAGTTGCAGGTACAATACCGGGGGACATAGCGGGAGCAACACTTGTGAATCTACATGCAGTAACGGAGCTCTTTTGACGGCCCGCAGATATATTAACTTTTCGTGTCATTTTCGGTGGGGGTGCAGGCAAGACGATACAGACGCAATCGATTCCGGCAATTCTACTGAGCGTACGTATCAGAAGTTTGGGATGTGCGCGTCAGTGGACGGCATCATGGTAGGCATTGTAGCCGCAACTCCAACTATGGCCCTGCAACACCAACCTTCTCCAAATTTAAGTTGCTTATCCGAACATGTTACACCAACGTCTTGGTTTTGCAAAACCAACTTTATTATTTACAAAATGGTTTTGCTGGTGAATCTTCCACATATGACTGTGTGCACCATATTTGGCAGGGGAGCCAGATTTCGTAGATAGTTCCAAAAATTCCGGCATAAAAACACTGAACATCATAGCGCTTCAGCCGAACTTGTTTGCACCGAAAATCTGCTCATTGATGAACGGCTTGCACGTTCGCGTAGGTGAATGCTGAATTTTCGCGAAAATCATAATTTGCTAAATGTGTCGCGGCCTTTTCCGTTCGCAACTCTTCCACTCAGTTGCTGCCATACAGCCGCTCAGCGTGGTATCTGCTAGCAAACTGTCACAAAGCCCGCCGGCCGACCTGCCTCGGGGCACGCAGATCACGTGGCATGACGTAGCCACATGACTGGCCGAACTCGGCAGACGTCGGCCCCACCATGCCGCTATTTCTTTGAACACACGCGGCGAGTAATTCAAAGCATGGCTGGAGATCCAGGGAGGATCGGAGCTGGTGGGTGTCTGGACTGTCTGGTTTGGTGCCCTGCTAATGTTAAGTTGTCATTTTCCCTATTCAATCTGAAAATATGTCTCGAGAATAAGAACTTGGACCCCATCCCTTGGCTTCCTAAAAGACATGCAGCCCTGGTTCAAAGGCAATATTGTGATGATAACTGCTAAAATTCAGAATTGACGGAGCAATTCTAATTTTGACCGGAGAAATAAAAACTTACAGAGACAAAGGCATTAACGGTTCAAAATTGTGGCGGTCAAGTCTGATTGAGCAAGGACAGAACTGGCCGGACGCCAGCCGGGGGGAGGGGGGAGCCTGAGCAATCGGGTCGGGTCGGGTCGCTCATCTGAATGTTTCCCAGCACACACACGATATTGGATTCGCTAGGACTTCACCCTCGCTCGTAACATAGATAAAGGCCATTGCTTCAAGCGGAACACCCAGATGCTGCGTGCATGCCCAAGTTTCTCATTGGGTAGGGCACGCAACGATGTCTGACTAGGAGGATGGGAGGAAACTGTCCCACCTCAAACAACCCTGCTAAGCTGTTCATCGGGCTCGTTCGAATTCAGCGACAATGCCCCGCTCTGAATCTCTCCCAAATTTTCCTGTGAACGTTTCCCTAGTTGAATGTCCCACGACAGTACTTCATATCGTGAGGTCATGCATTCCGAAACAATTAGCTTCCTTGTGTTGCTGAAGGTAAGTCTTTGTGCCTGCGACCTGATGCTCCTGAATATGAATGCACATTAATGAAGGTAATCGGGCACGCCATCCTCAAACTGATGTTCAACATGCCCAGCCAGTGGATTAATGGCAGCTGACTGACGTCATATGCTGTGATTTGTTGTACGCCGGTTATTGTGGCCCGATGCATTGATTCTTTTTGGCTTGAACAACATTCAGGTGTTATATATACCATGCCTCGTGTATTATATAACATGCCATATCGATAAACTCGTTTTTGGTTTAGAAATTAAGCAGCAGAAGTTCAAACCGGAGGAGAAGTGTGCTGGCTTTCACTGAAACATGATGGGAGGAACGAACATTGAAGAACATACGCTTCCCTCCAAACAGGGGTGTAGGATCCTATTGAGTTGGGAGGGCTCCAACCCCCCCCCAAACCAACTTTCAGCTCAGCCCCCCCCACAACTTTGGAAGTCAAACCCATGAAAAATTAAAGCAATGCAGCATAAATGTCGAGTACGACATGCTATTCGTGTTTAACCTAGGTAGGTGTTAGATAGCCCGAAATTTCTGATCAGTGCTGACGATATTCTGGCGGTTTATCTAAGCATTCTTCAGTCAGTATTGGTGGTAACTGTCCTTTTTGATACATTGAAATAGTAGAAACAATCCTATTTTAAGTTTTCTCAAATAGATAATCACACTGGTCATCTAGCACTGATCGCAACGTGCAGTTTGTTATTGTGGTTACATGTTGTTCCCTGCAGTTTGTTATTGTGGTTACATGTTGTTCCCTGCAGTTTGTTATTGTGGTTACATGTTGTTCCCTGCAGTTTGTTATTGTGGTTACATGTTGTTCCCTGCAGTTTGTTATTGTGGTTACATGTTGTTCCCTGCAGTTTGTTATTGTGGTTACATGTTGTTCCCTGCAGTTTGTTATTGTGGTTACATGTTGTTCCCTGCAGTTTGTTATTGTGGTTACATGTTGTTCCCTGCAGTTTGTTATGGTGGTTACATGTTGTTCCTTTTCGTACTGTTTTAATCCGTTTCGATCGACGGAAATGAGAGCCAACATATATAAATATCATGAAAACAATCATGAATTTAAGCACAATGCGAAGCGAAAGGTGAAGAAGTCGTTTCGGCACTAGATGGATTCTCCATATTCGGAAGTAGTTTTTTTATTAACCATTTCCTGATTATGTTGTCCCCGGATAGGCTAGGTCCATAGAAAACTGGGAAAAGGACATACTATTTATGAAATTAATGTTTTTTTCAAGATGGCAAAATAAAGTGGCCCAAATCCAGGCCGAAATTGGTATTTGTGGTACTCTAGGTTGATCGACCCGGACTGAGCCCCCACCCCAACTGATTTTGAGATCCTACACCCCTGCCTTGAAACATAGTGGGGACCAATGTGTGCTTTTTAATATTGGGGCGAGGTTATTCTTCCGCAGCAACTCTCCCTCCCTCCACGGAAAATCTAAATTTGATACCTCCCGTCCTCCCCCCGCCACCATAGACTATGCACCCATCGATGCCATTTTTCTTCAGTAAAAGTCACACGTGTGCTCAGTGGACTTGACGCGTCACTAACTGAACCAAGCAATTCAAGACATAAAAGATCCGAGGACCAAAAGGCGCCCACCAAAAAATGTTGCGTCTGATTCTAAAAAATGTGATCTATCTTGGATTTATACTGAACGCAACATGTATCAATGCATCACGCTGACAGCAATGGATGATGGCCCACGATCAAGCCACGCAATCCGATCTTTGCGTTGCATGGAATGGCGGCATAATCCGCTGTAATTCCAGGCATTACCTAAAACTAGCCATGACTCGTCCTAAACGTCTTCTTCACACCACTACATATGTCGGCACATTCTTTTTACACTTGTCCTTTTTGTTCTGGCTGTGATGGAAAAATCAGTGGCACACAGGTTTTCAACAAGACAATTTGCGAAGCTCACATGCACTTCAAACAAATATCCACAATATTATAGACTGCAGAAAGACCGCTCAGTATTTCTGTCCGTCCACTTGTTACAGCTTTCCCTTTAATTCTTCCACGAATGTATACCAATATACGAACACGTCCTTGTTGATTTCATGGAGGTGAGAAGCATCATAATGCGGCCGCTCTCTGATGTCTCGACCGCTCTCTCGGTCGGCCATCGCAGCCCCACACTGCCGAAGTGATGCAGCGAAATATTCCGCTCTCGTATTAATAGCCCGGCCGTTCATCAAAGTTTTAATCAATGTGTTAATAAAGTAAACTTACCTTCATCGTCTTCGCAGACGATCGGTCAAAGCGAGCTGTTCGTGGATCTCGCAACGATTTTAATGGAGAGAGAGGGGGGGTGATATAAAAAGAGAGGGAGAGAGTGTATGTGCCTGAGAGAGAGAGAGAGAGAGAGAGAGAGAGAGAGAGAGGGGGGGAAGTTGGAGAGAGGGAGGCAGGGCATACACTTGCCAGAGGGAGAGTGCACGCACATGTGAAAGTAAGAGAGTGTACATACGCGCGAGATTGAGGGAGAGAGTAAATGAACGCTTTTGAAAGAGTAATAGGGAAGGAATCTATGCAGGTGTGAGAGAAGAGAGCAAAGGAGAGAGGAGAAGAAGAGAGAGAACAGAGTTGGGAAATGGGAGAAATTAAGGAATAACAGGCATTAACCTTGTCCTGGGATAGCTGCCATTGGGCTACCCTCCGTGCTGAGATGAAAACGAGCTCAATGGAATTAAATCATTCCCACGTGGCCCCTCCGTTAGGTTCTGGGATAAAGTAGAATTAATCTACGCTTGAAAGGAATGCTAACCATTCCATATTTATGTTCGTGATTTAAACTTTTCTTCGTTGGGCGTAAATATTTTTCCAAGTCTTAGGCAAAGGGAGAAATATAATTCTTATTAGCAATGTCGAAAAATACACCGGCAAATCAAGTTGTATTCTCAGGGAAACATTACCACGAGTTCAGTGTGATGTAAGCCATTGCTCTGAAGATAGCCTGATCATTTTCTTAAAGCGTGTTATAGGGCGGAGAATGCCAGATGTGTTAAATACAATTCGCTGAAAGCAACCAGGGCTCAATTTGAGCACATCTTTGGAAACGTACCGTTCTAAACGTTGCCCACCGTCATCGTAGGCGTATAAGGTGCCGTAAATCCGATTACGTCTCCCTTGTGTTTCCGTGCATCACTTTTAACTGACTTTCTACACAAGCTATGGATAAAAACCTAGTCTTCTATAACATTGTCTAGGAATAGCCACAGCTAATCCGGACATATATTATTGCCACACGGTACTGAATATATTTACCAACTGCAGCCGTGATCAAAACCGCTGCAGATTTCCTCCGTGCTATGCTGCCATCCCGTACATCCATGTAGGTATGTGCACTGGCGGATCCAGGGGGGGGGGGGCATTCCGGCCATGGCCCCCCCAAGCGCTTCAAAGGGGGGCTATAGTGTCTTTTGCCCCCCCCAAACCAACAAAAGTAAACTAAATTAAAATGCAGTAACCTTTGCTGAGGTTAAAAAATAGCGTTCCGGGTCAAATAATCTCCAATTTTAAAGGTATTTTGTTATAATTGTTTGGAAGCACAATCTGGTAGCATAGTAGATTCTGATACATCGAGGGTTCTATGCTGTTGAAGTTCTGCTTACAGCAAGAGATGACGAAATCAGCAGTTTCATTATTCCTTCGTCAGATAGGTTCATGAAGTTTGTTTAGCCAGTAACGGGCAAGCGGGCCCAGTGAGCCAGATTTCGAAAGCGGAAATTGAACAGGATGTTTTGTGCGAGTGACCAGTTGACCCCAGTTGAGCAGCATGTTTCGTATGTTGGTGTTGGGGCAAGGCCATGTAGCCATATAGGTGTTGGGTTGCTAAGATGAATAGACAGGCTACATTGACTGATTTTTTCAAGAAGAATAGCAAGAGGAGGTCTGTATTTATATCCTGAATAAGAGATAACTGGTGGGTTTGCATATAGGGGAGATTCGGGTGGTAGGACCGGGCTATCAAAGTTTAAGGGTATTATTGCAGTTTAAGGTATCTACGAGACAAGTTTTACACATACCCTCATGCACTGGCGGATCCAGGGAGGGGCCATTCCGGCCATGCCCCCCCCGAAGCGCTTAAAAGGGGGGCCATAGTGTCTTTTGCCCCCCCGAAACCAACAGAAGTCAACTAAATTAAAATGCAGTAACCTTTGCCGAGGTTAAAAAATAGCGTCTGGATGAAAGAATCTCCAATTTGAAAGGAATTTTTGTATATATAATTGTTTGGAAGCCAGTATAATAGCATAGTAGATTCTGACACACATCGAGGGTTCCATGCTGATCAAGTTCTGCTTACAGCAAGAGTTGACAAAATCGGATCCGCCAGTGTCCACGTGCACGAACGTTGACGTGGTACAAGACGTTGAACGTGAACGTGAAAGTTTTGGTAAGCAAGAACAAAAATCCGGTAACATAGAAACGGTGGAGGTAGGCTGGGGCCCCTACACAGGAAATTATGTTGTCAATTATTATTTTACTTTTTATTTTATTTTAATTTTAATTATTTTTTTTAAAATGGGCCCCTTTGCCAAATAGTGGTCGAAATCCGGTGCTTTTAACCAAAAAATAGTGGGAGAATGGGTATCCTCCAAATCCGTTCGACCCCTCCCCTGATGCAATTCCTAGGTACGCCACTGGGGGAGGGGAGGGGGGGGGGGCTGACGCCGAAAACCGAAAGTTGGCCTCCCCAAACCGGTGGGCTAGATCCGCCAGTGGGTATGTGAATACCGGCCAACAAACGGGCTCTGCTTTGCAAGCCATAGAGCTTCACCTGAGATATCGCTATCGGACATCTGCAACAGCTGATGTTCCAGGTGCACAGTCCATTGGGTCCGTCGGTGGCACACGACAGTCGATTTCCATCATGGATGCAATTGTATGCGGTTCCATTCTGACATGCTCATTTTGTGATTCGGACATGAACTTGAAATGTTTGAACGCTACAAGCAGGGATGGATTAGAACGTGCAGACGTCTCTGTTGGTGATGAAGCGGAAGGATCGACACTTCGTCGCCGAACCCGACAGGACAGGGAAGGAACGGCCCGTACAACCGGACAGGACAGGGTAGGGATAACCTGTCCAACCGGACAGGACAGGGGAGGGACAACCTGTCCAACCGGACAGGACAGGGGAGGGACAACCTGTCCAACCAGACAGGACAGGGAAGGGACAACCTGTCTAACCGGACAGGACAGGGGAGGGACAACCTGTCTAACCGGACAGAACAGGGAAGGGACAACCTGTCCAACCAGACAGAACAGGGAAGGGACAACCTGTCTAACCGGACAGAACAGGGGAGGGATAACCTGTCTAACCGGACAGGACAGGGGAGGGACAACCTGTCCAACCGGACAGGACAGGGGAGGGACAACCTGTCTAACCGGACAGGACAGGGGAGGGACAACCTGTCCAACCAGACAGGACAGGGAAGGGACAGCCTGTCTAACCGGACAGGACAGGGAAGGGACAACCTGTCCAACCGGACAGGACAGGGGAGGGACAACCTGTCCAACCAGACAGAACAGGGAAGGGACACCTGTCTAACCGAACAGGACAGGGGAGGGACAACCTGTCCAACCGGACAGGACAGGGGAGGGACAACCTGTCCAACCAGACAGAACAGGGAAGGGACAACCTGTCTAACCGGACAGAACAGGGAAGGGACAACCTGTCTAACCGGACAGGACAGGGGAGGGACAACCTGTCCAACCAGACAGGACAGGGAAGGGACATTCTGTCTAACCGGACAGGACAGGGTAGGGATGTCCTGCCCGACTGACCAATCCGGTCTGCCCGTCAGACGTGCTGCCCGCCATTTTTGTCTGTGCCCTTGTCTGGTTGTCTGGCGACCGGGCGGCCGGCGGGTGTCTGCGCGAGAAAAGCCCGCCGGCGGCGTGTGGAACAATGGCGGCGCGTCGAGCACGTAGGCGTCGTGCGGGCGTGCTGCGGCCGCGGCGCGCCGTCATTGTGAGTTGGCGCGCTGTTTTGGCGCGTCCGCCGGCGGCGACAACACTCGACCGGACGCAAACAGAGCGTCCGATCGCCGTCGAACGCACACATACACCTCTCGCAGCCACGACCGCCAGCGCAGAAATAACAAACACGCGGCCGCTCAAAATACGGCCGCGCCGCCGTCCGTTGTGTCGCACGTCAGCTGCTGCCGCGTCGGCGGCGATTCTGCCGCCGCCTGCGCCGCGCTGGCCGCGACCGCGCCGGAAGCGTCGGCCGACCCGGGCGAGCCCGGCGCACTCACCCGGCAATTGAAGTATCGGCGGCTGGGTTCCCAGAGCGGCAGCGCGGCTCACCTCGAACGTAGCAATTCCATTGTGGCCGGCCGCACTTCAAACCAGAACCAATTCATTACATTTTCTATTACACTAATTAAGCATCGCTTCAGTCGATGCGCCCTGGGAAAGTCAACGCGGGTGGTATTCTGGAGCGGGAATTATGGCCGAATCGCACGCGGTGGCGACAAGAAGCCGCGCTGGTTTAGGGGGCGTGAGTAAGTGGCAATTTCGTCACCACCACACTGGTGCGATCTCCAGATCGACCCACACTAAGTCCACAGCTCGTTGGTCAGTAGTCCCTTCTAACTAGAAGCGGGACTCACCGTTCGAGAGCCAGGGCGTCCATCATCAGTCGGAACCGGAAGAAACGGCGTCAGTCTTCTGCCGTCTCGACTCGGTTTCTGGCTCGCTATTGATTTTGAGGCGCAAAAAGTTTAGTGAGGAAGTCAAATAGTCATTTATCATTCTTGTCCGTTGCCATATGCCCGCCATTTTTGCTGCCATTGTTTCTGCTTGTTAACGGCGTTTCTCAACGAAAATGATGTCCGTATGATGGCATTTTCGGACGGGAGCATTGCTCACATGCGCTGTAAAAACTGCTTCTGATTAGGAGGCACCTGGTTGTCTTCGCGGTGCTCTTTCTAGTAGAGGCTTGACGTTTTTACGTTGACCATTCCGACCATTCCCGTCGGTTCCAGTCCCATGGGCCAATTAGCTTCCATAATAGGGCACTGTGAGACGTGAACGCATCGTCAGTATTGATTGCATCCCCGGTTATCGTCCATAGCGTAGAGGGCATGTGAGCTGATTGTATTTAAAGTGGGTGTTCTGGAAAATACCAATACTCCCCTTATTTAATGGTGAAGGACGCCTTTTCTGGTCACAGTCTGCAAGCTGATGACAAACATTCGCGTCGTGTGGTCATGTGATATCATGCATTTATGAAATGGCATTATCCAGCACGTGGTCCCCTCTCAACAACTACCTTGACGAACAAATAATGCCCTTCACCATCTTATTATTATTATTATTTTGTAGTCATTATTATATACACATACATATATATACATATATATATATATATATATATATATATATATATATATATATATATATATATATATATATATATATATATATATATCAATGCAACCGAGTCAATCAAATTCATCAATGAATATCAAGTCAAATCGAAATCAATCAAGAGGTTCTGACGGCCTCCACTTTGGATCAAGGCCATTCGATGCACAACTGGCGGGCAGCTACGGAGTAGCGTAGTGTGGGCGGAAATTTGAGGTAATGTAAGATTTCTTTCCTCTGGTATTTCTATCGGGTATCTTGAATCATTGACTGGTCGCTATTCTTGCTTTCATCCACTGTTACCTCGATCCTTTTCCTGTGCTATGCCGATATTTCGATATTTGTGCGATAGGTAATCGCCATGTCACGTGGCATTTTCAAACATGCAGCTGCAGACGTATAGAGAAGGTTGATACGCATAGATATAAACGCGTGTAAGTAGATCAGCTCCTTCAAATTCGGAAGCTACGTATTACACTACTAATATTCGGCTGCTCTCACCAAGCACCATGAACCCGAGGG
Source organism: Ashinkailepas kermadecensis (assembly GCA_034440615.1). Classification (NCBI taxonomy): domain Eukaryota; kingdom Metazoa; phylum Arthropoda; class Thecostraca; family Neolepadidae; genus Ashinkailepas; species Ashinkailepas kermadecensis. The sequence continues at coordinate 430,114 of JAOTOM010005069.1, forward strand.
AAATATTTCAGATGCGAAACAACATGAACATCTATTCCTAAGTCGAATATTGTTGTCGATTATAAAAATGTACGCTCAACAACAAATGTTCCATGTGGATCTTTAGCTTGCAATGTCTTTGAAAGCAATAAAAAAATGTCACAAATCGGAAGCTTTGATCGACTTTTTCGTAACTTTAAAACTCATCGAGGATTTCTTGGTGGATAATACTGACATGCTGGTACACTTTTGCACAAAGGTATCTCAGTCTTATTCGTGACCTTTAAAGAGAATCTTGCTTCCATTATAGCATTGGTGGACGCAATGCTATGTCATGGGTCACGTAATTACTTTAATTGTGGTGCGTTTATATTCGTCATGGTGTAGGCTATGTACAGACACGAGCCTCGCCTGCCTAACACCAATCACTTTTTTGTCTGCAGGAATCATTCCATCAACCTACCCCTACGTCTACAGCAACCTACCCATACGTCTATAGCAACCTATACCTACTATAGTTTAGTATGATACAACTGACATGTCACATTTTACACTCTAGAAGGAAAGGGAAACGTTCTTTTGGAAAGATAAGTAGCGCAGTCAATTCTTCAACATTAAGTATTATTTGGGTGTCAAGGCCAACCGGTTCCGGTTTTGTCCTTCTGTTAGCATCAAGCATGGGTGTCCTTCGTCTGCTTAGACCTTTCGTCTGCAATTATTTAGCGAGTGAGAATATGGTGAGCTGTTTCCACAGAGAAGCTAAAAGTGCCGCCGACACTTCTAACGTCTATTTATCAAGCTTGAAAAAAACAGGTCATGCGCACGGTTAATGTTTTCATCAGTTGTTACTTCGCGAGGACTTCCAGCGCGTGCGGCATCAAGCACGCTCATGCAACTCATTGCACAACTTCGCAATAGTAGGGTAATTTGGAGCTATCTGTCTTAATGTTTATGTGACAAGTTTAAACAAAAATTTAATCCGAGTTATTGCTGGGGTGGCTTTATGAGCCAGGGTCCTGTTGCTAAGCAGAACTTGTTGCGTGAACCCTGGCCCCACCACCCGGTCCATGAATTCCAGTTAAACGGCAGAATTTTGAACGAAAGTTTAACGTGCCGTAAATGCACCGACACGGCCGCCCAGTACCTCGTCCCCGGCCTTATCGGGCCAGCTGCCAACTGACCCTCCCAGCCGGAGGCTAAACGCGAGCGCGTGAAGCGACTCGAACCCTGTTTTACCAGGACAGGGGAGACCAGTGCAGGCCAGTGCTCTAACCAACTGGCTCAGTTGGCTATAATTTTATAATTTTTGATTATAATTTTAGAAGTTCATAGATATAATTTGCGTCATTGCCCTTGAAAGATAAATATCTTATGACCGATCCTCGCTGAAAATACTCGGTCTTTGTAAAGCACTATGCACTTCATGATAACATGCAATCTTACGCTTAATGCATTTTGCCCATAATCATGTGCCTTTGCAAACGTTTCCCATTTCGTGTGGTTCTCCATTGTGCCAATTGTTTCACAAAATCACTCCATAAATTATATTCCTATACAGAGACTTATTGAACAACCTAGGTCGACAAGGTACACTGACAACCATTGCACCACAAAAAGGTACACTGACTGACAAGGTACACTGACAACCATTGCACCACAAAAAGGTACACTGACTGACAAGGTACACTGACAACCATTGCACCACAGAAAGGTACACTGACTGACAAGGTACACTGACAACCATTGCACCACAAAAAGGTACACTGACTGACAAGGTACACTGACAACCATTGCACCACAAAAAGGTACACTGACTGACAAGGTACACTGACAACCATTGCACCACAAAAAGGTACACTGACTGACAAGGTACACTGACAACCATTGCACCACAGAAAGGTACACTGACTGACAAGGTACACTGACAACCATTGCACCACAAAAAGGTACACTGACTGACAAGGTACACTGACAACCATTGCACCACAAAAAGGTACACTGACTGACAAGGTACACTGACAACCATTGCACCACAGAAAAGACGCTGCAAATGAGCCCCGGATGGCGAGCTGAGATAGTTGCGTCCATGTGTACCAGCCATGTTGAAAGAATTGCGTGTCATTTGTCTGCAATTGTTCATCTCTCGCCTGAAGTTGGGGGAGGGGGAGGGGTCGGATAAGTGTGCGCATCATGTGATACTGCCGCTCCATCAATCATTGAGTCATGCTCATCTCGCGGGTGACTGATCAAACGCGGTGACTTTCTCCACCCATCAGTGCAGAACCTTTGTGATGAGCTCATTTCCCATGTCCTTGAGCTGCACCGAATCCGTCTCCTGGACGCCGGCCTGATGTGGGGAGTTTGTTTTTCCTCCTGGTGCTCAATCGAAATGTGTTGATCCGCTCTCTAACTAAATAACCTGCGCTGAGTCTGCTAACCGCCTGGTTCAGGGCAAGTTCGCCTCCTATCCGACCTATTCGGGGGACGGGTTTGGCTCCCCTCTGGTCGAATCACGCTGGTTCACCCCTTCCCCCGATCGATCCATTTTGAGTTCGTTTCGGCGTGTCCGGTCCACGTCGAGTTGGTCTCCCCTCTGACCAGCCCAGGTCGAGCTGGTCTCATCTCGGGCCAACTCAGGTCGAGTTAGCCTCCCTCGAACCAGTGCAAGTCGAGATGCCTCCCTTCGGATCGGCACAGGCCGAGTTGGTCTCCCTCGGACTAGCCCAGGGGTCGAGATGCCTCCCCTCCCCTCCGACCAGCTCAGGCCGAGTTGGTCTCCCCCGGACCAGCGCAGACCGAGTTGGTGGCGGCGAGGCCTAGCCAGCCGGCCGGACAGACAGCTGATGCAATGCGACTCGTCTCACGTCGACACTAATCAAAACATCCGCGATCGTCGGCGGATTCGTCGCCGGTCGAGCGGTGTAAATCGTTCAGCATGACGGACGGTCGTCGGCGACGATAATCGGCTGCGGCGACGGCGCCGTAACTCAGCGTCGGCGCCGACGTCCGCCGGCTGCGGCGTCAGCGCGTCGGCCGCCACCTTTGTCCGTGACGTGGCCTGCGGGCCGCGCCGAGACGCCGACTCGTTCCTGCTCGCTCGCCGCGGCAATGCGGCTCTGAAGCCATGCGGGTGCCCTGTGTGTATGCGGGTACCCTGCAGCAGGTCAGGGCTTCAGGATGCCCTGTGGCAGGTCAGGGCTTCAGGGTGCCCTGTAGCAGGTCAGCACTTCAGGGTGTCCTGTAGCAGGTCAGGGCTTCAGTGTGCCCTGTGGCAGGTCAGGGCTTCAGGGTGTCCTGTAGCAGGTCGAGGCGCTGCACGATGCAGCGCTGCTCTCTTGTGCGCAACAAAAGCGGTGTGAAGCCGCTCCTTCTCGTATGGTTGCGAGGTGTCGCAGCGATGTTCACTTGCATGCGAGACAGGCGGTACGGCATTGCCCCCCCCCCCTATGTATGATCGAGGCGATGCAACGTTGCTCCGCTTGTGCATGGTCGAGGAAATGGGCCTCTGCTTCCCTACGTGTTGCCTGTGTCTGGTCGAGCAGTGGATTCAGCTTAGCGGTGAGACAGACCGGATTGCTTTCGACATCGAGCAGCCACCACCCACCTGCGTGTTTCATTCACACAATTGCATGAATCTGCAGGGATGGAAACTAGGGGAGCCATGCTGTTTAGATATGCATTCAACACGTCAAGCAGCACATATTCAATGTGGCGATGTGCCTGAGAGACTTACAAAGTGGCATGCTTCCGATTTGCACACGTGATGCGCACATTTGAATGAACTTGATCGCGTCATCCTCCACCCGACAACTTGCACCTGCACCTGGAGATGAGCTGGTGACTAATGCGAGGGCACACGAGCCTGTCGTGTACCAAGGCCAGAGCAACATAGCATCATCAGATACCAGAGAGCTGCATGCGGTTGTACGTTTCTCCCAGCGACCAGAAGCATAGCCAGATGTTTTGCAAGAGGCAGGTGGGGGAGAGGGAGGGTTAGTAGCATGCACCTTACCATGTTGTGTTCGGGAGTACCAGCTATAACATGTGACATCCCACGTTTAATGCCAGTGGAGTTGGTCCCTGCTCTCCCCCCCCCCCCCTCCTCTGACTATTCCATTACCGCTGAATCTCCCTGGGCGCAGCCACACCTACTCTACATAACAAAAAAAAAAAAACTAAAATCTCCCTGGGCGCAGCGCAGCGCACCGGTACCCGGTACATCAGGTGACAAATATACCCCAGACCTGGCCTGTGGCGGATGGCGCCGATGTGTGGGGTGCTACAAGCGGTACACTTGGCGACAAATGTACCCCAGACCTGGCCCGTGGCGGATGGCGCCGATGTGTGGGGTGCTACAAGCGGTACACTTGGCGACAAATGTACCCCAGACCTGGCCCGTGGCAGATGGCGCTGATGTTTGAGCTGCTATGCCGTTACTGTGACAGACGGGTTTTGGCCGTTCGCTTAAGCAAACAAACAGTGTTGTGTCGGACAACATTGTTTGTCGCCGTTACGGCCGATGTCAGTGATATGGAAATGTTCGCACACTTGTTCTCACAGTGAGGTGTGGGGCATGTAACGGGCCCGACGGCAATGGTAGGACACCATAGCCGAAACAGGGCCAATACAGCAGGGGTGTATACTAGTGCTGACATGTGGCCAGCAATGGTGCAACACTGAACTGTGGATGCAACACTGGGTGACATAATCTGCCAATCCAGTCTATTGCACATTGTGATGATGCACACCAAAATTTTCCTAATGCTAATTATATGCGCCGTATTTGACCTGCGGGAAGGTCAAGGTTTGAGCGTAATAAGATTAGCCTGCAAGCCTACAACAAAAGCATTATGATATTATGACGCTTCATTTGAATGCCATTATTGACCACCGACACCCCCCTTCGAGCTTTATCGCAGCAACTGTCGTCGCAGCCGTCATCATCACTCAACGTGATCAACCTAACTGCGATGTTGGTGAAGACGCATGGCCATCAGCTATCCTAGCTACGATGAAACTACCACGTGAAAACACTATGCTTGGTGCAGCATACTTGGCGCATGCATAAATGCTTAAAGTAACTGCACTCTTGCAAGGAAGCTTCGAAAATGTATCCTTAGAAGACTTAGCATACACAAACCGCTTTTCTACAGGCAACAGTGATTGCATAAACAATAAACGATCGAAATTGATGCTTCCGCTTCATCCTTAACACAATTTCAACAATGTTTTACACGTTATTACCTATTTCTACTACCGAATTGATCATCGGCTTTTCTTGGCCAAGGCCAACTTGCATCATTATAAAGTAATCTTTCTGAGTCTGCGTCTGCATTGTACCCATAATCTCCTCTTCTGCTGCGTATGTATAATACGTAACGGCAGTATTCCACTGGGACTGTGGTGGTTAATTAACATCCTCCTCCAGTTAGTTCGTCTTGGCATTGGTCTGAGAACGCGTCCAATGCCTCCCCTCCATCACAGCTTTGTCATTCCACGACAGACCGGCCAGTGAAATGGCCGAAATGACACCCTCATCTCTCAGAATTCGATGATGACTGTCTTATAGGGTAATAAGGTGCTGCGAACCGCCTGTAGAATTTGTAGGCCGATCCGACCGACGGGTTTTGAGTTATGGCTTCCAAAACATTTGAGAGGTCGCGAAAAGAAAAAAGAAAAAGAAAAGGAAATGGAGCCTCCTTCACCGTCAGACCAAAATTCACTGTCTGATACATTTTTGGATCGCAGAAGTAAAAGGAATGCATTCGTGATGTGATCTGCGATCAATTTGTGATTGCGGGAAAATGACCCTGTGACCTTTTATTTCGTGACATTTCGTGACCCTGCCCAATTGAAGCTGACATATGAGAATCATCAGAATGAAAGATACACGAATTGTCAAACAAATGAAAAATGCATGTTTTGCTTATCAATATCATTTCCAGGACAGAGAAATTGGTTGTCCACGCTGCAGTCGGCTGCCGCCGCCGCCGCAGCAGCTCCCGCTGCCACCTTTGCCTCTGCTGCCGCTGTCGCCTGTACTGCCGCTGCCGCTGCCGCTGCCGCTGCCGCCGCCGCTGCCGCCGCTGCCGCTGTCGCCTGTACTGCCGCTGCCGCTGCCGCTGCCGCTGCCGCTGCCGCTGCCGCTGCCGCTGCCGCTGCCGCTGCCGCTGCCGCTGCCGCTGCCGCTGCCGCTGCCGCCGCTGCCGCTCTGCCCTGTGGCTGCTAACGCCGTCACGGCTCTCGTATGTAAGAATCTTAACTGATGCCGCAAGCTGTTGTAGTTGAGTAAATACACGCACCGTGCAGTTTTGTATTTGGTTTTCGACCGGATATAGTTCAGCCAAGGGAGCGAATGCCGCTTTTCCTTAAATCTGATATAGCTAGCCGCATGGGTGTTGATTGGTATTCTTGTATGCATTTGAGGGGACTTTTTCCCATACCCAAATAATTTCAACTTTTAATATGGGATCCCAATTGGACCTGCTCGTTGTCTCCATGCATTGGGCCCTTAATAATTATGCATGCATTGGGCCCGCTCCGGCTCTCTCCCCCTCCGCTTTTTTCAGGTAACAGAATATGCTTCATGGGTCATAAAGTCATAAATTCGTAAAGTGTTCAGACTTAATAAGAGCCACAAGGGTCCATACAGGTTAAGTCTGTAAAGGGAAGATGCCATAACCCTGGCAAAAAGACACTCATCACCCCACCCAACACCACATCCCTAATTCCAAGGAATCGGATCCGCCAACATCCAGCACCACCATCAATGCCTATCTACCTTACATATCCAGCCCTATTCACTCGATCCCGCGTAACACATATGGCTTGAGTGCCCTGCCAATATTTTTCAAGGAGCTGTAAGAAAACTTTCAACGGCGCACAGACTACAGGCGATGACTGCAGATCCTCACTCTGTACCATTCCCCTATCAAAACAACTGCATAGTTCTTCGAAGCTACGTTCTGCATGGTCAATACAAATCGCTAACTAAATGCCGAAGGTAGCCTGCTTCCGCAGGTAGACGGGGGCGTCACTTTGTATGCAATAAGAAGGGCCACCGACCCCCTCAATCAGTTAGTAGAAAGTGTTCTGATTCGAAAGTCTACGTGGTAATGCGAAACAAGGATGGAACAAGAAAAGTACAAAAGGTTTTAATTCTGAGGAACCTGAAAGATAGTAATGCTTTTCATCAGGAGGATATTAATACGAGCCAGTTATGATCTTTTTTAATTTTCCGTCGCTGAGGCTGAAATATTGTGTTCATGCTGGCAGTAGCGAGACTCACTGTATGTGTGCATGGACACCAGCAGAACACCCAGCTTATGATTGGTGCGATAGCCGTTAGGCCAGCCATATAAGACTGATGCTGAGTTGCTGTTTGAGGTGAATAGAACCACTTTTCGTTACCTTTCAGAACTGTCCGAAGCTATAGCTCGAAAACTGTTGGTTTGATTGGCCTAAAAAGTACACAGGCGGGTTCACAGCACTTGCTCACATCATACCTACCGACCAATTGACATCAAAATCTGAGAGATGAGGGTGAAAGTCACCGCGTGAAATGCCCCTGCTATCATAGACGTATGCGCAAACGGTTCCATTTTCGATCGTCTCCCGGACGGACATTTATCGAGGCGTGGGCGTGCGCTGTTCGGGTGACGAAAGCCCACCGGATGCGTTGTCATGGCCTGCGTTGTCATGGCCTGCTGCCGAATACGCTTCCGTTGTCGGTTCCAGGCGCGGCGGCATGAAGACAAATGAGCGCACGGTAATTCTCTCCGGACAAATGGCGGGGCATTGCGGTAAATACTGCGCCTCTGCTGGCAGTAGACATGCCGCCCGTGAGGAACGCCTGGGAAGCCACTGCCCGCTGGCTCGGCTGGGAGGTGTGTTCGCTCAGGTGAAGGAAGAGGCTCACGGCGTCACAACCGCTCGTGAACAAATTTCAACGGCGTTTCACGCTGCAAGGCATCATCTCAAGTTTAAATTTTCTCTCTCAGAGCCAGATGTACTCCTTTAATTTTGAACTTGACCAACTTTCAACACATCATTTCTCCGGAAGTGTTCTCAATCTTTGTTCAAGTATTCGGGCTTTCGAAGGCATTAGACACCGAAAGCAATACGCTCTGGCTAACATAATATACGGAGAGTCGATATATATATATATATATATATATATATATATATATATATATATATATATATATATATATATATATATATATATATATATCGAATCCATATATATATATATATATATATATATATATATATATATACCTGCATATAAAATCATCTATCCAGTATTCGAAAAGAGTATAGCACTCCTGTAGCAATTCATTTCCATGAGGAGGGTCATTCCATTGAATGTGGTCTGGAAAGAGTGTGGAAAAGATTCAACGCAGTATAAGACGTATTAGGGAACAGAGATGGATAGGGCTCGGACACGGACGTTAACCAGGGTGGAGAAAAAAACAAAAACAAAACGGTAACCTGATTGCTGTAAAATGGTGAAACGATAACCTGTGCTGTGGAATGGTGATGTACAGCGTGTATGTACCATCGATCGTAAAATCTATGTGTCCACGAGGAAGGAGGTGGTGTGCAAGTTTTGTCCGGTGATCCAAATCCAAATATTTGTTTCACGCAATTGCGGTGTGACGTGCTCTCAAACTGATGAAGCTTTGAAAAAAAGAGAAACGTCTTGACAAGCTGTGGCCAATTTCACTATTGTTTTTGTACTCACACAGTTTGCTAACAAACAGTGTAATGCAAATCACAAACTGTGTTAAATCAAGTTTTACAAAGGTCTTGCTCTGTAATGACAAAAATTGTAATCCTGGCAGGATGTTGCGAGTGTATTACAAACTGTGTGATTTTACAATGCCTTTCAGTAAAAAAAGAACACAGATATTACAACATAATATGATTTATTTACAATAATGATTAAGGGAAGAATTTCTGACGAATTAACAATGTAATGAAGAATTATGATACATAAGACCGAACGATAGAAAATATGATATTTCATTATAAACAGTTTCCTTCAATGCAATAAACCCTTGATAGGAAAATCAGCTGACATCCCAGCAGGCCGAGAATCCCTCCCTGAATTCTCGGCCTGCTAATGTATATGCTTCATTATCCTCAATACAGGAGCGGATACCGAGGGCACTGAGGGCATGTGCCCCCAATGGAAATTTGCGCTCCTCCTACACAGCGACGAACCCACTACCCATCCCATCACAACCCACCGATTGTCCAAAACATCACCGGATTCGGACCACGATTTCATCCTAGCTGCGCTATTCCCCCATTCATTATTTTGTTTGCCGCCATGGAGTGATGGCATCTTCCGCCACTGCCTGGGCAATTCCCCCCCCCCGTCAGGGGCGGATACAGGAATTTTCATAAGGCAATTGTCTGGAGGGATGTGTCATTTCTACGGAGGGCTCCTCTGCTAAAGCACCTGGAGGGGTACCTCCGCCGGAAGCCTCCGAGGGGCGCCTAAGGCTGAACAATTCGTTGGGGGGGGGGGGGGAGGTATTAGAGCCTTTGCAGAGCGGCTCCTCTTCCCGGCCGGAGGAGAGCCACCTTCCATGTGGGAGCACTGGAGGAATGCACCACAATGCCCGTGTATCCGGCCGTACCCGTATTTTTTACCATGTTATCCGAGGCCTTACCCTACATCGATAGTTAAATTTCTAGTTCCTCAATCATTAAAATGTATCGATCCACCCCTGGGTTCCGATGGCAGGCAAGCCCAAATAATACGGAATTTGCATCACGACCGAATTGCAAAAATGCAAGGCTGCGCGTGCGCCAACAATGGAAAGATAGCAGAAAACCAGTAGTATCCCCATGCTTGGCCCGTGATGATGGGGGTGGGTGAAGTGACTGAATTTAATTTGCGTGAGTGATTTGCGTATGCGTTTGTGGGCTCAGCTTCATAAGCTATTGAGGACAGCATGGAGTGATTCAACATGACAGTGACCTTCGTGTTTTGTGGATCAGTTTATGCTGGTTGTGGGCTGTGGCGGGTATGTAGGCGCCTACCTAGAACTTACCGAATGACTGATGCAAGTGGAGGTTTGCATGCATGAAGAACAAGCCTCCTTAGCTACCTTCAATCCGGTATGTTACTTAAGCAAGGTATGTACTAATGCCAGTGGGGTCCTAGAGGCTCTACCACGGGTGTTTATTTTTGAAAATTATTTCGGGGTGGGGTGGGGGCAAAATACGTGAAGGCAATGGGCAGGCCCAAATGGATTGGAGGGGACACTGCACGGGGTTCCATGTTAAAAGTTGAAATTAGTGTAGGGGGGGGGGGGCAAAGCCAACACTGAGGGGACACTTGCCTCCTCAAAAGTGTAAAACAGCAAACACCCCTGGGCTCTAGGCAGGTAGTAGCTACCCCATTTACCTACCTACCTGGGTTTGTGTACTCGGGCCTTCCCAGAGGGCAGCCTTTTCTTCCAAGGGACACCTTTTCCTCAGAGAGGTGCCTCTGGCAGAACAATTTGAAGGGTGCACTCTAGCCTTCCCGGAGGGGCGCATTTACCCGGCCGGAGGGGTGCCAACTTTTCATGGGGCGGAGGTACATGCCCCCAGCGTCCCCATTGTGTCCGCCCCTGTCTTGGGGGAGGGGCATGGCCCCCTGAATTCATGAGAAGAACTAAACATAGCCATATATTCAGATGTTTGGTTCTAGCCTGTAATGTCCCTCTTCATCCGACAATGAAGATTAGGAAGTAGTTTTCACTCTGGAAGTGTAGGTTGCTAAGAGGCTTGAACACCCTTGCTGCTCGCCGCGGCGGAGCCTCCTCGAAAAACAAATCAAATTCATCCAAGTTTCCTTTACTGCCACTGCTCTCCACCAAAATTCACACAGCCTAGAACGTGTGTTATCGCAAGCGGTGTATTTACCAAGATTGTGAACACCCGACAACCTTGGTGAAATTCAGACGATGTAATAACACACATTTCTGTGTAGTTTGTGACTAACAAACGATGTACTTTGGATTTTGTAGTTTTGTTAGCTCGTGATAGTGAAATGCCATCTTTGCAAATAACAGCACAAACTGTGTATTCACACCGAATTCGGTGTGAATACACAGCTTGTGATTTTAGTGAAATTGGCCTCTGATGTTAATTTAACTAATAATATGGAGAGATAGCTGAATATATATATATATATATATATATATATATATATATATATATATATATATATGTGTATATACCATTGTTATGTATCATGCTCTGTATGTTCTTAAGCAAATTGGTATTTAACTGGCGTGTAATTATCCTGTTGCCATTATCCTCTGATGGCCTGCTGGTGGTGGGAACAACACCGCCACCGTCCACTGACGTACCAGTGAGCAGGTATCGTTCAGTAAACGCTAAGTAAACATGGCGTCGCCACTCTACACCGATTCACCACTGGGGAGCAAACATCGCGGCACCACCCTACACTGATTGACCACTGCTGGGTAAACATCGCGGCACCATCCTACACTGATCGCCAACACCCTACACTGATTAACCACTGGTGTGTGAACTCGTGCCACCACCTCCACTGATTCATCACTGGTGAGTAAACATGGCGGCTTAGTCGTCGGCCGATTCTGCAGTAGTGAGTGAAGACACACACACACACACACACACACACACACACACACACACACACAGACACACACACACACGCACACACACACACACACAGACACATACCGACACACATAGACACACACTCATATACAGACACAAACACACACTGATTTGTGGCGATTCCCGCGCTGGAGCCACTGCCAACGATTTGCTGGAGCGGTGCCGGCGAGTAACAAATGTTGATTTGTAGTCGGTGTCCCAGGGTGCTTGGCCAAATGGACCGACTAACGGATCCTGGGCAGTCGGCAAAAATATGTTTGGAGCCGGAAGCGAGGCGGCGCGGGCGCCGCGTGCGCCGCCTTTGCCAATCGGCTAATGCAACATGGCCGCAATGATTTCAGAACGATTACACGCTGATGATGGCAGCGGTCGTAAAGTTCGAATCAGGGCATCAATTCGCCGAACAAGCTGTATGGTATCTACAGGCTCTCAATGTGACTGGTATTAAATGGACGGATGTTGTGCGAAATGAAGCGGCAGCGAACACGAATAGTCCTGTCCATTAAACGAGGGCTGTTAATGGTGACATCGCTGTTTATTAGTCTGAGTAGGGAAACACTAATCCAGCAGTATTCAAGAACTTAAGCAATGTGCTACTTCACGCTACAAATGGAACACCCAAAGTTGCTTCCACTTAGTCATTAATAAAACTGTTCATGCACAATCCAGAAACGATGATAATTTGCTAAATTCTGGTGCCGATGGGCTCCTTTTTGCTATTCGTCTGATTCGGGTTTATGTGGTTATGTCTTGATTGCCACAAGACACACACATATTACCTGGAAGACATTGCTTATGAGAATGCACTTCAACCTTTCCCATATAGTTCTCTCTCTATTGCCACTCAGCAAATGTAGTTCTTTCAACATACATAATGAGAATATCGGTGCCTCCATGATGCATATATATAGCTTGTGTATTCGTGTGTCTTTGTACATGAGTTTGATAAAGAACGTTCATAGAAACAGAGCCGAAGACTAGGTTTTTGTGGCTAGGCCGGATTTCCTCCTGTATCGTGCGACGAATTCTTGCCTGAGCTACTTTTTCCCCACCGCTGAACAATCACCATTAATCCATTTAATGTTGCTCCTCTCTCTCTCTCTCTCCTCTCTCTCTCTCTCTCCCTCCCTCTCTCTCTCTCTCTCTCTCTCTCTCTCTCTCTCTCTCTCTCTCTCTCTCTCTCTCTCTCTCTCTCTCTCTCTCTCTCTCTCTCTCTCTCTCTCTCTCTCTCTCTCTCTCTCTCTCTCTCTCTCTCTCTCTCTCTCTCTCTCTCTCTCTCTCTCTCTTTTCTCTTTCTCTCTCTCTCTCTCTCTCTCTCTCTCTCTCTCTCTCTCTCTCTCTCTCTCTCTCTCTCTCTCTCTCTCTCTCTCTCTCTCATTCTCTCTCTGTCTGTCTGTATCTCCCATACTTTCTTTCCCGCTCTTTTCCTTTCACGAATTCCCGGGCAAACCTTTCGCGAATAAGTGCACAAAGGATGCAAGAACTGCGCACAAAATTTGGATAGCCTATGCAAACCCGGTTTTTATTTCACAATCGCGAGAAGTTTGTGAGCGGCTCAAAAAGACCTCTCCCCAGTCGGGAAAAGGTTAATTATTCCAAATATGTTCGACACACGGATAGCTAACGTTCTTGCCAATACATTAACCAGTGCATCAGCACTCAGCTGAACGAAATAGTTACCTGCATGCCTGTGCTCTTTCATGTGGGACTAAGTCGCGGTTCATTGCACTATAATGGGAATCAAAATCTGTGTGAGCGATTCGTATCTCAATTTGTTAAGGCGTAGTTCCTAAATATGATGACTCTTTGTTGAACATTCCTTATACATGGTATTATAAGGAAATACATGTACTGGTAACATTTCGCGTTTCAGTTTCGCACCTGGAAACATTCTTGCTCCTCGTATAGTAAAATGCCGCCGAATGCAACCACTAGTCTTCCGGTTGTAAAAGTATACCATAGGCTAAAAATGCACTATATCCCAGGTATTACGACGCAAGTCGGATTTCCCGGACGGCTGCTTGATGAGGTCGTATCTCATGACATTCCATCTGATATGGTGCCCATATCAGATGACTGAATGAATGCTTAATGACAATGTCATCCTATTTCAGAACTTAGCCTTAACAAACTGGTACATAGGTTTTGATTCCAATTAGTGCCGTGTGGTGTAATGAACTTAGGCTCGGGACCCCTTGGCATCCACAAATACACGAGATGAAAGGAGAACGCTTGAGATTTTCACCGCGAAAAACCAAAAATTTGCTCCTCGCTTTCCTGCTTGGCGCGCCAGAAGATTTTTCCGTTTCATCATATTTTTTATTCAGCTACCCTCAGACAAATTATGGCTGCGCCACTGAAGCTGAGCAATAGGGTTTGCAAGCATTGCCTAGCGACACACATTACGACCGGTTGGGTAAACGGGTAAGTCAATACAAGCGGTCGTCAGCCGGGCTTACGAGGAGCAAGTCTGCCGGGCGGTGGTGCTCACCTGATCAAAGCGCAACCTCCAAACGTCCTGCAGGAGCTGCCCAAACACCATTGACAACAGACTCCACACACCGAGCTTTTCGGAAGCCCCACTGGTACGTCGGCAGGGTCTGCTGCAAGTGGGATGTGGGAAATGCACGCAGGGCATAAGATCTAACCTGACCAGACCTGACCTGGTCATACAGGACATAGGATCTGACCTGATCCAAACATGCAGAACATGAGGTCTGACCTGATCAGACCTGGCCCGACCATGCAGGGCATAAGGTCTGACCTGACCAGCTCAACTGTGGCTCCGCACTCACTGCCATTTCCTCAAAATGATCCCAGAAGTTTAGCTAAAGCCAGCAAGTATACTTAAGCCTCGGAACTTGGGACTCGCTCTTGACGAAGTAGCAATGGTTGGATGGTGCGCTGTCGTTCGGCCGCCGCGTCCGTGCTGGATCACTGAGCCTCCTCTACAAACCTGCAACTTACTCGCCGCCATTGCGTCGGCAGTACAGCACCACATTCAGCGTGAAAGTTCCAACCAATTCGGTAAGCTACATTGCGTCGTTGCTCGGAGCTTCTGAAATGCAAGACTCCAATGCCAGGCGATGTAGGAAGGTGAAATAGGCCAGTCGTTGTAAAGACCACCCTGCTGTGCAAGTAAGCCCAAGTGGTTCCTGTCCCCATGGAGTTTTCCACGGTTCACTTGCACTGTCTATTCCTTGTTCCTTATCGCTTGCAGAACTATGGAGGAAATTATAAGTGACTAATGATGAATGAGCTATTATGTCGTTAGGTCATTGTTACCCGACCTAGATGCACTTCTCGGCACATCGCCTAACCACAACGGATCAAAGTAGCTTATTGGGTGTGTTCACTAGAGATGACAAATGAAAGCCCGTTGCCCGCTCAAGCCCGCTCAAGACTCAAGAAGAAAATGGGAAGCCAGCTGAAGACTGGCAAGCTGTTTGGCCTGACGTGATGCATACGGTGTTTTTAACCAATTTTTAGGCTCATTGACCAGACTTTGGAATATATGCTGGGCTATCAACCAACATCTTGTAAGCTCATAGTTTTCTACCAGAAGAACAGAAATATACCAAGATGCATATTAAAACGCCTGGCTATGATAATAATCACGTGAAGTGTGATCTGTAATTTAGCACTGCTTATCATAGCATGTGCCATAAGCACCCCACATTTCGAAGATATTACATGAAATATGTATAAGACATTGAGCAGGGTCTGTGTGAAAGTGCAGCAATATCAGAGTTATCAATGAACAATTCATACGCGTGGTTGGCATGGACATTTCATCAGTCAAGCTGGTGGCCGTGATGAAGAAAACAACACCGTTTACTCAATATGTTCTTAGCGCGTTGACTGGAGCACACTCCTAAGCAGTGCTTAGCATGTCCTTAACAGGTGCATCATACATCAAACACGATCATCATAATCTATCACATTCATAATTCAAAACTGCAACATGACTATCGCCCGAGCAGTTTGCAAACCATGCAATATATGGCCGCTTCGCACTCAGCTATTATATAAATGCACTAGTATCCACCTTAAGCTTATTATATGATAGTTAAAAACGACAAGACAAGCAACTTGCACAAGAAACCAATGAAGAATTATAAGCCACTATTTTCTCCATCTCCTACCCCAGTTAACACTCTCCCCGCCCTTCGACCGCGGAGTAATTTTACTTCAGGCTGTCGCTTGATCTGCCCGTGTCGCCATTGTGTGGCGGTGGCATTGTGTCACCACAGTTGAGACCCATTCATTTCCCGCTTCCCGCGAGCATTTCGGCGCGCCGCTCTGGGAGAGCCTCCGAGAGCCTCCGAGAGCCTCCGAGTCCGAAGGGAGGCGCGCGGCGAGGGAGGCGAGGGGGACGGCGTGAGGAAGGAGGGGAAGATGGCCCAATACTGCGGTGGAATCGATCAGCGCCGCCGCCGGTCGGACGGGCCGCAGGGAGCCCGCCCGAAGGGAACCAGCGCGCGCCCGACAGACGCCCTAATTGATCCATTAGTGACGACTTTGCATTTAAATCGGCCTGCTCAGTTGTTAGTCATGTGGATAACCCGGGCCAGAGGTCGGCTAAGTACCGGGGACGCTGCTACCATTACACGTGGCCGTTTGTCCGAATGATGGGCTCGGTCAGCGGAGCGGTCTCCGCGGCCTCAGCGGCTGTTTCGGCGGTGCGGGCGGGACCTGTCTTCCTGTCTGACCAGTCGTCGGACCACTGCACTGCCACAGTCACGACCAGAGTCGCCAGCCACGTTTACTAGGCCCCGGTCACAGTCGCCAGACCTGCATTGGTCCCGACCACAGTCGCCATACCTGTGTCGGTCCAGACCACAGTCAGCAGACCTGGGTCTTCCCCGACCACAGTCGCAAGATCTGTGTCGGTCCAGACCACGGTCACCAGACCTGTGTTAATCCCGACCACGGTCACCAGACCTGTGTCTTCCCCGACCAAAGTCCCCAGGCCTACGCCTTCCCCGACCAGAGTCGCCAGACTTGTGCTGTTCTCGACCACAGTTACCAGAGCTGTGTAAATCCGACCAAAGTTGCACACTACTGAACTGAGATCCAGCATTACTGACTGAGATTCAGCACCATTGAGATCCAGCATCTTCCACTGAGCCGTGAGATCGAGACTCGAGGCGGCGGAAACACATCCGCCCACACCCGAAAAATGAGAGAGAAAAACTTGTAACGCCAGTTCTATCACTCGCAGCTTGATTTCCTGGACCCGTGCACACTGTCCACCCTGGCCGTAAGCCTCGTGCCAGCCTGGTCGGATGGCTAGGTCCGGTCCGGTCCGGCCGGTCCGGTCTGGACCGGTCGCATGGCTCCCACGACTCGCGTCACTGTTCGAGCACGAATGTCAGCGGGGTACTGCAACCGCAGACGACGCAATGAGCGGCGTTTTTCACGCGCCGCCCACCTACAGCCACTGGTCAGAGTCGTGGAGCGGTCCCACCGCCACCGGTCAGAGTCATGGAGCGGTCCCACCGCCACCGCTCAGAGTCATGGAGCGGTCCCACCGCCACCGGTCAGAGTCATGGAGCGGTCGTCACCGTCCGCGGGAGCTGACTGCTGAGGTAGCTGGGGACCACTGTCGGCTGCAGCTGACTGCTGAGGTAGCTGGGGATCACTGTCGGCGGCAGCTGACTGCTGAGGTAGCTGGGGACGTGGTCGTCACCGTCCGCGGGAGCTGACTGCTGAGGTAGCTGGGGATCACTGTCGGCGGCAGCTGACTGCTGAGGTAGCTGGGGACGTGGTCGTCACTGTCGGCGGCAGCTGACTGCTGAGGTAGCTAGGGATCACTGTCGGCGGCAGCTGACTGCTGAGGTAGCTGGGGACGTGGTCGTCACCGTCCGCGGGAGCTGACTGCTGAGGTAGCTAGGGATCACTGTCGGCGGCAGCTGACTGCTGAGGTAGCTGGGGACGTGGTCGTCACTGTCGGCGGCAGCTGACTGCTGAGGTAGCTGGGGATCACTGTCGGCGGCAGCTGACTGCTGAGGTAGCTGGGGACGTGGTCGTCACCGTCCGCGGGAGCTGACTGCTGAGGTAGCTAGGGATCACTGTCGGCGGCAGCTGACTGCTGAGGTAGCTGGGGACGTGGTCGTCACCGTCAGCGGCAGCTGACTGCTGAGGTAGCTGGGGATCACTGTCGGCGGCAGCTGACTGCTGAGGTAGCTGGGGACGTGGTCGTCACCGTCAGCGGCAGCTGACTGCTGAGGTAGCTGGGGATCACTGTCGGCGGCAGCTGACTGCTGAGGTAGCTGGGGACGTGGTCGTCACCGTCCGCGGGAGCTGACTGCTGAGGTAGCTAGGGATCACTGTCGGCGGCAGCTGACTGCTGAGGTAGCTGGGGACGTGGTCGTCACCGTCAGCGGCAGCTGACTGCTGAGGTAGCTGGGGATCACTGTCGGCGGCAGCTGACTGCTGAGGTAGCTGGGGACGTGGTCGTCACCGTCCGCGGGAGCTGACTGCTGAGGTAGCTAGGGATCACTGTCGGCGGCAGCTGACTGCTGAGGTAGCTGGGGACGTGGTCGTCACCGTCAGCGGCAGCTGACTGCTGAGGTAGCTGGGGATCACTGCCGGCGGCAGCTGACTGCTGAGGTAGCTGGGGACGTGGTCGTCACCGTCAGCGGCAGCTGACTGCTGAGGTAGCTGGGGATCACTGTCGGCGGCAGCTGACTGCTGAGGTAGCTGGGGACGTGGTCGTCACCGTCCGCGGGAGCTGACTGCTGAGGTAGCTAGGGATCACTGTCGGCGGCAGCTGACTGCTGAGGTAGCTGGGGACGTGGTCGTCACTGTCGGCGGCAGCTGACTGCTGAGGTAGCTGGGGACGTGGTCGTCACTGTCGGCGGCAGCTGACTGCTGAGGTAGCTGGGGACGTGGTCGTCACCGTCAGCGGCAGCTGACTGCTGAGGTAGCTGGGGATCACTGTCGGCGGCAGCTGACTGCTGAGGTAGCTGGGGATCACTGTCCGCGGCAGCTGACTGCTGAGGTAGCTGGGGACATAGTATGGACTGGAGGTGTGGCAGCGACATAGGCTGGACTGGAGGCGTGGCAGCGACGTAGTTTGGAGGTGTGGCAGCGGCATAATCCACTATTCGGAGATCGAGGAAGCTTAGCTCATTAGTATGTCTCGGACGTATTTCAAGCATCAGGCGTGTTTTATGGTATCTGGCACAAATAAGATCCGCTTCTTGTACGAATGAAATCTGCGTCTCTTCACAGACTTTTGCTTGAATATATTGGGTATACAATTCCAATTTAATCGAAAATAAAACATAAAACATCTGAAAAGATGCACAGGCATGTCCTGTACAGTGTGCATAACCATGCACTAATCAGAATCAGTCCCTTCTCATCCAGGTCTGCAGTGTTATTCCTTGGTTTATTTCTGAACCGGAGACATTTGATGCAGATTTTACGGCCTGAATTTCAAGTCGTTTCTTGAACTGCCTTGATAAAAACCTGGTCACGTCCTGTAGGATAAACATACGAGAAATATTGAACCATTTAGAACCTAACGAACATATATTGGAACTCACCACAGAATAACTAACTGTGAAATGTTCGGTATTCAAGAGTCGTGTTCCGTCTTCCGGTTCACGTTCTTATGGTAGCATGTACATGTAAAACATAGGCTGCCTACATGCCACCCGCTGCAGAACGGCCGGCCCACGGCTAGGCGAGTCAACTGCAACATGCTTTATTTGAAATCGAGATGCAAATCCGTGAAGTGCCTCGCCGAGCCCATCCGGCGCGTCTTTTGTATTCGCTGGGAAACACATTTGCTGCGCACAGAACCCAACAACGATAAGTACCTTTTTAACCCGTTCTCAGCGCGCATTGCCTCCACTCGCACCGGATGATAATTTCCCAGCAGAGCCTTTCGTATGTAAATTCGATACGATATAAATTCTTTTGTGGTGACATCGAAGTGTATTTTACCAGAGATCTTCAGATAGGGTGGAAAGAATGACAACGGATGTGGAGATAGTGGCGGTCGCTGAGGTGCAGCCCGGATCCCTTCCACTCAGGTGTAACGGTCTGTCTCACCCTCTCTCTCCTCTCTCTCTCTCTCTCTCTCTCTCTCTCTCTCTCTCTCTCTCTCTCTCTCTCTCTCTCTCTCTCTCTCTCTCTCTCTCTCTCTCTCTCTCTCTCTCTCTCTCTCTCTCTCTCTCTCTCTCTCTCTCTCTCTCTCTCTCTCTCTCTCTCTCTCTCTCTCTCTCTCTCTCTCTCTCTCTCTCTCTCTCTCTCTCTCTCTCTCTCTCTCTCTCTCTCTCTCTCTCACTCATTATCCTCCAGCCTCACCAGAATCCCAGCACAGGAACAGTTGCTTCCTATAGTCATTCAGCCCAATGTGACGGCCGAGGGAGGTGCGATACTGCAAATATTTAAATCGGAACGACGCCCGGGCGATGATAGTGCAGCGATTTATTTCCAGTTGGCGCCTCGGCCGAGATAAGGCGCCGCGAGCCACGTGCCGTCGCTCGAGCTCGGCATGACCCGGCGTGACCCGAGGGGCTTGCGAGGGTGACGCCGTCTGGATGTTCCCTGGTCATTGTCACACGTCCGACACGTGATGCGATCAGTTCTGTCAAAGTGGTGCAGCCCAACTCGTTCAGCTGTCTCGGCTGAGACTCACGCCGACGCGGGGGACGTCATCTGTGATCGTGGTCTGCTGACGTCATGTCACCGTAGCTCGCTGACGCCACGTCGCCGTGACCTGCTGATGTAACGTTATCGTGACCACCCGACGTCACCGTGACCTGCTGATGTCACGTTATCGTGATCTGCTGACGTCACGCCGCGGTGACCTGCTGACGCCACGTCGCCGTGATCTGCTCATGTAACGTCATCATAACCTGCTGACGTCGCCGTGACGCCGTGGTAACACCGCGTCCATCGTCTTGAAGCGTCGTGAACTCGCGGTACTGCTCCCGTTGTGGTTCCAGCCCAGCTAAGCATGACGCATAAGCATGATGCACTAAGCATTCCGTACAATAGTGCGAAATAGCATGTGGATGTTTCTGGAAATATGTCAATACAAAATGGTGATGAATCTCATTCGAGTAGAATTTTCTCATCTTGCCACATTGCACCAAAAAAGATAAGCGCATTCGCAGATCGATAGGTTGTAAATCTTGCATGCCTCACGACACTATTCCTATTTAAATTCACCACAACATTGTGCTGATCGTTCCGCCAGCTGCTGCACCTTGCTTATCGTTCATTCTGGCCCGACGTAGCACAGTAGCCATCATCATAGCTTACGAAGACATCACATCACCATAGCTCACCGCATCGCCGAGAGCTATCGCTACCCATGCCGATCTCACCTCCCGGCCCACGAATTCACACAGACACCTAATCGCACAAAGAAGTTCCGACCGGGCCATCAACAATCGGTTATCTGGTGTCGCTGCTGCGGAGCGTGTCGTGACGCGGCGGGCCGAGACGAGCGCGCCGCCGCACAGATAGTCGTCTGGCAGACATTAGGCGCCTATCTCCCCTCAGCCGGGTCGTATGTACTGGCGAATAAACGGCTGGCCAGCAGCCGAGCGGCGCGATAATCCCGCCCCGACTCGATAACTTTTCAATTTAAAGTTGTGCCGACGCGGTGCGACGACACCGGCGCCGCGCCGCGCCGGTATCGTCGCACCGCATCGCCGCCGACGACCGCGCGGCGGCCGACGGCGCGCCGGTAAACAAGCAGCTGATCGGTCACACTGGCGCCGTTCAGATAGCGTCTGGTGGATAGACGGCGCGCAGGGCATTAGTGCCATCAGAGAGCGGCGACGTTTCGACAATGCCCGTGTCGGAAGCGACGATTCGCGGCGCCGGAGCCCGCCGACAGAAGCATCACGTGATAGCTAGCTCGGGCGCCGAGTGGGGGCGTCCGGCTCGCTGGCGCGCTCGGCCGACTGAAAGCGCGCGACGGCCGGCCGCCGCCGCCGCCGCGCGCCGGATTTACGCGCCGACACCGCTCCGAGACCGACGCCGCGTCGGCTTTCAGGTGGATTGACAGGCCGGCTGCGGCCAGGTCCACCAATAACTCATGCATTCATCGAGCCGACTGAGCGGCGTTCTGGCCGGTGACAAATGACCCCATTAGTCGCCCGACGGTAAGTCAATTACAGAAATCATGTCGACTCGGTGTGTTCCATCGATTGGCTTACAGCGGCTAATTCCGGCGCGGCCAAGTGGGCAACGCTCCATCGACGGCCGGCCAGCGCTTCGGATCGTCGGCAAAAGCGCTTCTAATTATACAGTTGCGGACTGGCAGCGGCACGTGCCTCGCTCGAAACGTGACAGGAACGCAAGTTCAAGGTGCATGCCTGCCCGGTGCCCATTACTAATGCATTCAAGCGACGTGTTTGTGCCCGGATCTGAGCGGATGTTAGCTCCAAACCTGGTCGATTTTGCGACATGATTAATGGCCCGTTGTGGTATGCTTACTAATATCTTCGTCGTCAAAAAAGAAGTTAGTTCATAGCGTGAAATTAGCCTTCGCATTGCGGCATAATTTTTTCCTCGCTCATTGCCCGGTGGGGGTGGGGTGGGGGGGGGGAATTTGATCTCCCCAACTATTTTCTGTTCTAAGCGAGATAGAGAGATACGATGAACGGCATGGCGTAGCTACATCCTTGAACGTTTATAGTTATTTTACACATTTTATGGTTTTTTTTGGTTGACCTTCCATATCAGTTCAAGCAGATCAATGTCGGGGTACACTAAGTCACCGGTCTTCGCCAGAGCTTCCGGACACTGACCTTAAAACAAATGCGATTTCATGCTTCAGTATTGATAATGTACAAACTGAGGACTTAGCGTAGCACGAATGATACGTGCAAAGGTCAAGAGCACAGATCCCGTCATCATCAAATACCTGAATACATGTGATGACATGCTGAAGATGACAATTTTCGAAATAGATGGCATCCAAAGAAAAGTAATCAGAGGAACGCGTTCCTCACATTGCTTTTCCTATTGTTTTACCGATTAATTTCCATACGTTGAACATATGCAATTGCAACGCTCCCCCTCCTCTTTCATAGCTTTTTGGGATAAGTCCACTTGTTTGAAAGTTTTCCGAGGAAAATTCGACAGAAGTCTAACATTTTCCAGTCAAATTATGGGCCCAGTTGCATCGGAAATTAATTCGTATTTTAAAATTAAGCAGGCTGAGCCATTTTCTTTTAGTAATAGTCCGCATTTGATCCTCTAGAGCATCTGGAATACATGTACCTTCGGGACGTTTCAAGTCATGTCTTCGTGACCTGACCTGATAATAATTTGGAGTCTGGCGCACTTAAGAGCACAACGACCACGACCTTGGGGGTGCTCAAACATATTTATGAGGAACAAAGTAAGAAGCAAAGAACAGTACACTAGTTATCCCTTCATTTGACCTAGGATAAAGATTTGGGATCACATTGTTTGTTTTCGCATTTGTATTATTTGTCTCTATACCCATCTTTCAGTTTTAGCTGTACCTTGCATGTTTGCTATGTAAAATGTTTCAATGTACATTTGAAAACCGTATGGAGACGAGGTCGTGACCTATTCGTTTGTTTGTTTTTTTTTGTTCTGTGCCAAAATGCAATACAAACAAATGAGTCACGACCATGTCTCAATGCGGTTTTTAGTTGTGCATTGAAACATGAGGTTGTGGCCTAACTGACCAACTCTGGGTCTGGTGTCTTAAGAACCTAGAACGCAATTGTTCGACACAATGCGTACAATTGACGTAGCGGAAGGTAAGCTATGTGTTCAACCGATGACGAAACGGAAGGTAAGCCACGTGTTCAAGCGATGACGTAAACGATTCAGAAATTACGAAAATATATTAGTGATGGTGTCAAAAAAACCCAATCGCACTCCGAGTGTTCATAAAACAGTTTAAATATGCAGGCACAATCCATACTTTGGTATTAGTTGAAGTACCCAATGCAAAATAATATATAGTTACGCTATATATATATATATATACTATATATATATATATATATATATATATATATATATATATATATATATATATATATATATATATATATATATACGAGTATATATATACATACATACATCTCTCTGTGCCCCGCCTTTTCATTTCATATACCGGAGTCCCCCAGAGAGGGAGACCAAAATGATCAAGCGTTTTGTTTGTACTGGAGCCGATTCAAGAAGGCGATACCTTTCTTTGGAGGCCGGGTAATATTTTGGGGCCGCGTTGTATTAGGTAGTCGGTAGATTAGCATAATGAGGCAAATGTTTACTGCCAATGCCCTGGTCCAGTTTCCCTCGCCCTGACCTACCTGACCCTCCCCTGGGCCCGGTACTGGGGGTGTCGTGGTCCTGCCTGACCCTCCCCTGGGCCCGGTATTGGGGGTGTCGTGGTCCTACCTGACCCTGCCCTGGGCCCGGTATTGGGGGTGTCGTGGTCCTACCTGACCCTCTCCTGGCCCGGTACTGGCAGTGTCGTGGTCCTGCCTGACCCTGCCCTGGCCCGGTACTGGGGGTGTCGTGGTCCTGCCTGACCCTCCCCTGGGCCCGGTATTGGCAGTGTCGTGGTCCTGCCTGACCCTGCCCTGGGCCCGGTACTGGGGGTGTCGTGGTCCTGCCTGACCCTCCCCTGGGCCCGGTATTGGCAGTGTCGTGGTCCTGCCTGACCCTCCCCTGGGCCCGGTACTGGCAGTGTCGTGGTCCTGCCTGACCCTCTCCTGGCCCGGTATTGGGGGTGTCGTGGTCCTGCCTGACCCTCCCCTGGGCCCGGTATTGGCAGTGTCGTGGTCCTGCCTGACCCTCCCCTGGGCCCGGTACTGGCAGTGTCGTGGTCCTGCCTGACCCTGCCCTGGGCCCGGTACTGGGGGTGTCGTGGTCCTGCCTGACCCTCCCCTGGGCCCGGTATTGGCAGTGTCGTGGTCCTGCCTGACCCTCCCCTGGGCCGGTACTGGGGGTGTTGTGGTCCTACCTGACCCTCTCCTGGCCCGGTATTGGCAGTGTCGTGGTCCTGCCTGACCCTCCCCTGGGCCCGGTACTGGCAGTGTCGTGGTCCTGCCTGACCCTGCCCTGGTCCCGGTACTGGGGGTGTCGTGGTCCTGCCTGACCCTCCCCTGGGCCCGGTATTGGCAGTGTCGTGGTCCTGCCTGACCCTCCCCTGGGCCCGGTATTGGCAGTGTCGTGGTCCTGCCTGACCCTCCCCTGGGCCCGGTACTGGGGGTGTCATGATCAAATGATTCATGTTGTTTGTGGCCCAATGTTTCGTGCACTGTTGAATAGGCTGGCGAGTGCTTCCAATCGCTGGATCAGTAATGGGAAAAGCATGTATGTACGTACATGCCATGACCTCTGGACCTTCCCACAGGTGCAGTGAGCTGTCACCTGAGCGGCCCGCCGCGGGAGGGGGAGGGGGCGTTATTGGGCAACGACAGGCATGTGGTTGACTGCTGTTCCGTTTATTTTCCTTGGCGGTGGGAGATCGTTGACTGACACAATCTGATGTATCTGATGTATCTTGGCATTGACATGTGCACTGACACTGTCTTATGGCTGCACGGAGGTGCTGTTGCCTTTGTGGTCGGTGATTGTCTGGCGGTGCAGCTGAAGCTGTGGTAGCTGTTGGTGTCCAGTTGGGTGGGCGAAGCTGAGTGGGTGTCTGTGTCGACATCGTGGCGCCGGAGCAGCAGTAGAAGGCGTTGTCCGTCTGCGTCATCTCGTTGTAGGAACATCCATTGCATTGGCTTTGTTGCAGGAAAGTAAGTTTGAAGTCGGTCACTGCAGGTGAACCCAGTATAATGTCAATACGGCTAAAAATGCGTTGGCTGTCATGCTACAAACCCGACGAATTTTACGCGTAATTGTGTTTTTTATGGTGCAATGCAAGCCAATGTCCACTGAGCAGCCGCTTATTTCGTGATCGGTTTTTGTCAAACACCACGGACATGTCATTTCCCCGTGGTGCAATGTTATCCTCCCGGTATCAGATTAAATTGGCATGCACGGCCTTCACATCCTGGTCCCTTAATGTTCCTGTGTATGGCAGTGCTACCCTGTTCAGCGAAAACAACATGTGGAACCGGCCAGTGATTCATCACTACTACGAAAACGTGGGGATGTGTACAGCTGGGGAGCGTGTATAATCCATCATCTCCCTTGACGACATCCCTAGAGCTAGGGGTCTCATCTTGCAGCACTACGAGATGAGGTGTGGCAACGAAATGTGGCTCCAGCATCGTTGTGCCCAACAATGCGTGTCAGCATACAGTGAGCAATGCCATTAATGTTGCGTGCTTCGCCGCTGAGGTGCCGGAACACTAGCCACCTTCAGAACATCATGAGAACAGGGGCGGATGGAGCAGTCCCACCGTTCACGCCGAAGTGTGCAGAAGCTGCCAGTTCTCCGACTGTCGCCAGAGCGGCCGGCGAACCGCCAAAGTGTACTCGCCTCGTCGAATGTGTCATCCGGCGGCTGATCCGGGAGTGGGTGTGGGTGTGGGGGAGATGTGGGGGAGGCATGTCGGCCGCGTCGCCGACGCCGACGATGCGTCTCCGTCGATCACGACGCTGCCGTCTGGCCCATTACCGGGCGCATTCCGGCCCGACGCGGGCGCGCCTCGCAGCCGTCCTGAAAAATGGCCACCACCGCCACCAGCCGGCTAAGTGGAGCGGCTCGCCAGCGTCCATTGACGAGAGACACTGCCGCAAAAACCCGTCGGCGACGACGCGTCGGCGCCGACGGTCGTCGCACCGCGCCATCGCGTCGACGCCTGTCCGGCCGTAATGTGTGCCATATTTTGGCGCCCGGCCGTGTTTTCGGCGGCGTGCCGTGCCGGTGGCTGTTTTCGAATGCGTCCGCTTGTGTTTGTGCGTTGCCGGCGATCGCTGTTTATGACATTTTTATGTCGCGAACGCCGGAATATAAAGATTGCAAAAAGCGTTTGCGGCCAGAAGACAGCACGTGCTGTTGCATTGTGGAGCGGAGTCTGGCATGATGTGGCGCTCCTGTCCGTGGCGTGCTCCCTCTCCCTCTCCTTCCGTTGGTGGGACGTGACCCCGTCGGTGGGACGCTACCAAGTTGGTGAGACGTGACCCCGTCGGTGGGACGTGATCCTGTTGGTGGGACGATACCAAGTTGGTGGGACGTGACTCCGTCGGTGGGACGTTACCAAGTCAGTTGGACATGATCCCGTTGGTGGGACGTGCCCCCATCGATTGGACGTGCCCCTACCGGTGGGACGTGCCCCTATCGGTAGGACGTGACCCCGTCGGTGGGACGTGACCACGTTCGTGGGATGTGATCCTGTCTGTGGGACACTACCAAGTCGGTGGGACGTGATCCCGTCGATGGGACGTGATCCCGTCGGTGGGACAAGATCCTGTCGGTGGGACGTGATTCCGTCGGTGGGACGTGATCCCGTCGGTGGGACGTGATCCCGTCGGTGGGACGTGATCCCGTCGGTGGGACGTGATCCCGTCGGTGGGACGTGATCCCGTCGGTGGGACGTGATCCCGTCGGTGGGACGTGATCCCGTCGGTGGGACGTGATCCCGTCGGTGGGACGTGATCCCGTCGATGGGACAAGATCCCGTCGATGGGACGTGATCCCGTCGATGGGACGTGATCCCGTCGGTGGGACAAGATCCCGTCGGTTGGACGTGATCCCGTCGATGGGACGTGATCCCGTCGGTGGGACGTGATCCCGTCGATGGGACGCGATCCCGTCGGTGGGACGTGCTCCCGTCGATGGGACGTGATCCCGTCGGTGGGACGTGATCCCGTCGATGGGACGTGATCCCGTCGGTGGGACAAGATCCTGTCGGTGGGACGTGATTCCGTCGGTGGGAAATGACTCAGCCGATGCGACGTGACTCCGTTGGCGGGATGTGTTGGGTATCCAACATGTTCCGTTATCCACAAGCTGCAGAACGTGCCTCCAGTCTGCATGATGAGCATTTGTTCTTGGCACGTGCGCCCAGCTTGTCTGACGGCTCATTGATGTGTGGAGAGTTTGCTCATGGAGTGTGAAAGAACGACGCCAGGAATTTGACGGGTGGAAATCAACTGTCTTGCAGGCAGCAATCTATGCAAAATTGAAAGCAAGGCAGCAGGGCAAGCAAAAAGGTGAGTGTGGATGCGTTCCCATCATCTCTTGCTATGTTGATGCTTTGGGTTTGTTGTCATCTTGCGGCGTGTACAGCAATTGGTGACACTCTGGGTTGTAGCCGACGCTTCTCGTGGAAATCTGGAGTGTGGCCGACGCTTCTGTTGACACCATGGATTGTGGCCGGCGCTTCTGTTGACACCATGGATTGTGGCCGACGCTTCTGTTGACACCATGTATTGTGGCCGACGCTTCTGTTGACACCATGGATTGTGGCCGGCGCTTCTGCACCTTTGGGATGTTTCTCTGCAGTCCATCACCTGTTACATAATGTAAGGAATGTGTATCCAGTCCGTGAACATTTTCTCCGCTCTGCGATGAGTTTCTCCACTTTGTGAAAAGCTTCACTGATGTGCGGTTTGTGCCTTTATATATTCGATGTTTCTACGGTACGTGGGGCGTTTCTACCGTACGTGGGGTGTTTCTGCAGTCCGTGGAATGTACTTGCAGGCTGTTGAATGTTCTGGAGCCTGTGGAATGTATTTGCAGTCTGCTGGATGCTCTGCAGTCGGCCGGATGTTTCCCAGGCTGACATATTTTTATCCAACGTCTGTTTCCGCATTGTGCGGACCACTTCTTCAGCACGTGCAATGTCCGCCCAGCCTGACGAACGTGACTCTGCTCATTCGGAGGTGCTCCTGCGTGTCGCTTCGGCACGTGACAACCGTCAGTGTTGAGCGTCGAGCTCCATATATAGAGAAAACACGAGCTGCTGTCGAACAAAGGCCGCCACCTCGGCCTGCCGTTCCGCACAACTTGAGAGCACAGTGCTGGGGTTGCTCATCGGCAGCTCAACCGCGGCCGACAAACAACCTACAAAGCGCGCAACGCTGGCTGAAAGGTTGGCCTTTCAATACAATTTACTGATGAGTTCGGTCGGGTGAATTGAGGGCCGCTGCTGTGTTGATTCATCGTCGTTTTTTGGTGGGATCGGAGGCCCCGCTGACGGGAGAAATATCGATGAGCGGATGGTGGTAGTTTGTTTCCTGCATTTGTTCAGACACTCGCGATTTGGTTTGGGTTACCGCAGTCTCCTGTGGGAACCGTGTTTCCATAGCCAATCACCTCATGTCACCGTAACCGATGTCAGTGACAATATGGTGGGCTGCTGTAGTCTGGGCTGCTGTAGTCTGGGCTGCTGTAGTCTGGGACACCTCACGACGCATGCGACCAACCAACACCGTTTGGTAGGTGTGCAGCGGTGGGCTATAGGAACATTTCCATGATGAAAATCGTGGCCTTAAACATTAGTAGCCAATACAAATAATTGTTCGTCTTCAGTGTTGTTGCAAAACCGTACTAAAAGCTTTCGGCTATGACCAATTATCAAGAGTATCATAGCATACCCTGGTTATATTTGCTCGAAAAAACTCACATGACTCGCATTCAAAATCGTTCTCCTTCGCAAATGCTGATGGCGCCAACCCAAAATAGTCTAACCCAAAATGAAACCAGCTCGCAAACAGCTAAGAAAGTTTTGTGCAAATTACTACCTCTAATTTGAAATGCTCAAATCATCCACATAGGCACTCTGGGAGAAATGGCGCATTCGTAGTCGGCCATAATTCAGCATAACGCGATACAGGAGTGTGTGTGTGTGTGTGTGTGTGTTCATGGCTTTCATAATTTCGTTGGCTTTGATTTTTATTTTGCCGAGAACTGCCGTCATAGGGAATGTCCCCTTTTTCTTGACATATTTTGTCAAGAAAAGAGGGAATTTTTTCATCCCGTTAATAATATGCCTTCCGAGGATCTCAGGAGGTAACCGGGGAATTGGAAACGACATTCCGATAGCCAAAGGTAGCCCGGCATATTTCCACCCCAGAAATGCATGTTGACACTTATTGCATGATTTCTTAAAAGTTAATCGACTGTTATGAACTTCAGTTCGCTTCATCATGGATGCAGGTATTTGACATGGACCATTTGACATGGAGATATTCACCAGGACACCCTCTTGTCAATGAGAGGAGCATTGATGCAATGCGGAATGCTTGGAGATCAACTGAAGTCTACTTCTGCTAGTCACGCGATGTCAACTTCTACAGACGATTCTGTCGTATATTGTACATGGAAAACACGGGAGTCTAATAACATTTTTGGGGTATTTAATCGATGTTACCGCCGGCAGAAAGACAGCCAAATAGGGCAGCACATGTGCAACGTCAAAGTGGTCCATCGCCCCATTGATTAGATTGACTGTCAGCATGCATACAATTTGCGGACATGATTGACGGTAATTGTTGATGCGCTCCATCTGTAGAAACCCGCAAAGACAGAAACCGCAAACGTCCCCAGAACCAACGGATGTCCAGGCAGCCGTGCAGATCTCTACTCCATGCTCAGTGAGTTCAACCCGAGAAATTGTGCAACAACAATGAACTGAACACTAAAAGGACTGACCACTGAAAGTTCGGAGAGTGTGGCCCGGCAAATGCCGCCGGCAATTCGGACGATGTCGACTAGAACGCGAGGGACGCAAGCACAACAAATTGGTGGTTCGGGCGTGAATGTTCAGCGAGCGAAATCGATTTCAGGTGAACTTTTGGCCGCACATAGCATAAGATGGCCTGTGGTGTGCACGACCACGAATGCATGACATCAATGGCACCTTTTCACGTGACCAATCACCACATTAGTACATACACATGTATGTACGTACGGCAAATGCTTTACACGCGACGCGACTCCGACCATCCACTGATCACGTGATCATACGCGCACGTAGATAGACAGTCAGCAAGGCTTTTCGTGAGAGCTGTTGCTCGGCTCCTTCCTGCAGCGGGCCTCGGTGGGTGCCGGAGAGGAGTGGGGAGGAGGGGGGGGATTGACAGGGCGGCCGAGACCATCCGTGGCTCATAATCGCACGCGCCACGGTCGGCGCTGTGACACCACAATCTCAGCGCACCGCATCCTTAATCAACGCCCGGCGGCCGGCGTGAAATCGGCGACACAGCATTCAACGCCCTACTAATCTCAACTCGGACGCCACCGGCGAGTCGCACTTTAAACCTAATTACGCCATCGCACAAGATAAGCGTGTTTCAACTTCAAAGCGTGCCTCGTCGCTAATTCATCCAATTAGCGTCGTTGCGCCGCGGCGGCGGCGATCAGCGGCGTCGCCGTCTGCGCTGGAATCGCCGCCGCCCGTCGAACTGGCGCGGCCGCGGGTCGCTACGCGGGCCGAGCTCCTGGCGGAGGGAGACGCGTGGTCGCCGCCCGGCGCCGTCCCACGGTGGTCCGATGACGCACTCGGCACTTGCCGGCCGACCAGCGCCTGTCCATCGGCGAGCGGCTCGTACCGGCGCCGACCGTGCCCCGCACGTTCCTCGAGCGGCTCGTACCGGCGCCGACCGTGCCCCGCACGTTCCTCGAGCGGCTCGTACCGGCGCCGACCGTGCCCCGCACGTTCCTCGAGCGGCTCGTACCGGCGCCGACCGTGCCCCGCACGTTCCTCGAACGTTCCTCGGGCTTCCCTCCGGCGTCCCTCGGACGATCTTCGGATATCCCTCCGGCGTCCATCGGACGTCCCTCGGCCGTCCCTCGCAGGTACCTTCCCCGAACGTGCCTCGGACGGTCCTAGGGCGTTCCTCGGACGTCCCTCGCGGGTGCCTTCCTCGGGCGTTCCTCGGACGTCCCTCCGGTGTCCCTCTGGCGTCCCTCAGGCGACCCTCGCGCGTCCCTCGGGGGCGTGCCTTGGGGAAGGGGCGATTTGCGGTTGCGAGATTGGAGCACTATGTTCGTGCGAACCCAATTTGAATGAACGGGTTTGTGGTGCATTAAGATCTCCATCAGCAGCCATCTGTTGTGCTTTGGTGTGACAATGAGATGAGCTGGTGGTGAGGTAGTCGTATCGGACCCATCTGCTCTTTTGTCAAAGGATTTGTTCAAATCCCCCACAAGCATCCAAACTATCCAAACGAAGCAAACCATGACGATCCCTCCGATAAACCTCTGAAAGTAATCATACGGGTGTTGTTCGTGAATGGAAGCGAACGCAGGATTGCGCCTTTTAGTGATGCCGGCAACGCCATAGCCCATACAGATAGTTGAGCAGTCGTCTCGCAGTAACGTAGTGTCTCACTCTAGTGAGACGTGACATGTCTCTTGGCTAGGTCGTGGCATAAACGGCTGAAAGGGCGTGGGTGTGAGGAGGGGAAGGAAGCTAATTTTTACGATACATTGTTGCTCCGTACAACGTCCATTCCAAGCCCATGGCGTTGATAGCTCATATTTGGTAAGGTAGGAAGCCATGATCCTCGCTCATCTCGCTCATCTCGTCTCACTGACTCACTTCACTAATTCCCACGTCCATGGCTTCTGTATCGGTGTTCTTGTGTGCATATGCTCTAGCCTAGCCCCTAAACCCATGCAATAATGATTGTCGCACTGTTCCAGTCTTCGGTAACCCACCACTCACCAAATGTATAGTTCAGCTAACTAAGCACTTCAAACAGACCCAGATCATTTGCAAATGACAACGCCAGAATCCCAACATGGTTAGCCATAGACGGAAGCACGCAAAGCAAATTAAAGGCATGTGTTTTTCATCATCATGTCATCA
>JAOTOM010005069.1:465000-854930 GCA_034440615.1 Ashinkailepas kermadecensis
CCCGAGGCGCTGCACTGTGTGCATGCCGTTGCATTCCGTTCCAACTTGTCGTTTGTGGAGACCAGCAAATGGAAAGTGCAAGCGAAT
Source organism: Ashinkailepas kermadecensis (assembly GCA_034440615.1). Lineage (NCBI taxonomy): Eukaryota > Metazoa > Arthropoda > Thecostraca > Neolepadidae > Ashinkailepas > Ashinkailepas kermadecensis. The sequence continues at coordinate 465,088 of JAOTOM010005069.1, forward strand.
CTGAAGCTTTTTTTCGGTGACTTTTTGGTGACATCGATGTATCTAAAGCCCATGTATTTGTATCAGTAGCGCCTGGTTCGGTCCGTTCAGTCCGTGCACTTATGCAATGCTTGCTGCTCAGGAACGTGACCTTCGAGGTCATTTTATGAGAAATTCTTGGCGTTGTGGGCGCTGTAGTCAATGTGTGCACTTACAGTTGCAACGTAGCGAACTAAAGAAGGCACTCACGCATGCAGTCTAACTATTATCTGATGCGCTGGCATTCTCCGCACGCGTCCACTTGTGTATCTTATTGTGTTGGTGCGTTGCATACCTTCCAACGATATCCATCAACTCCATAGTTTGGTGCCACTGCTCTTGCTCATAAACGTATGTCCACAATATGCGTGCAACCAATATTAGAAGATCAGGTGCGTAGAAGATTAGGGTATGCTCCAGCAAGACGTGCCTTAACTCTTCAGCTTCTGCTTTCCTCCGATTGTTGCTCACCGCAATCTGGAGTGTTTCAGGTCGGTAGGCGGCCACCAAAATTTCACAGAAACAAAGTCTGTTGCGCGGTTTGCCTAGCTGCTTTATACTCCCCATGTGTGGCTCCACCTCACTGATGAACGTGTATCCGGAAAGAGGCGCCTTGTGTTGCATAGAATACCTACTTGCGTTCAGCTAGTTGCCGAATGTCATAGCCTAATAATGAGAAGGAAAAACACTGTGTCTTCTGATATGCTTCCAAAGAAGCAGTCACTGTGTGACTGGGCTTGTCAATCAGGCTAATGATGATACAATACCTTGGATACGACCTTGGTCATAGCGCTGCTGTCAATACCAGTGACGGTGTTGGCATAGGTTTAGGAACGAGTGGTCACGTAGGTCATGCCACCATCCTTCACTGGAACATTAAGCAGTAGCATATGGGTGTTGTATTGGCGAAGTTAAGCTTCAAAGTGTTCCTCCGCACCCTCACCCTCACCCGCACCCGCAAGCATTAGTAGGCGTTCCTACTCCTTTGGGCGCTCACACCAAAAATTGGATGCCGGGAGCTCGAGCTCTCGCTGGAAGCCAGCAGCTCACATGCACCCTCTGACTCACACCACTGATTCCACTAAACAAAAACTTCCCGCGTTTCGAATGCCAGCCTATTTGCCGGCAAATGGTGGCGTTCACGACAGTATGTCGCGATGCAGATCCACGCGTGGTCACACATTACGTCCGGCAGCCCCATGTCGTAAAATGTCACTGCCTGTTGTTCAGTACGGAGAAGCCTGTCTACGCACGTGATAAATAAATCACTTGCCGAGTGTCAACGCCCAAGTTTAAAAGCTCATCAACCCATATGGCGTAAAGGCACAGCTAAGTATAATTAACGTTTCTTGTGATTTTTGACGATTTCCATTTTGGTCCGGTAAAACTGTATCCTTAATAACTTTGGTAGTTGAAGCACTTTTGAGTGTTATTACATTCCCGTAACGGCTAATCAAATTCGTATTAAAGGCAAGCATGCATGCCACGGCCCATAATTTTAAGTAGTCGAGGGGTAAAATGCGCCTCGAATGGGTCATTAATGCGTCGTGCGGGGACGCTCTTGGCATCTTCGTTTAATCCACGCCGATACCACAAGGCAACTACGGCTACCAGAGATGGACAGGGTAATGGCTGTGGGGAGCATGAAGGGCAAGAAAGCCACAGTAAAAGTGCAGAGACGCCGTCAGTTCGTATGCGTGCAGGCTGGCGGTCGAGGCAGCTCCGCTGGCAGCTCCGCTGGCAGCTCCGCTGGCAGCACGTGACGGTGTGTGCGGTCCGCGTCTTGTCGTCCGCCCACCGAAAGACAGTCGATCGCCTGATTTTTGTGTGTGTGGCTTTGCGACGCACTTGACGGGGCCATGTGGCGTCGCCTGCCTCTCACCCCGGCAGAAAGGGCGAGCATCACGGGGAATCGAACCTCGTGTCTGTGGTTTACCGCAAGGTGCGGACGCTCAGCTTAACCGCTGAGCTACCGACGCTCCAGTCGATCGTGATTTGCGGAATCGAGCGACCTCTGGCGATCTCTCTCTCTCTCTCTCTCTCTCTCTCTCTCTCTCTCTCTCTCTCTCTCTCTCTCTCTCTCTCTCTCTCTCTCTCTCTCTCTCTCTCTCTCTCTCTCTCTCTCTCTCTCTCTCTCTCTCTCTCTCTCTCTCTCTCTCTCTCTCTCTCTCTCTCTCTCTCTCTCTCTCTCTCTCTCTCTCTCTCTCTCTCTCTCTCTCTCTCTCTCTCTCTCTCTCTCTCTCTCTCTCTCTCTCTCTCTCTCTCTCTCTCTCTCTCTCTCTCTCTCTCTCTCTCTCTCTCTCTCTCTCTCTCTCTCTCTCTCTCTCTCTCTCTCTCTCTCTCTCTCTCTCTCTCTCTCTCTCTCTCTCTCTTCGCCGCCGGGCCGGGCTTATTGAAGAAGTTGGTGGCCGGGCAAAGGTCAGGCGCCGTTGGCCGGCGTCCACCCACCCGGGTCAGCAGACGATCGCAGCGGGCGGCCGAGAGCAAGTTCCGTTCCAGTCGAAACTACCCCTCGAAATGCCGACCGGCCGGCGCCCAGCGAAAATAGTCGCCTGCGAGCTCGCGAACGCGCCGTGGGCGTCGGTGGCGGCTCAAGAATGTTCGCCAACAAAGTTGAAGTATGAAGTTGTATTGGTGAAGTAGTGCAGCAATCGGGCGTAACCGAGCGTGACGTCTCTCGAGAGGACGGCGTTGTCGAATTGGACCCCAAAAAAGCTTGTTGAATTACACGAAGCGGTGGGTTTATGATGATTGAGCAACGAACGGTCGTGGGCTCGAAATTCCTCAATCATTATCGCGTGTGGAGGCGTGAATAAAAAGGCATGTGTGCCCTGTTTGACTTCAGTGTGGGACCGTGCTCCCGGCAATCCATGTCGGTGCCAACAAGTCTGCCACTGTGATTGGCATCAGTGCCAGAACCAATGCCGCTACCACCACTCCATGTCGGTGCCAACAAGTTTGCCACTGTGATTGACATCAGTGCCAGAACCAATATCTCCCTCATCACTCCACGTCGGTGCCAACAAGTCTGCCACTGTGATTGGCATCAGTGCCAGAACCAATGCCGCTACCACCACTCCATGTCGGTGCCAGCAAGTTTGCCACTGTGATTGGCATCAGTGCCAGAACCAATATCTCCCTCATCACTCCACGTCGGTGCCAACAAGTCTGCCACTGTGATTGGCATCAGTGCCAGAACCAATGCCGCTACCACCACTCCATGTCGGTGCCAGCAAATTTGCCACTGTGATTGGCATCAGTGCCAGAACCAATATCTCCCTCATCACTCCACGTCGGTGCCAACAAGTCTGCCACTGTGATTGCATCAGTGCCAGAACCAATGCCCCTACCACCACTCCATGTCGGTTTTGAAATCGGTGCCAACAAGTCTGCCACTGTGTTGGCATCAGTGCCAGAACCAAAACCCCCACCCCCCCCCCCTCCCGGGGCCCAAAAAACTCCCCCCATTATAGGAAAAAAACACAAAAAAAAAAAACCCCCCCCCCCCCCCCCTGCCACTGTGATTGGCATCAGTGCCAGAACCAATGCCGCTACCACCACTCCATGTCGGTGCCAGCAAATTTGCCACTGTGATTGGCATCAGTGCCAGAACCAATGTCACCTCTATCATCCCATGTCGGTGTCAACAACTCTACCACTGCGATTGGCATCAGTGGCAGAACCAATGTCGCCCACATTGTGATCACCACGGGGTCGATGGACAAACCAAGCTCCATCACTATTAGACCATAACTCTTGCAATTATCTCCAGTCGCTATTGCCATAGGTATCATAGTGATCGTTCCCGGAGTCGGTCGTATCCGTCATCATCGAGATCGCCGTCAATGTTTCCCCCTGCCAGTTCAGCTGAGGCTGACCTATGTCGATTTCGACTGCCATGCAAAATAGTTCAAGTCGTCACAAACGCCCGCCTCTAGCCCCGGCTGAGCGTGAGTTGGCCACGGCCCGGTATGGACCAGGAGGTGGCAGCAGCGCTACCGTGTGTGGCAACATTCACCGCCAGAACCACACGTCATGTAAAGACCAGGAGGTGGCAGCAGCGCTACCGTGTGTGGCAACATTCACCGCCAGAACCACACGTCATGTAAAGACCAGGAGGTGGCAGCAGCGCTACCGTGTGTGGCAACATTCGCCGCCAGAACCACACGTCATGTAAAGACCAGGAGGTGGCAGCAGCGCTACCGTGTGTGGCAACATTCGCCGCCAGAACCACACGTCATGTAAAGACCAGGAGGTGGCAGCAGCGCTACCGTGTGTGGCAACATTCGCCGCCAGAACCACACGTCATGTAAACCCTAGGTTACGCTCGGCTCCTGGACTATAATTATCCTAGCCGGCGCGGTGGTGTGCGTCTATGCGGTACTATCTGTTGCGCAATAACACTAATTCCGTACAAATGCGCAACCACAAATCCATGGTTGTCTAATGCCGACGCCCACACTTGACACCTATTGGGGCTCTCGCCCCGATATCATGCGCAGTCGTTTCACCAGGACAGTCTCTGACTTAGCAGCATCAGTTCATCGACCCGACTCGAGTTGACCCGACCCAGCTGCTTTTGTTTTGACACGTATCACTGAGGTATTATGGTATTTTGTTGGATATATATATATATATATATATATATATATATATATATATATATATATATATATAAATCAATAGCCGAGTTGCAGCTTCCTACATTTTCGATGTGGTCTGAGCTGAGCCCCACCATATTTGCCTTGACCTCACCGGTTTCTTTGGATAGTTATGTAGGCTAGTTCTGTGATTCTGGCGAGAGTACGTCACTACTGAGGCACAGCAGCCTATGAAAACTAAGTAGCCCATGAACTGGTGTATTTCATTTGCCCATGTTCGCGGGTGAACAATGGAGCGTTGGAGATATTGCAGCTGCAGCACTAACTGTCATAGCGACTCGACCGGTTTTGTCCATGCTCACGGTATTTGTTCCACCTTGCAATGCTCTTTTTTTTTGGCAGCGCCAGCTTTGGAATGTACGCACCACAATGGCTGCTGGTTCTCCACCTATGTCAACGTCATGAAGCTGATCTAATTCTTGCAGCAGTCGTGTGGTACCTGGCTGCCGGCATCTCAGTTTTATTTGGAATTAGTAGTTCGGATAATCGTTTTCAAAATGTATATAATCCAACGTTTGAAGTTAGCAGATGACTGGACAGGGAGCCAAATGTTGCCAGGTTCAATTCCTTCCACGTTTGCTGTACATCGGTAAGAATAGCTTCTACCTCTGCCCATGTTTTCTACCTCTTTGATGTTTTCCTACTCATTGATCAATTATAGCGTGGATGAATATCATGCTGGAACATTACACCTTAAGGATACCCTTAACTGAAGAATGTATTAAAGTATTGAAAACATGTATATTTATGGTCAAATCGGTTTTCCAATACGGCCCAGCCACGGGCGGCCAATGTGGTATATAACGGCTTTGGGCCAGCGTTTGCTGAGCCCACGCAGAGGTGGCTCGGGTCGGATTCCGGTTACTCCAGCCATAAATATCCTCCGGCTTCATCTCTGATCAACCAAAGCGGTATTGAGCTACTCTTCGCGGCCACTACCCGTCTGGCTACTCCTTACCCCATGAACGAGCCATCCTTCCATCTGTCTGCTCGTTCGTTCGCTTGTCTGTTGTTTCCTGTGCGTTTATTTATATGTCAGTGTCTTTGTCTGGCCGTGTGTGGTCGTGTTCTGGTGTTTGTTGACTGTCTGTACACTACTGGCTGCCTGCATGTTGTTGCAGTCATAGTAGCACATGCTGTGTTCTGATTGGGTTTGCCTGTGCAACGACATAGAATACAAAACCGGACTCATACACCGGCCGAGGTCCTTACACCGTACACCGTACACCGCACACCGTACACCGTACACCGTACACCGTACACCATACACCATACACCGCACACCACACGCCGTGAAGCCGTCACCACCGGCTTCCGGTCACCGAAGCTTGTCACTGGCTGGTGAGCCTTACCGAGCTGTACCATCAAATGTCCTGAACCACCTCGTGACCTCACGAGTGGCCCAGACGCCCGCGGGCCCCGTCTTCCGGCGGTCATCACACCCAATGGGCTGCCCCACGTGTCAATCGCCGCGAGTAGCTCGCGTGTGGAAGCTACCGGCCGACGACGCCCGCCGGTGGGGTAGGGGCAGGGGACCGGGCACCAGTGACCCATGACCGCCAGTCGCCGGCCGGAACGACACCCCGGACAATTCCGTTCATTTCGACCAAATGACGGCGTAATAGGCGCGCCTCTCTGGAAATATGACAAAGTGGTCGGTTGCGACGGTCGACGGTGCGGCGGAACGACGCAAAACTGGCCGGTCGGGGTGCCTCGGCCGCCCGCCTCGATTCGGCTAACGCCTGTCCGGGGACCGCGACGCCATGTGGCCGGCCGGCCGGCCGCCGTCCCGCTAATGGAAAGGCAGAATGTCAAGTGGCCAGCGCCCAGCAGCGGTCTCGCTCGGCGGAAGTGTTTGAAGACCGGGATGCACCCTGGCCGGGCTATTTTTGACTACATGAATCAACGCGGATGGCTTGCTGTGCTGCGAAATAATTTGACGAGCGGGAGTTCCGCGCCGGCCATGTCGACAGATTGCGCTCATTATTACCAGCGGCGCGTAGTTGGCTCCATTAATTGAGTCATTTCTTCAAACACGGCAGCAAGATGAAGTTATTAGGCGGTGAGGCTTCCCAGTGAGCGGCCAATGAGCGGGAGGTTGCACATGCTGGAGCCGCCTGCCCCCGCTGTGCTGCCGGCGTCGGCATGCAGCCGCGGCCCGAATCCGCACGTCATCTGCCGACGGCCGGCGGCGTCGACGGCCGCCACTTAAAAGCGATGAAAATGCCCCGCTCGTTACCGACAATGAAAATCTTGTTCGGCGGTGTCGGCTCTCAAAGGGCCACACAGACAGGCGCAACGGCGACTCGGGTCGGAGCGGCAGAGCCGCCGCGGCTACTGAAGGCTTCAGGGAGCGCGCCAGAGCCGGACCCGACATGCATACTGCCCGCCTCCTCAGTGTCCCGCCGCGGCTACTGAAGGCTTCAGGGAGCGCGCCAGAGCCGGGCCCGACATGCATACCGCGCGGCTCCTCAGTGTCCCGCCGGCGCCATGTTTTGCCGTCGGCGCGCCTCAGACGTGTTCGGCGCCGAAGCGCAGAACACGCTCCTTTCCGGCTGTCAGGACACGCTCCTGTCCGGCTGTCCGGCTCCTGTCCGGCTGCTGTACATCGGCCAACCGCCGCAGGTGGGACAGTCTGTCCTGGGACATGTTCCACACGCGATGGTGGGACAGTGTGTCGTGGAGTATCTCCCGCACGCGCGGTGGTGGGTCAGTGTGTCGTGAGGCATCTCCCACGAGCGATGATGGGACATCGTGTTGCGGAAGTGGCTGCCATACGCGATGGTGGGGTATTGTGTCGTGAAGTGTCTCCCAGGCGCGATGGTGGGGTATTGTGTCGTGAAGTGTCTCCCAGGCGCGATGGTGGGGTATTGTGTCGTGAAGTGTCTCCCAGGCGCGATGGTGGGGTATTGTGTCGTGAAGTGTCTCCCAGGCGCGATGGTGGGGTATTGTGTCGTGCAGTATCTTCTACACGCGATGGTAGGATACTGTGTCGGGCAGTATCTCTTGCACGCGATGGTCGGACAGTGTGTCATGGAATTAGCTCCCACTCTCAGAAGTTGATCCCACCTCCCCCCTGTGATTTTCTGTGAAAGCGGAAGAACGCCGAGCGGTAGCGAGCTCAAACTTGATGCACCTAAACCGTCATTAATTTCGCATATTTTGAAGAAAAAAGTTCAGGTCAGGCCGCTGAAGATCACTGATCTACCTCCAGTTAGGTGATGTTATCTTCAAAACAAATTAGGAAAATATCACACATTCCTGAATACAAATAGCTACAGAACACTGTCAGGGATCGTTTATCTCAGCAGAACTAACGTAACCGCTATCTCGGATTGTCTGTGTTTTGTTTGTTGATGATGTGACCATTTTTCACCAATGTGAGAGTTGTATGGCCGAAATCACAAATATGGGACAAACCATGCACTCTTCTATCTAGCTGAGTTGATTAAAGTGCAATTTCTACGTGTGATACACCCATCCCAAAATAAATGTTCGAACAACTTTAAAAAGAGTTTAAAACTTGCAAAATTGGAAAGTTGAAAATTGGAACAAACAACTTATCTAGTTTTGTCCACATCAAGTTCGATGCACCTTTCCTTTCTGATTCTACGGCAGCAAATTTTCGAAATCGTCGGAAAAAATTGATCCCTCACGGCCTGGCGTTGTAAGCCCGGGTCCCCTCCCTCTTAGCCAAAGAATATTACATCAGATCAAACAAGACGGGATTTGCACCACACCAAACCAAATGTTCTTCACGAAGTCAGATTTTTTAGGTCCATAAGAAATCCCGGCTGTGCCACTAAACTTATCCTTTTGATTTAATGCCCTCAATAAGCTTGGTCGATGTGTCCTAAAATTCATCTCATCAACCATTCAAGAATGTCCATACATAATCCATTATGGAAGCTTTCAGTAAGTGGGTAAACATCTTACCCGCTACCATATCCACAACTATCCACGTGATGTCCACGAGTGACAGCGCCGACGCCCGACACGTCTCGCTCGCCGCAACACCCAGTCGAGTGTCCATTGTGCACGACAATGGCCGCGTCCTGTGTGCAAACAGCTGGCCCCCTGCGGCCATCATCACCGGCGACTGTTGTCACTCCTGAGCGGCGACGATCGGAACCGAGTGGGTGCCGGGTCGCGCTCGGACCCGGCCCCTCCTCACGCGCCTTTTCAGCGCGACCGATCATGCCGGCCGCAGTGTCCAAAGTGTTTCACACGGCCACAACAAAGCCGGAGCAGGCCCAGCCACCTGCTCGGCTGAATGGTGTCGCGCGGCGAGCTCTCGGCGCCGACCCGCTCCTGATTTGTTTACGGGGTAATTGCGGCGCTCGACGACGGCAGCTGCCGGTAAGCCGGGCAGAATCGACCGCAAATCCGCGCCACCCCTTCGCGCGCGCCCGGCGACAGGTCGCGCGCGCAATTGTGGCGCCGAGACGGCGCGCGGCTTTGAGCGCGCCGCGCGTGCCGGTCGGCCGGAAGCCAGGTGCGGCGGCGCGCGGCGCGAGAAGGCGCCGCCCGCCCGACGGCGGCTCGCTGAAGCGGGGAATGGTGGCGCGCTGCCTGTCGGCGACAGCTGGCTGGGCGCGAGTCGCGGCGGCAATATTCGGCTCTGAAGTCGCCGCACTGTCACTGCCGGCTGCCGTGGGTGTATACTGGGAACGGCGCCGTCTTTCCCCGGAAGTTGAGAGCGAAAATTTGACTGGGGCTTCGACCGCGGGAAGCTCGCGACGGTTGCTGCGATACGTAAGCTTCTTCTGCAAATCTGTGTTGACGAATTTATCACTTAGCCACGTCTGAGGATTTCGCAAGCTGAGCGAATGTGTTTGCGTTTCCACTTTGTGGAGACCAAGTCTGCTGACGCTCAACAACCCAGGGTCTCAGCACTCAACATCCCGGGGTTCGCGGTCAAAATATTGGTGTTTCAACACTCGCAATGTCGGTAGTTCCGACACTCGATATTTTGGTGTCCTGAGATTTGTCGTATTGGCGTCTCTACACCTTAGCATATTGGTGTCGGTACACTTTATATATTGATGTCTCTACACGTTAGGATCCTGATATCTCTACACTCAAAGATTTTGTCGGCTCGGTGCGCCAAATACCGGTGCATTGATGCCTCCCGCTACCCTCTCGACGGTGTTCCAATCACTGTGAGGCCGCAATAGCAGCTGAAGCCACCCCCGCTCTCGTCGTTCTCGTCAGTCCGACTTGGTTCCTGTTCCATGCTCCATCTTGTTGGCGGTGCCACCGACTCCAGTCCGTTTCACAGGGATCGTCCGTCGGCTCACGTGATGAACAACCGATTCAAGTCTACTCATGTCGTTTAATATAACGAAGAATGGCTCTTAGATGCTCCTGGGTTTTAGACATTGTGTATCAATAAAATAAATATACGACCTTCAATATACCAGGAGGTGCTGAGTTGACATCAAAAGTAACGATAATGGTTGTACTTTATTGCTCAAAGCAATAAAGTACAACCCTTATCGTTACTTTTAATGTCAACTCAGCACCTCCTGGTATATTGAAGGTCGTATATTTATTTTATTTATACACAATGTCTACTCATGTCCATTCAGTACATTCGACGATCCAAGTCTACCCATGGTCATTCACTACATTCTAACGATGCAAGTCTACCCATGGCCATTCACTACATTCGAACGATGCAAGTCTACCCATGGCTATTTACTACATTCGAGCGATCCAAGTCTACCCATAACCATTACTGGATTCGAACGATCCTAGTCTACCCATGACGATTCACTACATTCGAAAGATGCAAATCTACCCATGGCCATTCACTACATTCGAGCGATCCAAGACTACCCATGGCCATTCACTGCATTCGAACCATCCAAGTCAACCCACGACCATTCACTACATTCAATTCGTCTCGATATCTACCGCAGGCAACTACTCGTGTTATGGCGACTCAGTCGGCTCCGACCCAGTCCCGTCGACCTCGTCGAATCCTGTCGACTGTTGAGAACTCCCCATGACTCCAGACGGCTCCTGTGGACTCCAGACGACTTTCAAGGACTCCAGACGGCTCCCATGGACTCCAGACGGTTCTTATGGACTCCAGACGACTCCAGACGGCTCCAATGGACTCCATATTACTTCCATGGACTCCAGACGCTTCCATGACTCCAGACGGCTCCTGTGGACTCCAGACGACTCCCGGCAGTTACGCGCGGCTGCCCGTCGGCTCCGAATCGGTGGGGACCGACGGCCGAGTCGCTCCACGTCATCCGACGGCGGCGACGGTCGCAAGGCGATCGTTTACTCGTTAATAGATGTGTCACGACCACTTGAGCTACGTCCGTGCGCCGGGTCTTTGTTATTCACCGGCCGACGGCGGCACAGCGGCGACGGTATCGGCGCCGCCGCGCCGGAATAACAACGCGGCCCCGGCGCGAGCGGCCCCGAGCCGAGCCGTCCCCTCGGGCGCTGTCGTCGACGGCGGTGACGGTGCGCCGCAGACAGCCGCCGGCGGCGATTTGTCGGCGCGCGGCGCGGCGCGTTTGTCTCCGTCGCGCGGCGCGTTTGTCTCTGTCGCGCGCCCGGGTCGGTCGTCCATCGCGGCTCAATATCCGACTGGGGTCGCGGTGCGGACACGGCCACGGCGGGGCGAATCGTTCAGGCGTGAGGTGCCCGTCTCCCGGCCGAAAGGTTGCCGGTTCGAGTCCCGTCCATGTCGTCGCTGCTATTCGCCAGTCGACTCGTTGCTACACCAGTCAGCGCGATAGACTAGCGACACTATACGACGTACAGCTGTCGCCGCGCCGCAAGCCAATAGCAACAACACGAGAGGCGAGACAACACCGAACGGCGAGAGGCGGCGGCAGACGCGGCGCTTGTGAGCGGCGCGCGCCGCGATCGCCGCTCCATGGAGGCATTGCGGCAACGCAGCGCGCGGGAAGACACCGCACCGCCCACACAGCAGCGAGCAGCGTGATGCTGCAGATCTGCGGTGATCCGGGCTCTCCACTCCGCCCAGGTGGACCCAGCCCATGTTGAGAGGCACTCAGTGAAATCAAAGAATCGGAGGATGAATGATGGGTGATGATAGGCACCTGGAGGAGGTCAATGTGCACCACTGCAACATCGGTATTGAATGCATGTATCACGGACGGATAAATTCTGGGTAGTTGGGGCCTGTTAACATGTATGCCTTGTAAGGTTTCCTACCCTACTCGCCCCAGAAATTATAAGGCTACGGTGCCAGAAAGCCACAGCCCAGCCGTTTCGTCCCCGAGAATACCTTTCCCGTCGCGTGCCAAATGCACGAGTTACACCTTCGCGTTAGCGTCGAAATATATCATCGCAACAATGCTGCCGAGCACACGGCGCTACATCATCGGCCGCGTTGTGTGTCGGACTAAACGGTCCTTGGCGGCGGTCACAACAGGCACATTTTTGATTCATTGCGCGTAAAAGGTTGCGGGCTGCCACCGCCGGTGATCGCTGCGGGACGCCCGGCCAGATGTGCAACCGCTGTCAGCGCCGAGCGTGTAGCCGACACAACAATGGAGCCGTCCGCTCTGTGTGATGCACGGCCCACCGGCGGCGGCGGGTGCCTGCCGCCTGCCGACTGCCGACGCGACGTGCACCGCCGCCCCCGCAGATCGCGCGCATTGCTGACCAGTGCCGGCGCAAGTCTGCAAGGGCCGCACCCGCATGATGCAACGCGAATCCACAACGCAACGCACTACAGCCGTGTGCGTTGTGGGTTAGCGTGTTGCCGCTTGGTGTGGTAGTTGTGCGTTGGTTGACGTGCAGAACTACGCGATGTTGGTCCGGTTTGTTCTGGTTGAATTGTGCAGATCGGCATGGGTCAGTTCCACGTGGCAGTGTTCGACATTATGTAGTTTCAAGTGGTAGGTTTCAAGTGGTAGGCTTCAAGTGGTAGGTTTCAAGTGGTAGGTTTCAAGTGGTAGGTTTCAAGTGGTAGGTTTCAAGTGGTAGGTTTCAAGTGGTAGGTTTCAAGTGGTAGGTTTCAAGTGGTAGGTTTCAAGTGGTAGGTTTCAAGTGGTAGGTTTCAAGTGGTAGGTTTCAAGTGGTAGGTTTCAAGTGGTAGGTTTCAAGTGGTAGGTTTCAAGTGGTAGGTTTCAAGTGGTAGGTTTCAAGTGGTAGGTTTCAAGTGGTAGGTTTCAAGTGGTAAGTTTCAAGTGGTAGGTTTCAAGTGGTAGGTTTCGAAATTATGCAGTTTCACATGGTAGTGTTCAGTATTATATAGTTCCACGTGGCAACGTTCGACTTTATGCAGTTCCACGTGATAGTGTTCGACACGTGGCGCGATAGGACAAGGCCATGCCCAGCTGACCTGAGGACAAGGCCATGCCCGGCTGACCTGCGTGAAACTGCGCGCAGCATCACGTGACGCGGCTAAACATGGCTCAGCTCCACAGGGTCAGGGTGCCGATGCAGTTCTGGACGCATTTTCCTCCTCCCCTCATAGAAAGGTAGCGCCCATGCGGTCAGGATAGTCTCCCGTGCATGGAGGTTCGAGTGCATCACTCCACCCTCACCCACCCATTCAACGGATTTGTCCGGCAAAGACAACCCTTTCAGAAGAAAGGGTATTCAGTATGCTCGAGTGCACCTGCCCCCCCCCCCGTTCAACTAATTTTCCGCTAAGATTTTTGGGCGCATCAACTGTACTGGCCATACAGCTCACATGCCATGACAATTCCTGGATCCACCCCTGTAGAGGACCCAGTTTGACGTGGTACGGCTTCAAAGGACGTAGCTTCACTCGGGGCAGCTGGACATATCACGGCTTAGCGTAACACAGCTCGACATGGCACGGCTTGGCGTGACACAGCTCGACATGGCTCGGCCCACGCGTGACACAGCTCGACATGGCTCGGCCCACGCGTGACACAGCTCGACATGACATGGCTTGGCGTGGCACAGCTCGACATGGCTCGGCCCACGCGTGACACAGCTCGACATGGCTCGGCCCACGCGTGACACAGCTCGACATGGCACGGCCCACGCGTGACACAGCTCGACATGACATGGCTTGGCGTGACACAGCTCGACATGACACGGCTTGGCGTGGCACAGCTCGACATGGCTCGGCCCACGCGTGACACAGCTCGACATGGCACGGCTTGGCATGACACAGCTCGACATGACATGGCTTGGCGTGGCACAGCTCGACATGGCTCGGCCCACGCGTGACACAGCTCGACATGGCATGAATTGGCGCGACACAGTTCGACGTGACGCGCCCCCAAGCGTGACCCCTCGCCGCACGCTTCCCTACTCTCGGGCGGTATTAGCGGGGAGATGGGCCGTTTTATGCGGCCATCCGGGAATCACTCAGCTGCGAATTCGGAGGCTTGACCCGCCGGACGGAGACAGAGCTCCGCCGAGGGTCCCGCACGGGGAGAGCCGCGTATGAATCACCGAGACCGGCCATTTCGGCTACAATGAAAATGGACTTTGCCCATCGCGGACCTCATTACCCCTCCCATGTTGAGAAACATTCTAACAAACGAGCTCAAACCGGGCTTTAGTCGGAGAACTATGAGATTTTGACCGAATGGTAGCACATTTTCGTACGGTTCAATCGCCTGCGCTCCTTTTTCTAACGTCAAAATTAATGAAACATGGCACGAAGTGCATAACAGAAAGCTTTCCGGCACAAATAGCCTGCGGCACGGAAGCAGCCAGCATGACAAATGTTGGCCACGAGCAGAACTTCGAGGAAAGTTGCCGGTGGTGTCGGAACGGCCGAGCGCCCAGGTGCATCACCGCGCATCGGAGTGGGAGGGGTGCAGAAGGTAGAGAGGGTCGTCACCTAGCGTCCGACAAGGTCAGACAAGGTCATTCTGCATCTGTGTCGTGAGACACGGGTGCGACGGGCGCTGCGATGATGTTCGATCCAGGTCAGACGATGTCGGGCGAAGCGACCACAGAGACCTGGTGTCTGTCGGCTCTGGTGGCAGTAGGATGTCGTTGGTATCCGACACACCCGGAGTCCGACACTGCACCAGTCCGAAGGACGGTACAGTCCAGTGGGAATGGTTCCTGCGTGGAAAACACATGCCAAATTACCGATCATGGGGCTGCAGAGATTTAGTCAAGAAGCACCGCCGAACCTGCAGCAAGCTTCCAACTAATGCAATCGCTTTCTTACATGGAGTTCGTGAGAAAAAAAAGTAAACACTTGGAGACTATCGTTTTAGAACGTCCGGAGTGTGTGTCAAGATGATGCAGAAGCCGGAGTCACTATATAATCATAGACGGAATTTCCTGTCTCATTGATACTGCGCTAGCTTCTCCCTGCTTCCTCAATGCTTCCCCAAGCCCGCTTACCAATAACTTGCAATCTTAAGAGAGTATTATTCCATGGGGCAGCCTCTAATGTTTCCAGGGTAGTCTGTATAATTCAAGCCTGTCAAAATCCCTCCCATGCGCATAATACGGTACTGCAAGCAGAATAGCATGTGAAAGCCAAGCAACCCGCTTGTGTCCGGACTATTTCTGCCTGCTGATCAGTGGCTGATGCTCGGCTTATAGGTCTGCTCGGTGTTCTCTTACTCCAAATTCACAAGTGATGTGAAGTTGAATCTCTACTGGGGAGCAAAGCTATCCGGCACAGGCTTTATTGTGGAGATGCTGGAGATGGTGAGGGATGTTGATACATTCATTATATGTCCAAGCTTCACTCATAGGCAGCAGCGCTCTGCTAAAGACTGGTGGACCCCTCCCCGATATATACATTGGGAGCCAATGGTCCTCACTCATAGTCAGTAGCGCAGTGCTAAATACTGGTGGATCCCTCCCCGATATACACAATGGGAGCCAATGGTCAGGCTCGTAATTTTCAGAAGAAATAAACGACCGTGTCCTCTGAGCACAGCACGGCTGATTTCCGGATGCAGTTTGGCTTGATGGGTCCACTAGCTTGAAAGCAGAAACTTCCGGGGAATTGGTTTCGTAGCGGCAACCGTATTGATTAGCTGTGAATGAATTTAGCTGTTCCATCTGCTCCAAAGGCTTGTCTCAGCTCCCGGCTCCGACATATTGGGAAATTTAAAGGTCGCATCCAAACTTTGTCGAAAATGTAACTTTTGAGACTGCAAGAGAGCGAGTTACGATATTCAGGGAGACCTCATATTCAGATGTATCTCACGTTTAGTTTTTAGCGGTTTTTAGAAGCCTATGTACATCGATATTTGTATATCCATATTATATATCCATATATGTTAGCTATATATACATATATATATATATATATATATATATATATATATATATATATATATATATATATATATATATATATATATATATATATATATATGTACATCCGGTGTGTGTGTATCCGTTTATGTACTCTGAAATATACTGTAAGTGCCAGCCTATATTTTTGCAACATATGGGTTTATAGAGGCGTTTACATGTACCATGATTCATACAGAAACAGTTATCAGATGTATCATTAAGCGTCTTTGTCGGGTTGCAAGTGGTGATAAAGTGCGGTTAAGTAGCAAACGCTACGTTTATGATCTTCACTGGTTGTGCACCTGAATGCTCCGTGGCCATTGTAATGCATACTACATTTGCTTTATCAAGACTTTTCATTGAACAGGATGGCTTAATGTTATATCGGTGTTTTCATACCCTCTGTAGGGCTGTAGAATCTGTGCTTTCAAAGCATAAACACAGTGTACAGCCGTGCAATGAGCGGATGCAGTTGGAGTTCAGGTATACTCATACCAGCGTTCAGAGATCGTCTACAAACATTGCATATACACTGTAGTGTAATGGTCGAGTTTCGTGCGGATAAGGTGAAATTTCAGCCCGCTTAGTGGCGTGCACATGGCGAGATGTAAAAGGCTTTCATAACTCAACGGTGTTGTACAGGTTGTGTCTCAGGTACATCAGCCGCTTTTCTGTGCTATGGTTGCGACGAAACCCACTCTGTTTATCTGTAAATAGAGAATGTTGAGTAAGATGGCAGTAGATATGCCCATAGAAGATTCTCTCAAATACTTTTGACAATGCTGAGAGAATGCTTATGGGACGATAGCAAGTGTAATCTGAAGGAGACCCTTTGTGTTTGTATATTGGAGTAATGTCTGCTTCCTTGAATCTGCTTTGGTAAATACCTTCCGTAAGTGATTCATTGAATAACTTTGGGAAGGGTTCTGTGATCATAATGGCAGCTAATTTTGAAAGTTCTACCGGAATTTGACGCCATAGACATCCTATAATAAAAACGAACGTCTCCGTCAGTTTCAAGGTCAGACTCGTATTTAATGCAAACATACCACCGAACAGGCGAACATCGAAGAAAAGGGTGAAGACGCCATTTTGACGTCATTGTGTGCTGCAACCATTCTGTTCACTGATCCATGGTCTCACCGGATACCTGACAACAATGCCGGAGCAACGCTTAAGAATCGGGAAACGTCAAGTCATTCGTGTTTATGCTTATTTATCAGGACTTCTATTGGATGCGGTCTTTGTCGCAAAAGCGTGTCCAATAGACACACGGAATGGCATTTGAATACCACGAGACAAATTAATTGCATCGTCCACATTATCTCCAGCGTAATCAAAGCTCGGTCAGATTTAGCGCGCTCCCTGGCATGAACAAATGACGTCTATTTGATCGACTTGCAGCGTGGCAATCCATTGGCTGTCAAAGACCGACATCGCCGGACACCTAGCCGTCAATCGCCGCGTCTGCTCAACGCCGGCTCAATCTCTTATTGATTATCATCCTTTTTCAGGACGATGTTAACATCATTCTGGACGTCGCCAAAGCGCCTTGCGGACAGTCCTTGACCCATTCACTGTCGGCGCCAAATGTAGAGCCCGGCTGGAGCTCGCAGCCGGCAGTGACGTATGACGTCACAGTCGTGATCGGCGTGTGACGACGGAGAGCCGCTGCATCGCTGATGTGAAGCCAGTGCACCTCAATGCGTTCACCCATCCGGCTGATGTGAGAAGCCAGCGCACCTCAATAAATTCACCCATCCGGCAGACAGCGTCGGCTCGTCCTGTAGACGACCAGGAAAAATCAGCTTGCGGAGAAGTCGACGCACACACACACACACACACACTCTGTCTCTTTCTCCCCCCCTTCTCTCTCTCTCTTCTTCTTCTTCTTCTCTCTCTCTCTCTCTTTTCTCTCTCTCTCTCTCTCTCTTTATATATATATATATATATATATATATATATATATATATATATATATATATATATATATATATATATCTCTCTCTCTCTCTCTCTCTCTCTCTCTCTCTCTCTCTCTCTCTCTTTCTCTCTCTCTCTCTCTCTCTCTCTCTCTCTCTCTCTCTCTCTCTCTCTCTCTCTCTCTCTCTCTCTCTCTCTCTCTCTCTCTCTCTCTCTCTCTCTCTCTCTCTCTCTCGTTCTCTCTCTCTCTCTCGGGGAAATCGTTCGCAGCAAATCATCTTACCGTACCCAATGAGTTGAATCATTTTCCAGACTGGAAGGTCTACTATTGATTTATCAGCGGCATTGTTAGCTACTTGGGTTGCCACGAACTTGTCCGGAGCTGCCAAATCTTAGAACGCTCTGAACCCATGACGTGTCACGTGAAGTGTCAGCTGACATTCGGCTAGTCATTTGGCACTTCTTGTGCTGTGAGGGGATTGAGCAGAAAATCAGACAGTCAATGGGAGACAGGAAAAGGCTGATGCATGCTGCCACGGGTGATATGGCCAGGCCGAGAGGCATTGCCACGGAAAGTAGAGCACGGCTGAGATGTATTGCCACTGGAGACATGGCCAAGTTGAGAGGCATTGCCACGGGATATATGGCCCAGTTGAGACGTATTGCCACGGGAAGCAGAGTCAGGCTGAGAGGCATTGTCACTTGTGGTATAGCCAGGCTGAGAGGTATTGCCACGGGAAATAGAGCCCGGCTGAGATGTATTGCCACGAGAGACACGGCCAGGCTGAGAGGCATTGCCACGAGAGACACGGCCAGGCTGAGAGGCATTGCCACGAGAGACACGGCCAGGCTGAGATGTATTGCCACGGGTGACACGGTCAGGCTGAGATGTATTGCCACGGGTGACATGGCCAGGTTGAGATGTATTGCCACGGGTGACATGGCCAGGTTGAGATGTATTGCCACGATGTATGGCCAGTGCCTCAGCATGACTATGTGAACGGCAGCGCTACATTGTCAGGCACGCATGGCGATGATAGTGATACATAGTTAGGCTGCATGGAAATGACAGTGGTATGTACATAGCTGGGCTGCATGGAAATGACAGTGGTACATAGCCGGGCTTCATGGTAATGAAGGTGGTACATAGCTAGGCTGCATGGTAATGCAAGTGGTACATAGCCAGGCTGCATGGAAATGACGACGGTACATAGATGGGCTGCATGGAAATGACAATGGTACATAGTTAGGCTGCATGGAAATGACAATGGTACATAGTTAGGCTGCATGGAATTGACAGTGGTACATAGCCGGGCTTCATGGTAATGAAAGTGGTACATAGCTGGGCTGCATGGAAATGCCGGCGGTACATAGATGGGCGGCATGGAAATGACAATAGTACATAGCTATGCTGCATGGAAATGACAATGGTACATAGCCGGGCTTCATGGTAATGAAAGTGGTACATAGCCGTGCTTTATGGGGTAGATGCAGCAGGCCGTCGCCTAGCGACGCCAAGCCAAGGCCGGCACCTGATTGGTGGACTCCGTGTGTGGCCTGAGGCGGTGATTTCCACCAGAGTTCGGCCAGTACCACCAGTACCAGTAGCCATACCACAGTAGGCATTGAGCAACGTTAAGGAAACCATCAAACATGACATACTTCAGAATATTCAAGAGAAACTCTCTTGCATATGAAGTGGGCTAGGTTTTTACATGGGTCGGACTGTTTCCGCTTTGCACCATCAAATCTCACAAAGTGATCTCTCATTTGTTGCAGCAAGCTACGAACTCCCACAGTTGTAGTAGATTTTGCACTAATTTGACATGGCCGTGTTTACCTGGGTTGCTTCTGGTTCCCGCAGGCCAATTTCCGTCCAAAATTTGTTCTATATTATATGTAATGTTATCCAGCAAGGAACGGTTTTCCACTCTTGTTTCCCATCACCACTAAAAATAGCATCATTATCTTCCGACATAAAGCCTTGCTGCTCACAAGCTTAAACAACAATGAACCACAAAATAAATACCATCCAGCACATTTCAATGAGCTATTATTGAACTAGCAAACTACCATACCCCATGCACTTTAGGTTCATCTTCCCTAATTCATTATATATTTTTGGAATTCGCATTTCATTTCATATTTTGTTCATACGTTTCCATTCCTCCTGGACCTCCAATCCTCAGCGGGAGCTTTCGCCGTCTAGCACCATGGTTCCAAACGACTTTGAAAACCTGCTGAAATGTTGCTGAACTAATTAGAGTCTAGGTCCCAAAGGCCACGTAGGTAAACGTGAGCAGAGGTTCAACATGCAAGGACCATCAGGATAAGATGTCATATGTTATTATATCCAATGACGGATGATGGGAGTAGGTAATCTATCTCCACTGGTGTGTCACGTTACCACGTGACGTGTTTGAAAACAAAAATAGCCGATGATCTTGGACTGCGTGCTAACTGCAGGGGAATTTCAGCCCAAATGATACGATTCGCCTCCAGCCAAGCCTCGGTCCTCATTACTCTAGCATAACTGGGGAGGGGAGGGGCTATGCCACTGCTGGGACCTCAACAGAAAGAACGACAGCATGCATGTTTTGTCAGGTATACACCTATGCAAAAAGCTGGACGTTCAGGAATGGTTCAAACGATGTTTGGAATTAATCATGGAAAACCACAAATTTGCTTCCTCAATAGTCGATTTTCCGTAGTCAGGCCATGGAAGCTCTAGAACACAATTTGGTGGTGGATGGAAGATTTCAATACTTAAAGCAAAGCCGGGACAATGCATTAGATATTGAAGACAACACATTCGCACCACGATCACGAAGCTAGCAACATGGGTCGAGCATGTAGTACTGCAAGTATTCCGGCTGGAGCGACAAACTTTTTCAGAAGCAGCACCAGTAGGACGACTAAGGCAGAGTCCCAAAACCCCGAAACACCCTTTGGCATGGGTGTCGAATTCTGAAAATTATTGGGGGAGGGCACAATACATGAAGGCAATGGACGAATCCAAATGGATTGGGGGGGGGGGAGGGCACACTCCATAGGGTCCCAAGTTTAAAACTGAAATTATTGGGGGGGGGGCAAAGCTAACATTGGAGGGCACTTGCCTCCTCAAAAGTATATAGGACAGCACCCCTACCTTTAGGATGGAAATGTTTGTTTTGTTCCTCATAAATCCATAGCATAACATATCGTCCAAGGTTTAATTAATTGATACAAGCATTCATAATGCAATGCAAAGCTTGCATTTTCATGTCTAGAATTTCCTGAGATCATTAACTCACATACCTTGTCAAAGCACCTGACGAGTTTTGGGACCCGACTCCACCTAGAAAGCTTCCTATGGCGCACACCTGGACAACATCAAATTATAAGCTAATGTTAATTAGCTCTCCTCTCTCTCTCTCTCTCTCTCTCTCTCTCTCTCTCTCTCTCTCTCTCTCTCTCATTTGCGGTATCAGGTTTCACGTTTGGCAACAGATCATTTATAATTCGCATCCGCCGCTTCACTGGTAATTATTCAACTACGACTGTGGGTTCATTTGTCGTGAAGACTTGCTTATTAATTAATGTCTGTTCGAAGTTCCCAGACAAGTAAGGAATACACGCCGAGTTCCGTCGTTTGAATTCCAAGCCATGTCCGCGTCAAATGTGCAGTGCACGATGACTCTATATTGCATCTAGGTATCAACATGCGTCGTGCGATGCATGTGCAAATTTTGCATGCTTCGTGCGACACTAGTTTCGTTCGACTTTCAAAGCAGCCTCACATCTACCACATGCCGTCCGATCCCGGCCGATGTGGAGGCCCGTCAAGTGGAACTGGGAGGTCCACATCGCTCCGCGTTCGGTCAGTCGGCTCCCGGACAGACACGGCACCCCTTCCGTGGAAACTACAACGGTCACCATCAGCATATGCAGCAGCGCTCGTCTTCTCATCCCCACATATTTTGCGCCAGTCGCCCTCGGCTGTGTACGTTCTCGGTACGTACCTATTGTTGTCACAAATAGCTTGGCAGTCAGGCTGGGCATCCTGGCACCTGGATGTCCTGCATAGGTATGCTGTTTCCCACCACACCTATACATATGCAGGATATTCAGGTGCCAGGACGCCCAGCCTGACTGCCAAGCTATTTGTGACGCCAATTATACAAGCGCGGCATGCGTCTCAGCTTCTTCTAGAAGCAGCACCAGCACCGGTTTAGACAGAGTGCCTTGTATGTGCCTGGAGGAGAGTCAACGTGGCAGAAGCTCAATATAACCCGCCGCACGGGAACGGCGACCTGTAGTCGCGCTGTCGCCATGGACGTTCAGCTCGCCGGCCGATGGAGACGGGCCTGGCTCACTCGCTCTGCAGTGTCAGTACAAGGTCGTCCGTCATCCACCTTTGCCACCTGGAACGGCGGCGCGACGCCCGGGGGACTCGGCTTTACGACCCGATGGGACGTGAGGCTGGCGGAAAATTGCGACGTCTCGGTGCCTGTTGGCGCCGAGTCAGATCCGTCCAGGAAGGGGCCGGCCTCCGCCCGCGTCCCACGAGACTCACCAAAAGCATTTTGTGGCCTCGCGTCATCTTGCCGCGCAATTTTGCCGATGGAAGCTGGCCACGAAACGCCTGGTCGGCTTGAAAACAGCGTGGGGAGGAAAGTCCGCTCGCGATCCCAGCTAATTCCCCGTCTGAAGGTCGCAGAAAGGCGCCTGGCCACCAACGCGAGTCAAAGGAGACGGAGAGATGGAGTGGGAGAGAGTGAGAGGGAGAGGGAGATGGAGGGGAGGGAATGAAGGGGAAGGGGAATGCGATGGATGTGAGAAGGATAGATGACAGGAGCATTAGTAACATCGCCGTTGGGAATACAGGGAATGCAGATAATAAATACTCCATCGTGGAAAATATTTGATTCTTGAACTGGAACATGCTTCGATTTTGAAAGAATCCTCCGTTCAACTAGTAACGTTGTTTTATTGGGGCTTTCGGCTTCTGCTGTAGCCTTTGTTAATCCTTAAACATCATGTCTTCACACCGCATTTGGAAAACGCACTCAGAAACTCGCTAAAAATCACACCTCTCGTCACACTGTGAGGATAAAAACATTGTTTTGTTCTTGCCATGAACAAGTACAGCAAAATACAATATACACAAGCTTTAATAACTGCAACATGGTAATGGACCATACCGGGGTGTGGAAATAAGCTAATTGCCGCATTACCGGACAACAGTGCTGCGCCATGAATGCAAAGGCATATGGCATCGCATGCGCATCAGAAAAACCATGGAAGGGCAAGTCGTTACAAGGATAGAATCTGAAAGTTTGAACATCAATCAGAATTACCATGTGCTACAGATGCATGGAACATTAACACATTGTGTGTGAGATGTCCATATGCGCTACTCTGTGTCTATATTGACAAGTATTCACAATATTCACTGGACAAAGTTTCATTGGGCAAGACAAAATATTCGCTGGACAGGCCTATGTGTGTGTTTTGTATCCATTCAAACATGAGTGCATGCAAATGTCCTGTTCTTCACCACATCTTTTTCCGCGATATCTGCAAATGATGTGGGTGCAATCACGGCTGAGCAAGTGGCCACTAGGGAGATGAGGCGAACGACGTCATCATATAGAAGTGGATATCATCACACATGAAACTAACATGGGATGGGGCATAATATTTTCATTTTAAGGTCACGACACCTTGAAGCAAACCAAATTATACAGACGGGTGTCGATGCACACGTATTTCTCGCTGTGAAAACGACGGTTGGTTTCCCTTCTTCATTGTCGTGGAATATTTATCATCACCCCTGGTAACGTCCAATCGTTTTGCAGCGACGGCGCTCGCATCTTGCTTTCGGCATGTCAGCTAGAAACAATATTGTGCATGCATATGCGAAGGTAAATATCGCTGACATTCTCTTTTTATTGTTTTTCTCGCATTAAGTTCGTTGAGTCGGCTGCAGATGTTTAGCAAAGGGTCGGGTTGGAATGTCGGTTATCTTTTAATCTTGAATCAGTCTGGCAATGTTGAGAAATACGAGTTATTTTAAGCATGTGCGGCTATTTTCAAGCCTACAAATTGCAAGTATCCCGTCCCAGCCCGGCCAGATATATGAATAGAAAATTAGGGAAAACGCAGTGATAGTGTGCATGTGTTATCCGCTTTTTGTACCTCTTAGATCACTGCGCTATTTTTGTGGAAGTAAAGAATGCAGTAATTCTGCTGCGATCTCCCACTTCTCACCCATCCACAACTGCTGTAATTCTGTTGTGGTCTTCCACTTCTCACCTATCCACAACTGCTGTGATTCTGCTGTGATCTTCCACTTCTCACCTATCCACAACTCGGAGTGCTACATTGCTGCTCTAGATGCACGACAGTTCAGATAGCAGAAGCATCGCGTCCGTTGATTTTCACGAAACAGTGCTGTTCCGCATCTCAGGCGTGCTAACAAGTAACTAACTCTTTCGTTCATGATCTTGACATGAAAAAGTAACAATTCAGGACTTGGTTCATTTTGGAACCCTAAGATGATTACGTTGTTGCGAGCTGTAAGATTCATGGTTCAGCTTGCGACATATTTTCGTGTAAATCAGTCAAGCCAACATTCCTCTGATGTATGGCCACAAATCAAAACTCCTTTAAGCCGTGGCCTAATCCATTGCAGCTCATATATCACTGAAGCGACCACGCCGACCGTCGATAAATGCAGCAGTTGGATCCCACGAAATACGCCACGTCATTATCCTCGATACTACGCTCAGAGGTGTCCCCGACTGCCTTACCAAGTCAGTTCGCATCATTAAGGTCATATTTGGGAGCTATGAGAGTCGTGTTTGTATGCACAGGACTGTAGTTTATTATTACACACGATCTGCCCGTGATATCGATACTGCAGCATATATGAACACTTATGGAATACACATAGCTTTGGTCTGGTTTTGTTGGTGCCGCTTTCGGCTCCGTCTCAATACCATCTTTAGTTCACATGAGTACTTGAGTACTTGTAGGTGTGTCGCTTCCGCCTTCTCTGACTTGACGATGACTCCGATTACGAAGCCGAAATCGGCAGTAGCGAAGTCGTCGCCAAGAGCACGCAATGTATATCTTAAGCCATTGCTTTTCCATGCTTCTTACAGATTACCGCCAGGTAAATGCTTGTCGGGCAAATGTTCGGGAGGGGTGCTTATTAGACAGATTACCACCAAGTCAATGTTTGTCGGGGTCCGCCCATCTCGTCGGAGTGTGTCGGCCGAGAGTCGTCCTGGGGACAGGTGGATGTCAACTCGCGACTCCAACGCCGCACGCCCGCCCGCGGGCGATTCGAGGCGGTCGACCACACACACACACACACACACACACACAGGCATTGTAACTGCACGTCGGTATAGTCGAACGTCCTTGTGTACCGACGTAATCGCGTGCACTTGTGTCAGCGATCGATCCGGGCGGCGAGAGTCACGTGGTCGTGACCACTCCCTCCTGGGGAGTCCGGTGGATTTCACTCCGAGCGGAACTTCACATATAATTTAAGAGCACGCCGTGGGTCCCACCCGATGGATCACCCTCACCTGGGCTCCTCGCGCATCACTTGACCGAATGCCGGATCTTCCGTGATTTGCGTGCTGACGCAGTTTGCATGTTTCCGGCTCACAAGCTGCTCATGTGCCACGTTTCAGTAAGAGGCTTCCGTCATGGAATCTGTCGTGTGGCTAGCTGTAAGCAGTAGAAACCCCTATCAGCACCTTCAGATGGCAGCTGAGTCAGGTTTGAAAGTGGTGGTCCACTTGGGTAGCTAATACTGACAAGGAACAGTCGTAGTCGGCGTCCGTTCCTCTGCCTTCGCCTCCTCCCCTTCCCCTCCCTCCTCAGTACCCAACAGCTGCCGAGACGTATGGCAGTGTCCCAAAAAGCTTCAAGCCACGGAGTGAGGAGTGATCGAGTCCGAGCCGTAGGTGGAAGCTCGGCACAGGAGCTTCTATCCACGGAGTGAAGGGTGACTGGTGAGTGCGAGGACACAGGTGAAGTCTGCCAGTGTGCTGGCGGTCACGTGACCGGAGAAACCGAGCGTCGGTCAGCCGGATCGTGGGTCACGTGTCGGTGAAGATTATCCTATACCCGAGGCGGCCATCAACGGCGTGGCCAGTGGGTCATCGTCACCGGAAGCTGACGACGCTCTGCCGTGTGGGCGGTGATAACTGGCCGGAGCTGGGCGAGTCGGTCACACGCGATCATTACCGACCGACTGTGAGTCGCGGAGCAGTCGTCGAACGGTGCAGTCGCAACTTCAGGGGTGTCGCGCGCCAACCAGGCGACAACGATGCCCGAGGTTCAGCCTAACCGCCTGGGGGTGCGGTAGGAGAGGCTGACCGCTGCATCGTCCAGCGCCACCACTGCACGACAGGCACGTGGTTTTACGATGGCGTTTCCATCATAATGGTGGTTTTTGTACAGTTGCCACTGCCGTCACGGGAGTATGGTACACTTGTCACTGCCGTCACTGGGATATGGTACAGTTACTGCTGCCGTCGCTGAGGTATGATACAGTTGCCATTACCGTCACGGGGATGTGGTACAGTCACAACTGCCGTGACGGGGATGTGGTACAGTTACCACTGTCGTCAGCATAGCGGGCCCGGCACAGCTAACATTATCATCAGTAGGGCATGTCTAGTGCAGCTACCACTGTCGTCATGAAGATATGATACAGTTACCACTGCCGTTACCATAGCGGGTCCGGCGCAGCTAACATTGCCATCAGTAGGGCAAGTCTGGCACAGTTACTACCGCCGTCATGCGGGACAGGTACAATTACTGCTGCCGTCATGTGTGACTCTTACAATTACCACTGTCGTCTGCTACAATTATCGCTGCCGTCAGGAACGTCACGTGCTCTTCACATGCCCAATTGGAGTAGTGCATATATTTCGAGAAAATGCATCAAGCCGACAGGCTGGATGAAACACCTTGTATCCGGCCCCTGAATGAGGTCATAATGTACCTCACAACGATTCCGGCACACGGCACTCCAATTCACCTGTGATCTGATTAGGGTTTGATACAGGAGGCGCGATCAGCGCATGTGAGCGGTGGGTCTGACTCACGCGACTGATCCTTGGCGGCCGACGGGCCCCTGATGGCCGACGGGCCCCTGATGGCCGACGGGCCCCTGGTGGCCGGTGGGTCTGACTCACGCGACTGATCCTTGGTGGCCGACCGGCCCCTGATGGCCGACGGGCCCCTGATGGCCGACGGGCCCCTGATGGCCGACCGGCCCCTGGTGACCGACGGGCCCCTGGTGGCCGACCGGCCCCTGGTGGCCGACGGGCCCCTGGTGGCCGACGGGCCCCTGGTGGCCGACCGGCCCCTGATGGCCGACGGGCCCCTGGTGGCCGACGGGCCCCTGGTGGCCGACCGGCCCCTGATGGCCGACGGGCCCCTGGTGGCCGACGGGCCCCTGGTGGCCGACGGGCCCCTGGTGGCCGACCGGCCCCTGATGGCCGAAAATCCGCAAACATAAAGGGGACGGCGGAGAAGCCTCCCCAGTCCAGTTCTAGCTTCCCGCTTGCTAACAGCAGAATTGCTGGTGTTCAGGAAAGTAAGTGTGCACATTGCTAGTGAAAAGTCGTACAAATTAAATTTTCATGGGCTACGCTGTGGTGAACAATTTAATGGGCAAATATTCGTACCATGGCAGCATCAGAACATGTAGGAAAGTGCACTTTCACAACTATATATCAACGGCAAATTTAAAACCGAGTTCAGCTGAATTGTCCCGCCGCATGTTCCGAAGCATGATGCAGATAGAACTTCGATGGAAATCGAAAATGGAACAACCGATGCGCCTGCCTATGCGCCACCTGGTGTTGTCAGAGATCGCAACTGTAGACGCTCCCTATAATCAACAACATTCAATCGATGCGCCTGCCTTAGCGGTCATTTGCTATCGTCGGAGATCGCAGCTGTGGACGCTCCACACAATCCACAAGATAAGCAGCGGGTGATGGGTGCGGCCCAATTCTACAGCGACGGTGGTAACTCATGGCTTCTGGCGTCAGTGACACGTTCCAAATATACGGTCGTCACCATAAACATGTCTTAACGAGCTCCATGAATCTCATTTCCAATTTCGCTTCAACTGGCCATATATTTCGACCTCCACTGGCCGTGTTTACGAGTACGACGTTTGCTTCAAGCTATCAAGCGCACAACATTCCGGAAGAATTATTCAAAGGCGTGAACAAGCCACCCGAACTAGAACACAAGAGCCTTTCACAGAAGCCAGTCCGTACAAATGTATCTAAGCTGGAACAATCACTCTAGCCAGGACAGGTAGGGGGC
Source organism: Ashinkailepas kermadecensis (assembly GCA_034440615.1). Taxonomy (NCBI): domain Eukaryota; kingdom Metazoa; phylum Arthropoda; class Thecostraca; family Neolepadidae; genus Ashinkailepas; species Ashinkailepas kermadecensis. The sequence continues at coordinate 493,296 of JAOTOM010005069.1, forward strand.
TGACTAGTGCACACCCTGTCCCTTCACTTCGACGAAATAGGATCGGACAGATTGTCTGACCCTATCTGGGGTCTGACCTTTCACTTCGACGACATAGGGTCGGACAGATCGTCTGACCCTATCCGAGGTCGGACCGATGGTTTGCGCCATACGCGGTGTCGGACCACTAGTTAGGATCCTAGCTGGTGTCGAACCGTTAGTTTGGGCACACACGGGGTCATACGGGGTCAGACCACTTGCACTGGTCTGGGCTCTATAAAAAGTCAGAATATACATTGGGCCTTTTTGAAGAAAAAAAAGGTAAAGGAAAGTTGATTTTAATCTGGGCTGTAAGATTAGCTTGACATGACACCCTATGGGGTGGGCACGGTCAAACTCTTGCTATCTTTGCATGGGACCTTATGGGGTGGGTCCTGCCAGCTTTTTTTTTGGTGGCACCCACTCTATGCATTGGGCGCGAACAATGATTTTCGAGCTTCTGCACCCATGACCGATTTTGGCTCTTGACCCCCCTACCTTTGACTAAGCCCTGGGTTCACTATTACCATCAACGTAGCAGCGCACCTCTTCAAGTACATGACCATGACCAGTACGTGACCAAATGGGAGCACATTTGGTCAGTTGCCCCCGAATATTACACCAATCAGCTGGATTTGTACTAAAACGGACACACGGTCAAGTTGGATTTAGCATGGAACATCGAAAACCGTTTGAAATTGAACGTCATCACAAACATGCTCATCTACGCCTACCATTCCGGTTGTAGGCACACATTCCCGCTTAGTATTGCAAATATACCAACTTTTGGATGCTACTAGAAATACACTGCACTCTTAATATTTATATGTGACATTTCCTACACCTGGGATGTGAACAATGTTGCACACAAGTGCAAAATAGAGCAATATGAGAAGATAATAAATCGATGGAGATGACGTGGGTGATCGTGGAATTGGCTATGTAACATGCAGGCACTGATACAGAGCTTGGCATCGGCGTACAAAGACCGGCAATGCAATCCTACTTACACACCCAGCGCCACGTGCGCTCGGGACTGTTGGTGAACATGTGTGCATAGTCCTATCGCTGACCAATGCAGGCAAAACAGCCTGCAGGCATTCCCAAACTTGTAACGGATACAGCCTCTATTTGAATCAGCTTAAGTCCGCCGAAGAGTGATGATCATGTGTGTGGGTTTAAAAGCCGCTCCAGTGGACGATGCCACTTCGCAACACACTGAACATGGCCACTGTCAGTCACCATAATGCATTGCTTCCACGCCGATGCGCACTAACAATAGACCGAGGCGGCCACGGCTAGTGTGTGGGGAAGCCAAGCTGATGCATATTTTTGGCAAGGTTGATTGCTGGGTATGACAACCGTAACAACACCATAACAACACCATACCAACCACGCTTCACTGCGGCGTTAGCGGAAATGAGCACGTTAATGTAACATGTATCGAGTCATTGGTTCCATTGACAGTAATTGTGTCATTGGGGTCATTTGAGCCATTGGGGAATTAGCTGCATCGATGATCAGAACCGCGACCCAACAGGAGTCATGGACGATGTGTAGGGTAGCGTGAGGTGACGGTGGAGTTTCGGCATGTCCTCTACGCAGATCCAACAGGAGTCATGGACGATGTGTAGGGTAGCGTGAGGTGACGGTGGAGTTCCGGCATGTCCTCAATGCAGATCCAACAGGAGTCATGGACGATGTGTAGGGTAGCGTGAGGTGACGGTGGAGTTCCGGCATGTCCTCTACGCAGATCCAACAGGAGTCATGGACGATGTGTAGGGTAGCGTGAGGTGACGGTGGAGTTTCGGCATGTCCTCAATGCAGACCAACACCTCTGGGAGCAATGCTGAACCTCCTGTCCACCGATGTGCTGCCCTCATCACATCATCCTTCCCCTTTGTCATGACAAGCGCCGTCTACCCCTGTGTCATGACGTCCACTGTCTGCAGCTGTGTCATGACATCCACTCTCTGCACCTGTGTCATGACATCCACTGTCTGCCACTGTACCATGACATCCACTGTCTGCACCTGTGTCATGACATCCACTGTCTGCACCTGTGTCATGACATCCACTGTCTGCCACTGTACCATGACATCCACTGTCTGCACCTGTGTCATGACATCCACTGTCTGCCACTGTACCATGACATCCACTGTCTGCACCTGTGTCATGACATCCACTGTCTGCCACTGTACCATGACATCCACTGTCTGCACCTGTACCATGACATCCACTGTCTGCACCTGTGTCATGACATCCACTGTCTGCCACTGTACCATGACATCCACTGTCTGCACCTGTGTCATGACATCCACTGTCTGCCACTGTACCATGACATCCACTGTCTGCCACTGTACCATGACATCCACTGTCTGCCACTGTACCATGACATCCACTGTCTGCACCTGTGTCATGACATCCACTGTCTGCCACTGTACCATGACATCCACTGTCTGCACCTGTACCATGACATCCACTGTCTGCACCTGTGTCATGACATCCACTGTCTGCCACTGTACCATGACATCCACTGTCTGCCACTGTACCATGACATCCACTGTCTGCCACTGTACCATGACATCCACTGTCTGCCACTGTACCATGACATCCACTGTCTGCACCTGTGTCATGACATACACTGTCTGCCACTGTACCATGACATCCACTGTCTGCCACTGTACCATGACATCCACTGTCTGCCACTGTACCATGACATCCACTGTCTGCCACTGTACCATGACATCCACTCTCTGCACCTGTGTCATGACATACACTGTCTGCCACTGTACCATGACATCCACTGTCTGCACCTGTGTCATGACATCCACTGTCTGCACCTGTGTCATGACATCCACTGTCTGCCACTGTACCATGACATCCACTGTCTGCACCTGTACCATGACATCCACTGTCTGCACCTGTGTCATGACATCCACTGTCTGCCACTGTACCATGACATCCACTGTCTGCCACTGTACCATGACATCCACTGTCTGCCACTGTACCATGACATCCACTGTCTGCCACTGTACCATGACATCCACTGTCTGCCACTGTACCATGACATCCACTGTCTGCACCTGTGTCATGACATCCACTGTCTGCCACTGTACCATGACATCCACTGTCTGCACCTGTGTCATGACATCCACTGTCTGCACCTGTGTCATGACATCCACTGTCTGCACCTGTGTCATGACATCCACTGTCTGCCACTGTACCGTGACATCCACTGTCTGCCACTGTACCATGACATCCACTGTCTGCCACTGTACCATGACATCCACTGTCTGCCACTGTACCATGACATCCACTGTCTGCACCTGTACCATGACATCCACTGTCTGCCACTGTACCATGACATCCACTGTCTGCCACTGTACCATGACATCCACTGTCTGCCACTGTACCATGACATCCACTGTCTGCCACTGTACCATGACATCCACTGTCTGCCACTGTACCATGACATCCACTGTCTGCACCTGTGTCATGACATCCACTGTCTGCCACTGTACCATGACATCCACTGTCTGCCACTGTACCATGACATCCACTGTCTGCACCTGTACCATGACATCCACTGTCTGCCACTGTACCATGACATCCACTGTCTGCACCTGTGTCATGACATCCACTGTCTGCCACTGTACCATGACATCCACTGTCTGCACCTGTGTCATGACATCCACTGTCTGCCACTGTACCATGACATCCACTGTCTGCACCTGTGTCATGACATCCACTGTCTGCCACTGTACCATGACATCCACTGTCTGCCACTGTACCATGACATCCACTGTCTGCCACTGTACCATGACATCCACTGCCACTGTTGCCACTGTACCATGACATCCACTGTCTGCCACTGTACCATGACATCCACTGTCTGCCACTGTACCATGACATCCACTGTCTGCCACTGTACCATGACATCCACTGTCTGCCACTGTACCATGACATCCACTGTCTGCCACTGTACCATGACATCCACTGTCTGCCACTGTACCATGACATCCACTGTCTGCCACTGTACCATGACATCCACTGTCTGCCACTGTACCATGACATCCACTGTCTGCCACTGTACCATGACATCCACTGTCTGCCACTGTACCATGACATCCACTGTCTGCCACTGTACCATGACATCCACTGTCTGCCACTGTACCATGACATCCACTGTCTGCCACTGTACCATGACATCCACTGTCTGCCACTGTACCATGACATCCACTGTCTGCCACTGTACCATGACATCCACTGTCTGCCACTGTACCATGACATCCACTGTCTGCCACTGTACCATGACATCCACTGTCTGCCACTGTACCATGACATCCACTGTCTGCCACTGTACCATGACATCCACTGTCCTGCCACTGTACCATGACATCCACTGTCTGCCACTGTACCATGACATCCACTGTCTGCCACTGTACCATGACATCCACTGTCTGCCACTGTACCATGACATCCACTGTCTGCCACTGTACCATGACATCCACTGTCTGCCACTGTACCATGACATCCACTGTCTGCCACTGTACCATGACATCCACTGTCTGCCACTGTACCATGACATCCACTGTCTGCCACTGTACCATGACATCCACTTGTCTGCCACTGTACCATGACATCCACTGTCTGCCACTGTACCATGACATCCACTGTCTGCCACTGTACCATGACATCCACTGTCTGCCACTGTACCATGACATCCACTGTCTGCCACTGTACCATGACATCCACTGTCAGGTTGACATCCACTGTCTGCCACTGTACCATGACATCCACTGTACCATGACTGCCACTGTGACATCCACTGTCTGCCACTGTACCATGACATCCACTGTCTGCCACTGTACCATGACATTCCACTGTACCATGACATCCACTGTCTGCCACTGTACCATGACATCCACTGTCTGCCACTGTACCATGACATCCACTGTCTGCCACTGTACCATGACATCCACTGTCTGCCACTGTACCATGACATCCACTGTCTGCCACTGTACCATGACATCCACTGTCTGCCACTGTACCATGACATCCACTGTCTGCCACTGTACCATGACATCCACTGTCTGCCACTGTACCATGACATCCACTGTCTGCCACTGTACCATGACATCCACTGTCTGCCACTGTACCATGACATCCACTGTCTGCCCCTGTGTCATGACATCCACTGTCTGCCACTGTACCATGACATCCACTGTCTGCCACTGTACCATGACATCCACTGTCTGCCACTGTACCATGACATCCACTGTCTGCCACTGTACCATGACATCCACTGTCTGCCACTGTACCATGACATCCACTGTCTGCCACTGTACCATGACATCCACTGTCTGCCACTGTACCATGACATCCACTGTCTGCCACTGTACCATGACATCCACTGTCTGCCACTGTACCATGACATCCACTGTCTGCACCTGTGTCATGACATCCACTGTCATGACATCCACTGTCTGCCACTGTACCATGACATCCACTGTCTGCCACTGTACCATGACATCCACTGTCTGCCACTGTACCATGACATCCACTGTTGTCATGACATCCACTGTCTGCCACTGTACCATGACATCCACTGTCTGCCACTGTACCATGACATCCACTGTCTGCCACTGTACCATGACATCCACTGTCTGCCACTGTACCATGACATCCACTGTCTGCCACTGTACCATGACATCCACTGTCTGCCACTGTGCCATGACATCCACTGTCTGCCACTGTACCATGACATCCACTGTCTGCCACTGTACCATGACATCCACTGTCTGCCACTGTGCCATGACATCCACTGTCTGCCACTGTACCATGACATCCACTGTCTGCCACTGTACCATGACATCCACTGTCTGCCACTGTACCATGACATCCACTGTCTGCCACTGTACCATGACATCCACTGTCTGCCACTGTGCCATGACATCCACTGTCTGCCACTGTACCATGACATCCACTGTCTGCCACTGTACCATGACATCCACTGTCTGCCACTGTACCATGACATCCACTGTCTGCCACTGTACCATGACATCCACTGTCTGCCACTGTACCATGACATCCACTGTCTGCCACTGTACCATGACATCCACTGTACCATGACATCCACTGTCTGCCACTGTACCATGACATCCACTGTCTGCCACTGTACCATGACATCCACTGTCTGCCACTGTACCATGACATCCACTGTCTGCCACTGTACCATGACATCCACTGTCTGCCACTGTACCATGACATCCACTGTCTGCCACTGTACCATGACATCCACTGTCTGTCCATGCCACTGTACCATGACATCCACTGTCTGCACACTGTACCATGACATCCACTGTCTGCCACTGTACCATGACATCCACTGTCTGCCACTGTACCATGACATCCACTGTCTGCCACTGTACCATGACATCCACTGTCTGCACACTGTGTCATGACATCCACTGTCTGCCACTGTACCATGACATCCACTGTCTGCCACTGTACCATGACATCCACTGTCTGCCACTGTACCATGACATCCACTGTCTGCACCTGTGTCATGACATCCACTGTCTGCCACTGTACCATGACATCCACTGTCTGCACCTGTGTCATGACATCCACTGTCTGCCACTGTACCGTGACATCCACTGTCTGCCACTGTACCATGACATCCACTGTCTGCCACTGTACCATGACATCCACTGTGCCACTGTACCATGACATCCACTGTCTGCCACTGTACCATGACATCCACTGTCTGCCACTGTACCATGACATCCACTGTCTGCCACTGTACCATGACATCCACTGTCTGCCACTGTACCATGACATCCACTGTCTGCCACTGTACCATGACATCCACTGTCTGCCACTGTACCATGACATCCACTGTCTGCCACTGTACCATGACATCCACTGTCTGCCACTGTACCATGACATCCACTGTCTGCCACTGTACCATGACATCCACTGTCTGCCACTGTACCATGACATCCACTGTCTGCACCTGTACCATGACATCCACTGTCTGCCACTGTACCGTGACATCCACTGTCTGCCACTGTACCATGACATCCACTGTCTGCACCTGTGTCATGACATCCACTGTCTGCCACTGTACCATGACATCCACTGTCTGCCACTGTACCATGACATCCACTGTCTGCCACTGTACCATGACATCCACTGTCATGACATCCACTGTCTGCCACTGTACCATGACATCCACTGTCTGCCACTGTACCATGACATCCACTGTCTGCACCTGTGCCATGACATCCACTGTCTGCCACTGTACCGTCCTGTACCATGACATCCACTGTCTGCCACTGTACCATGACATCCACTGTCTGCCACTGTACCGTGACATCCACTGTCTGCCACTGTACATCCACTGTTCGCCACTGTACCGTGACATCCACTGTCTGCCACTGTACCGTGACATCCACTGTCTGCACCTGTGCCATGACATCCACTGTCTGCCACTGTACCATGACATCCACTGTCTGCCACTGTACCGTGACATCCACTGTCTGCCACTGTACCGTGACATCCACTGTCTGCCACTGTACCATGACATCCACTGTCTGCCACTGTATCGTGACATCCACTGTCTGCCACTGTACCATGACATCCACTGTCTGCCACCTGTGTACCATGACATCCACTGTCTGCCACTGTACCATGACATCCACTGTCTGCCACTGTACCATGACATCCACTGTCTGCCACTGTACCATGACATCCACTGTCTGCCACTGTACTGACTGTACCATGACATCCACTGTCTGCCACTGTACCATGACATCCACTGTCTGCCACTGTACCATGACATCCACTGTCTGCCACTGTACCATGACATCCACTGTCTGCCACTGTACCATGACATCCACTGTCTGCCACTGTACCATGACATCCACTGTCTGCCACTGTACCATGACATCCACTGTCTGCCACTGTACCATGACATCCACTGTCTGTACCTGCCACTGTACCATGACATCCACTGTCTGCCACTGTACCATGACATCCACTGTACCATGACATCCACTGTCTGCCACTGTACCTGACATCCACTGTCTGCCACTGTACCATGACATCCACTGTCTGCACCTGTGTCATGACATCCACTGTCTGCCACTGTACCATGACATCCACTGTCTGCCACTGACAGTCCACTGTCTGCCACTGTACCATGACATCCACTGTCTGCATGCCACTGTACCATGACATCCACTGTCTGCCACTGTACCATGACATCCACTGTCCTGCCACTGTACCATGACATCCACTGTCTGCCACTGTACCATGACATCCACTGTCTGCTTCTGCACTGTACCATGACATCCACTGTCTGCCACTGTACCATGACATCCACTGTCTGCCACTGTACCATGCATCCACTTTCATGACATCCACTGTCTGCCACTGTACCATGACATCCACTGTCTGCCACTGTACCATGACATCCACTGTCTGCCACTGTACCATGACATCCACTGTCTGCCCCTGTACCATGACATCCACTGTCTGCCACTGTACCATGACATCCACTGTCTGCCACTGTACCATGACATCCACTGTCTGCCACTGTACCATGACATCCACTGTCTGCCACTGTTCTGTACCATGACATCCACTGTCTGCCACTGTGTCATGACATCCACTGTCTGCCACTGTACCATGACATCCACTGTCTGCCACTGTACCATGACATCCACTGTCTGCCACTGTACCATGACATCCACTGTCTGCCACTGTACCATGACATCCACTGTCTGCCACTGTACCATGACATCCACTGTCTGCCACTGTACCAATGACATCCACTGTCTGCCACTGTACCATGACATCCACTGTCTCCTGTTTACCATGACATCCACTGTCTGCCACTGTACCATGACATCCACTGTCTGCCACTGTACCATGACATCCACTGTCTGCCACTGTACCATGACATCCACTGTCTGCCACTGTACCATGACATCCACTGTCTGCCACTGTACCATGACATCCACTGTCTGCCACTGTACCATGACATCCACTGTCTGCCACTGTACCATGACATCCACTGTCTGCCACTGTACCATGACATCCACTGTCTGCCACTGTACCATGACATCCACTGTCTGCCACTGTACCATGACATCCACTGTCTGCCACTGTACCATGACATCCACTGTCTGCCACTGTACCATGACATCCACTGTCTGCCACTGTACCATGACATCCACTGTCTGCCACTGTACCATGACATCCACTGTCTGATCCACTGTCGCCACTGTACCATGACATCCACTGTCTGCCACTGTACCATGACATCCACTGTCTGCCACTGTACCATGACATCCACTGTCTGCCATCATAATGATGCTGCCACTGTACCATGACATCCACTGTCTGCCACTGTACCATGACATCCACTGTCTGCCACTGTACCATGACATCCACTGTCTGCCACTGTACCATGACATCCACTGTCTGCCACTGTACCATGACATCCACTGTCTGCCACTGTACCATGACATCCACTGTCTGCCACTGTACCATGACATCCACTGTCTGCCACTGTACCATGACATCCACTGTCTGCCACTGTACCATGACATCCACTGTCTGCCACTGTACCATGACATCCACTGTCTGCCACTGTACCATGACATCCACTGTCTGCCACTGTACCATGACATCCACTGTCTGCCACTGTACCATGACATCCACTGTCTGCCACTGTACCATGACATCCACTGTCTGCCCCATTGACATCCACTGACATCCACTGTCTGCCACTGTACCATGACATCCACTGTCTGCACCTGTGTCATGACATCCACTGTCTGCCACTGTACCATGACATCCACTGTCTGCCACTGTACCATGACATACACTGTCTGCCACTGTACCATGACATCCACTGTCTGCCACTGTACCATGACATCCACTGTCTGCACCTGTGTCATGACATCCACTGTCTGCCACTGTACCATGACATCCACTGTCTGCCACTGTACCATGACATCCACTGTCTGCCACTGTACCATGACATCCACTGTCTGCCACTGTACCTATGTCATCCCTGTCTGCCTTCATGACATACACTGTCTGCCCCTGTGTCATGACATCCACTGTCTGCCACTGTACCATGACATCCACTGTCTGCACCTGTGTCATGACATACACTGTCTGCACCTGTGTCATGACATACACTGTCTGCACTTGTGTCATGACATCCACTGTCTGCACCTGTGTCATGACATCCACTGTCTGCCACTGTACCATGACATCCACTGTCTGCCACTGTACCATGACATCCACTGTCTGCCACTGTACCATGACATCCACTGTCTGCCACTGTACCATGACATCCACTGTCTGCACCTGTGTCATGACATCCACTGTCTGCCACTGTACCATGACATCCACTGTCTGCCACTGTACCATGACATCCACTGTCTGCCACTGTACCATGACACGTACTGTTTCCCCGTTGTCATAACATGTATTTACATTGCCGTCATAACATCTATCTACGTTGTCGTTATAACACCTTGCGCCCTCGTCATAACACCTATCTACGTTGTTGTCGCACCCATTTGCGTTGTTGCTAGCACACCTGTCTACTCATCTGCTGCAGCACTACTTTGTCAGACGGTCTGGAAATTTCTGAATCCGGAGCTGAGTAGAGTCTCTTACTTATTGACTGAGATATTTGAGGCTCAATAAATACATGGAGGAAAAGTAATGCGGGTGCCTTGATTATAGGACATGAAAAGCTAATTGGTGGTTGGATATTTACATTTGTCATGCTGTTTTTTCCTTCCGGTCTGGAAGTGCTGATGATGACCACCACCTCCCCCTCAGAAGCATTGGATGCGTAGCTATGACGGACAATCCAGGATCAGGAAGCAGACATCTACTGTTTGGGGAACGTAGTAGCTGGTGTTGGCGACAATGTGCTGTCACACAGGCGACAAATTTGGTTTTCATGGGGAATGGGAGCGGATAATTGTGATACCCGGTGGCAAAGCGAAACCATGAATTTCTGACCGGGGACGAGAGGGTTTTGGCTTATATTGTGTGCACGGTAACAGCGGTACTATCAAGTTTCTGAACTCCGACAAATTTTCACCAAAAAAGTACCACATTTAGCCACTTACAAGTTTCGTTGTAGTACAAGTTACGTTTCGTTCTAGTACAAGTTACGTACAAGTAGCCACTTACAACTTTCGTTTATGCGACCAAGTCGCCATGATTGTTCGTGGGCGACAAATCTCAATATTTACTAACCTGGCAGCATGTTCCAGTCTGGACGAGACTATACTGAACTGAACTGAAATGCGACTAAGCTGGATTTCGACTCGACTCGACCGAATGGTTCAAAACCGAAAGCCTCCGAGAAATCCAAGAATACAGCTCAATGTCCAATGATATGGTTTTGCCGCCTTGATGCCTCCGTTGGTCAGAACGCCGGCCAGCATTGGTCTCCCCTGTCTTAGCAATACGGGATTCGAATCGTTTCACGGGCTCGTGTATCCCCATTCTGGGAGGATCAGCTTACAACTGGCCCGGTGAGGCCGGGAGCGCGGCAACCTGGCGGCCGTGTCGGTGGAGTGTTGGTAGCGAGTTAAGCTTTCGATGCAAATTCCGTCCTTGTTATACTGGACATCTGAGATCGGGTGGTAAGGCCAGGGTTCGCACAACAAACTCTACGTGGCACAGGCAAGGGCGTCGCCACCGGGGGGGCAGGGGGGCAGTCGCCCCCCCCCTGCCGTCAAACAGGGGGGGGGGGCGCCTGCCCCCCTGAAATTTGAGGAGGCCACTATCCGGAAATGCACAGGAAAAAAGTGAGCAATGAGGCCGACGAGACACGAGAGGAGGCCTCCAAGACGTGAGAGGAGGCCCCTAATTTGAAGAAGGAGTCACCTAGGAGAGGATAGGAGGCCCCAGAAATCACGAGAGTGCCAACAATTGGCACGGAGGCCCCCAGGAATGCAAAGGATGCCCCCAGGATTGCAAAGGAGGCCCCCAGGATTGCAAAGGAGGCCTCCAGGATTACAAAGGAGGCCCCCTGGATTGAAAAGGAGGCCCCAGGATTGCAAAGGAGGCCTCCATGATTACAAAGGAGGCCCCCTGGATTGAAAAGGAGGCCCCCAGGATTGCAAAGGAGGCCCCCAGGTTTGCAAAGGAGGACTCCAGGATTGCAAAGGAGACCCCCAGGAATGCAAAGGAGGCCCTCACGATTGCAAAAGAGGCCTCCAGGATTACAAAGGAGGCCCCCAGGATTGCAAAGGAGGCCCCCAGGATTGCAAAGGAGGCCTCCAGGATTACAAAGGAGGCCCCCATGATTGAAAAGGAGGCCCCCAGGATTGCAAAGGAGGCCTCCAGGATTACAAAGGAGGCCCACAGGATTGCAAAGGAGGCCCCCAGGATTGCAAAGGAGGCCTCCATGATTACAAAGGAGGCCCCCCATGATTGAAAAGGAGGCCCCCAAGATTGCAAAGGAGGCCCCAGGATTGCAAAGGAGGCCTCCATGATTACAAAGGAGGCCCCTGGATTGAAAAGGAGGTCCCCAGGATTGCAAAGGAGGCCCCCAGGATTGTAAAGGAGGCCCCAGGTTTGCAAAGAAGGACTCCAGGATTGCAAAGGAGACCCCCAGGAATGCAAAGGAGGCCCTCACGATTGCAAAGGAGACCTCCAGGATTACAAAGGGAGGCCCCCATGATTGCAAAGGAGGCCTCCAGGATTACAAAGGAGGCCCCCAGGATTGAAAAGGAGGCCCCCAGGATTGAAAAGGAGGCCCCAGGATTGCAAAAGAGGCTCCCAGGATTGCAAAGGAGGCCACCAGGATTACAAAGGAGGCACCAGGATTGCAAAAGAGGACCACAGGATTATCAAGGAGGCCCCCAGGATTGCAAAGGAGGCCCACAGGATTGCAAAGGAGGCCCACAGGATTGCAAAGGAGGCCCCAGGATTGCAAAGGAGACCCTCAGGATCGCAAAGGAGGCCTCCAGGATTGCAAAGGAAGCCCCCCAGGATTGCAACGGAGGCTCCCGTGATTACAAAGGAGACCCCCATGATTGCAAAGGAGGCCCACATGATTGTCAAGGAGGCCTCCAGGATTGCAAAGGAGGCCCACATGATTATCAAGGAGGCCCCTGGATTGCAAAGGAGGCCTACAGTATTGTCAAGGAGGCTATGACATCAAATATATCACATCAAGACCTTTAAAAAAATAGAACTCGATGTCCAAAAGTTCACACCGAGACTCGATCGAATGGACCCCAGCACCGGAAAATTAAGAACAGTTCCGGCAAAAATTACCCGGAGGGCTTTTATACTCCGAAAGGTGCCATCGGCTGAACAAAAAACTCCCTCGGTGGCCGCAGTGGCATATCAAAGGGGAAAATTCCCCCTCCCTCCTAAGAGGGATATGCTCCGAAAAATCGAGCCGAGGCCCCCAAAAGTCGGCTGGGGCCACAAAAATTCGCGTCGGTCCACCAGAATTCGCGTAGGGGCTCCAAGTAAATACGGCGGGCCCCAGAAAACTCTCTCCGCCAGGCCCGAAAATCTGCAACAGGAACCGCCAAGATCGCGTTGGGGCCACAGCTAAGTACAACGCGCCCCACAAACTCGAACCGGTCCCACCAAATATCGCGCTCGGACCCATAATTCCCATCGGTAGTACCACAAATTTGGTCTGGGCATAAAAAATTTACGTCGGGGCTGCCAACAATTGGCGTCTAGGGCTCTACATAAGCACCGTGTGACCTCCAAAGTCGCATCGGTATCCGAAAAAGAAAGCCGGAGCCCTCCAAAATAAGGAGGGATTAAAACAAAAAGTCCGGGTCAGGAAAATGGTTCTGGAGCACCGAACATGTCATCGATGCCTTGAAAAATCGCGTACGGCATCGAAAAACATACCGGAGCTCGAAGAAAATCGAGGTGAGATGGAAAAACATGGCGCCAGGGACTGGAAAAATCAGGCCGAGATTCGGAATTTAAAGAAAATTCAGAAGAGGTCCACAAAAATCGCGTTGACCCCAGATAACTGGCGTTGGGTCCCCGGAACCACGGGCCTGGGCGCGATAAGTTTCGCTAATACCCAGAAATATCGCACCGAAGACCCAAAATCGCACTGGGCCCCACAAATGTTCGTCAGAAGCCCCAAATAAACACAGCGGGACCCTAAGAGCACAACGGGGACCGAAAATGTAACTGGCCCTCCAAAGCGCAGTCTCGCAAAAAGCGACCGGGCCCTAAAACATTCGTTGCAGCCATAAATAAATATAGCGGGAACTCTAAAAAAAACACAAAAAATAAACACCGGAAGCTCTCAAGGCACACAGGGACCATGCGACCGCACAAGGGCCTGCAAAGAGGCTGGGGTCGCAATAAGCAACATGGTCCCAGAACGAACAAAAATACCGGGCACTAAATAAATACATTGAGATCGTTGAAAGCGCCCCGATAACTAAGAAAAATCATCGGTGCACAAAGAAGCAACAAACCCTAAAACGAGCAGGGGGTTCGAAAATGCATTCGGCCTCGAACAAAAATGGATTGGAGCCCTAAGACACATCCGTAGACGGAGAAATACGAAACGGGTCCAAAGAAGTACACTCATGCAGGGCCTCGGTTCGGTAGCCAGCCTGGAAGCATGTTTAATCAAAGATATGAGGTGCATCAAAGCTCAGCGGGTATCCGCATTTCTTCATCATAAAATATGAGAAGTAGGGAACTAATGATCGAATTTAATTAATCGATTTTCGCAGCGAACGCCCATACAAAGCATTTCATCACGTCAGTTAAGGCGCAAGTCTATCATGTGGCAGCAATTAGCAAAGCGTAGGAGGTCCAGCAGAATCCGTAGCATCGCACGAAGTGTGGCGAATGCGCCGAATGCGCAAGATGGGTGTGCACATGCACTAACGTTGGCGTCGTGGCGACCGGGCACTATGAACTGGAATGTCTGAAATTGATAAATTTTACATTTTAAAGTGATCTGTGTAGGTATAATTTCAGCAGTGCAAGGTGACTTATCAAGGGATACCAAAAGAATACATTCGAACAGGATGGGGGAGCCAGGGTTGAAATCCGACGAATCAGAAACGATAGTGGTAGATTAGGCCCCTCGACAGGATAATTTAGTTGGGCACTAATTATTTTATATAAAAAGATCCCCTTTGACAAAATAGTGGTCGAAATCGGAAGACTTTTATTGAGTAGGTGGACCCCTCCAAATACGTTTGCCCCCTCCCCTTGACGCAAATATAGGTACGTCACTGGCACTGGCGGATCCAGGGGGGGCCATTCCGGCCATGCCCCCCCAAGCGCTTCGAAGGGTCTTTTGCCCCCCCTCTTCAAAGGGTCATAGTGTCTTTTGGCCCCCCCAAACCAATAAAAGTAAACTAAAATAAAATGCAGTAACCTTTGCTGAGGTTAAAAAATAGCTTTCCGGGTGAAATAATCTCCAATTTTAAAGGTATTTTGCTATGATTGTTTGGAAGTCCAATATGGTAGCACAGTAGATTCTGACGCATCGAGCGTTCTATGCTGTTGAAGTTCTGCTTGCAGCAAGAGATGACGACATCAGCATTTGCATTATTCCTTCGTCAGATAGGTTCATGAAGTTTGTTTAACCAGTAACGGCCAAGCGGACCCAGTGAGCCAGATTTCGAAAGCGGAATTTGAACAGGTTGTTTTGTGCCAGTGACCAGTTGAGCCCAGTTGAGCAGCATGTTTCGTATGTTGGTGTTGGGGTTGCTAAGATGAAGAGACAGGCTACATTCACTAGCGGATCCAGGGAGGGGCCATTCCGGCCATGGCTCCCCCGAAGCGCTTAAAAGGGTCTTTTGGCACCCCGAAACCAACTGAAGTAAACTGAATGAAAATGCGGTAACCTTTGCCGAGGTTAAAAATATCGTCTGGATGAAAGTATCTCCAATTTTAAAGGTATTTTTATAATTGTTTGGAAGCCAATATGGAAGCATAGTACATTCTGACACGCATCGAGGGTTCTATGCTGCTCAAGTTCTGCTTACAGCAAGAGTAGACAAAATCGGATCTGCCAGTGTGTACACGTGCACGAACGTTGACGTGGTACAAGACGTTGAACGTGAACAGGAACGTTTTGGTAAACAAGAACACAAATCCCGCAACTTAGAAGCGGTGGAGGTAGGCTGGGGCCCCTACACAGGAAATTATGTTGTCATTAATTATTATTGTAAAAAATGGGTCCATTTGACAAATAGTGGTAGAAATCCGATGCTTTTAACCAAAAAAGTGGGATAATGGGCACCCTCCAAATCCCTTCGACCCCTCCTCAGATGCAATTCCTAAGTACGCCACTGGGGGAGGGGGAGGGGGCTGACGCCGAAAACCGAAAGTTGCCCCCCCCAAACCGGTGGGCTAGATCCGCCAGTGCGTTTGCTTGCTTATACCCTGGTATGGCTCAGTTCTCAGCGGAAAAAAGATTCTTGCTATTGCGCTTTGCGTAAATGATGCACCATGCCAAGAACAAACAAGACATCAATATGAAGCCATGTTCCCCATTCTGGAACCATACTAAGAGCCTAAAAAAGCAATAGGAGGCCCTAACACAGTGGAGGCCCCCTTTCGGGAGCAGGAGGCCCCCTATCAATATTGCCCCCCTGGAAGAATTTCGTGGCGACGCCACTGGGCACAGGACCTTGAAGTTATCACAGCAAATACTGGAAAAAAGTGTAAGATCTGACATTTGGGATTAGTTGCATGTTTACTCGGATTGGATTTTTGTCACTGTGGTGGTCTGTGGTGGTCTGTGGTGGTCTGTGGTGGTCTGCGGTGGTCTGTGGTGGTCTGAGGTTGTCTCTGGTGGTCTGTAGTGGACTGCGGTAGTTTATGGCTGGCACTTACTTCATTGTTGTTGCTGTGGTGGCCTGTGGTGGTCTGTGGTGGTCTGTGATGGCCTGTGGTGGTTTGTGGCTGGCACCGACTTCATTGCTGTCGCTGTGGTGGTCTGTGGTGGTTTGTGGTGGTCTGCGGTGGTCTTTGGTAGTCTGTGGTGGTCTGGGGTGGTCTGTGGTGATATGTGATGGTCTGTGGTGGTTTGTGGCTGGCACCGACTTCATTGCTGTCGCTGTGGTGATCTGTGGTAGTCTGTGGTGGTTTGCGGTGGTCTATGGTGGTCTGAGGTGGTCTGTGGTGGTCTATGGTGGTCTGAGGTTGGCACGGCCTCTGGTGGTCTGTAGTGGTCTGCAGTAGTTTGTGGCTGCCACCGCCTTCATTGTTGTCGCTGTGGTGGCCTGTAGTGGTCTGTAGTGTCCGTGGTGGTCTGTGGTGGTTTGTGGCTGGCACCGCCTTCATTGTTGTCGATGTGGTGTCCTGTGGTGGTCTGTGGTGTCCGTGGTGGTCTGTGATGGTTTGTGGCTGGCACCGCCTTCATTGTTGTCGCTGTGGTGGCCTGTGGTGGTCTGTGGTGTCCGTGGTGGTCTGTGGTGGTTTGTGGCTGGCACCGACTTCATTGTTGTCGCTGTGGTGGCCTGTGGTGGTCTGTGGTGGTCTGTGGTGGTCTGAGGTTGTCTCTGGTGATCTGTAGTGGTCTGCGGTAGTTTATGGCTGGCACCGCTTTCATTACTGTCGCTGTGGTGGCCTGTGGTGGTCTGTGGTGTCCGTGGTGGTCTGTGGTGGTTTGTGGCTGGCACCGACTTCATTGTTGTCGCTGTGGTGGCCTGTGGTGGCCTGTGGTGGTCTATGATGGTCTGTGGTGGTATGTGGTATCTGTGGTGTCCGTGGTGGTCTGTGGTGTCCGTGGTAGTCTGTAGTGGTTTGTGGCTGGCACCGCCTTCATTGCTGTCGCTGTGGTGGCCTGTGGTGGACTGTGGTGTCCGTGGTGGCCTGTGGTGGTCTGTGGTGTCCGTGGTGGCCTGTGGTGGTTTATGGCTGGCACCGCCTTTATTGTTGTCGCTGTGGTGGCCTGTGGTGGTCTGTGGTGTCCGTGGTGGTCTGTGGTGGTCTATGATGGTCTATGGTGGTCTGAGGTGGTCTGTGGTGGTCTGAGGTTGTATCTGGTGGTCTGTACTGGTCTGCAGTAGTTTGTGGCTGGCACCGCCTTCATTGCTGTCGCTGTGGTGGCCTGTGGTGGTCTGTGGTGTCCGTGGTGGCCTGTGGTGGTCTGTGGTGTCCGTGGTGGTCTGTGGTGTCTGTGGTGGCCTGTGGTGGTTTGTGGCTGGCACCGACTTCATTGTTGTCGCTGTGGTGGTCTGTGGTAGTCTGTGGTGGTCTGCGGTGGTCTATGGTGGTCTAAGGTGGTCTGTGGTGGTCTGAGGTTGTATCTGGTGGTCTGTAGTGGTCTGCGGTAGTTTGTGGTTTGCACCGCCTTCATTGCTGTCGCTGTGGTGGCCTGTGGTGGTCTGTGGTGTCCGTAGTGGTCTGCGGTAGTTCGTGGCTGGCACCGCCTTCATTGTTGTCGCTGTGGTGGTCTGTGGTGTCCGTGGTGGTCTGTGGTGGTTTGTGGCTGGCACCGACTTCGTTGTTGTCGCTGTGGTGGCCTGTGGTGGTCTGTGGTGTCCGTGGTGGTCTGTGGTGTCCGTGGTGGCCTGTGGTGGTTTGTGGCTGGCACCGACTTCATTGCTGTCGCTGTGGTGGTCTGAGGTGGTCTGTGGTGGTTTGTGGCTGGCACCGCCTTCATTGTTGTCGCTGTGGTGGTCTGAGGTGGTCTGAGGTGGTCTGTGGTGGTTTGTGGCTGGCACCAACTTCATTGCTGTCGCTGTGGTGGCCTGTGGTGGTCTGTGGTGGTCTGCGGTGGTCTCTGGTGGTTTGTGGCTGGCACCGCCTTCATTGTTGTCGCTGTGGTGGCCTGTGGTGGTCTGTGGTGTCCGTGGTGGTCTGTGGTGGTTTATGGCTGGCACCGCCTTCATTGTTGTCGCTGTGGTGGCCTGTGGTGGTCTGTAGTGTCCGTGGTGGTTTATGGCTGGCACCGCCTTCATTGTTGTCGCTGTGGTGGTCTGAGGTGGTCTGAGGTGGTCTGTGGTGGTTTGTGGCTGGCACCGACTTCATTGTTGTCGCTGTGGTGGCCTGTGGTGGTCTGTGGTGTCTGTGGTTGTCTGTGGTGGTCTGAGGTGGTCTGAGGTGGGTCGTGGTGGTTTGTGGGGCTGGCACCGCCTTTGTTGTCGCTGTGGTGGCCTGTGGTGGTCTGTGGTGTCCGTGGTGGTCTGTGGTGGTTTGTGGCTGGCACGCTTATTGTTGTGCTGTGGTGGTCTGTGGTGTCCGTGGTGGTCTGTGGTGGTTTGTGGCTGGCACCGACTTCGTTGTTGTCGCTGTGGTGGCCTGTGGTGGTCGTGGTGTTGGTGGCTGGTGGCCCACTGTGTCGCTGTGGTGGTCTGAGGTGGTCTGTGGTGGTTTGTGGCTGGCACCGACTTCATTGTTGTCGCTGTGGTGGCCTGTGGTGGTCTGTGGTGTCTGTGGTTGTCTGTGGTGGTTTGTGGCTGGCACCGACTTCATTGCTGTCGCTGTGGTGGTCTGAGGTGGTCTTAGGTGGTCTGTGGTGGTTTGTGGCTGGTATCGACTTCACTACTGTCGCTGTGGTGGTCAGTGGCTGACACCAATTCTGGAGCCTTACTGGGGGGGAAGCAGCTGCATACGGGGTCACTCTGGAATGTCCTGATGCTATATCTGATGGCCAGACATCGCTACCGAGCTACCAGGAATAGTTAAATGCAAGCCATCCGGATCCATCTGTAAGCTTGCTCACGGATTTCGGCTTGAAGGTGCAGTCGTGCGAAGTACTGTACCGCCAGCAGTTGCAGTGTTTCCGGAGCTTGAACTGGTGAAGCTTGTCGCACGAAATATTGCCAATGATAGCTGCATTGATCTTCAAGTATTCGGAGATTCATAACTGCGGCGTCCGGCCCTCATCTTGAAGGATGCTGCATTCCCAAGGATGGCGATGAGAAATGGCATAATGTATGTTGCGATGGTTATCTGTTTCCGGAGAAAGGTACACAATTCTGCTTTGTGCACAATTTTGGAGCATTCTGTTTCAAACCAATACACTTGCCTGGACTCCAAATATGCGTATCTTGGAACGTGTAACATTCAACGGCTTCGATGCGCAAGTGTGCGTCAATTCTGGGGCTTTGCTCTGATGTTGACATCGGCTTCACTTCTGGCAGACTGTGACCGAGTGATGCCGCTTCCGGTGCACGACGTCAGCCTCGTCAAGATCTCGCGTTGACAAACTTCATCACGGTTCTGATCAAAGTCTGGGCCGTCGGGCCAGAGCATATTTCGCATTGTTCCCTTTGTCGGTGGTAAAACGGGCCCAACGGAAGAAGCCGACTGCACTAATACGGCCAACGTTGCCGTGATAACGTCATGGCCACCTACTTTTCACTTGCCATGTGGTAAGCTCTTGTTTTGACGAAGTTGAGCTGTGTGTTATTTCCAGGCCCCCTTTAGTTGGCGTCTCGTGGAGAACCCGTTACAAGACATTGACAGGCGCCGCGTCCAGACGCGACGATAACCCGACCGTCAGCCACAGGAGCGGCAGCCTGGCTGACAGACGCGACAATAACCCGACCGTCAGTCACAGGAGCGGCAGCTTGGCTGACAGACGCGACAATAACCCGACCGTCAGCCACAGGAGCGGCAGACTGACTGACAGACGCGACAATAACCCGACCGTAAGCCACAGGAGCGGCAGACTGGCTGACAGACGCGAGAGTAACCCGACCGTCAGCCGCAGGAACGGCAGCCTGGCTGACAGACGCGACAATAACCCGACCGTCAGCCACAGGAGCGGCAGACCGGCTGACAAACGCCACAAAAAAACCCCCCCCCCCACCAAAGGGGGAAAAAGGCTGGAAAAAAACAACAAAAAAAAACCCAACCGTCAGCCGCAGGAACGGCAGCCTGGCTGACAGACGCGACAATAACCCGACCGTCAGCCACAGGAGCGGCAGACTGGCTGACAGACGCGACAATAACCCGACCGTCAGCCACAGGAGCGGCAGACTGGCTGACAGACGCGACAGTAACCCGACCGTCAGCCGCAGGAACGGTGGCCTGACTGGCGCCTGATCGGCTTCCCTGGTCACAATCGATCGGTAGCGACTGCCCAGAGCCGATGAGTCGGTCCAGCTGGATTTTTCTCACTCTGACAAACTAACTGTACTTCGTCTGGGCGCTGCATGGTGGTGCATGGTGCTGGAAACAATGTGAAAACGTCTTACCCGTCAACAGCGTCCAAACGTCCAAGATGCACATACACGCGCGGGAAGGTAGCCAACTCTTTCACGTCAGCCATCTTTGGAATTATCAACATAAATTCATCCGTTGTGAGCAAGTATTGCACAGGGGTGCAGAATGACATCTCTTTGTAGGTGCATATGCATCCACAAACCAAATTTGTACACACACTAACATAGCTTCTGCATTCACAAAGTGCTCAATATAACTACAGAACGCACCTTCTCCCCCACCCATGCCATTTTGTCACTCCCACTTGCTGAAAAGCCCTGTGAAACATATAGCGTTCGCCCACCAGGTTTTGGAAACGTTGCACCCTTGGTATTGCACCAGTGCAAAAGTTTGTGTGTTAATCCTTGGGGTAGAAGCCATCGTGGGGCGAAGCCCAAGGGGCCAAAGGTCTCGAAAATCGTTCTGTTATATACATAATATATACATATATATATATATATATATGTGTGTGTGTGTGTGTGTGTGTGTGTAATGGCACATTACCGGACGTAAGCCCCATCAACACCCATCAGCGCGAGTGACGACACGATGAGCGGCGGCGTCAGGTGATCAGCTGAAGTTGGGCGGCCGATCACGGGCGGCGGTGGCCGACGGCCGCGTCGTCGCTGCCGACGGCCTAATTAGACGGCCGGCCGTACCACGAGCTGGCAGGCACTCGACGCGGGAGATGCGGCCGCCAACTTTCCGAGGGCATAATTGCTGTTCGTTTACCTTCCAAAGGGCGCGCTGTTGGTTCAGCGGACGGGTATAATTCGGCGGCGGCGGACATGCGAGGCGGCCGGCGGCGCCGGCGGTGCCTGGCAGCCGGTGTGGCCGGCCGGCGGACCAGCGCCGCCCAGGCCGAGCCGCAGCAAAACAAACACACGGCAAATTACAGTTTATCCGACGTCCCGTTCCGCCGAGTGCTTATTCAGCGTTTCAACAGTGCATTCGGCGCGCGGCGTCCGTGGCGTGGCGGCGCGTCGAGCGTCGAAACGGCGGCGCGTGGTTCCGTTTGACGCGGGCGGTGCCCACTCACCAGCCGACACTTCGGACACTTCGAACACGCAATCGGCGTGCCTGGTGTCCGTGGGGATTGGGCTTTGGCGCGGATTCGATGCGCCAATTTCTAATGCCACTGGGTGATGCTGACCTGCAGCGGGCGAAGTTGTTTCAGTAATGACAAGGTGCCAGAGTGCTGGCGCCGGGGCGGGGCGGGTAAACCCATTGCCTCGTCGGTCCTGCTCCGTCGTCGTGATGGCTCGTTCTGCAGTGGTTATCTACAATGTCAACTGTGCCGCAGCATTGTGCAGCTGACCGCTGTGCTACAGTGCTGCATAGCTGTCGGCTGCGCTACGATGTAGTATAGCCGTCGACCGTATACTAGTGCTGCGTAGATGCACTGGTAAATCCAAAAGGCTGATTTCCACCGGTTTCGGGGAGGGGGTGGGTAGTTTTAGTTTTTCCTCCGACTTTGAAAAATATCTTCATGTTTGAACTGGGGAGGGGGGGCTCCGGTGGGTCATTTCATTCGGTGGGTCCATTTCAGACAATATTTTGCTGCTAAAATGTTTTGGATTTCGAGAAAGCGCCACTGAAAGCGCAAGCATTCTAAACAAAATTGTCTTCTTCTTCTTCTTTTTGTTGGGGGGGGGGATCCCGTGCCCCCTCCTCCCAAATCGGCCAGTGCATAGCTGTCGAATGTATGCTACATTGTTGCACAGTTGCTGGCTGTGCTAGTGCTGTACAACTGTCAGTGTTGTACAACCACACACACACACACACACACACACACACACACACACACACACACACACACATACATACATACACACACACATATATATATATATATATATATATACATATATACTAGCAATGTCAACGACGTGCTATAAAGTGTAGGCATAAGACTAGGAAAAGTCTATAGCTCGTGCTAATTCAGCTACATTTACAAAGTACACTAATGAACCTCGAGATCCATCTGAATAATTTTAACGTTGGAGGTGATTAGACGAGCTTCAGGACGTCGCGTTAAGCATCACGCCACACACGCACAGTTGCCATCTGCGTCAGGTGTCGTGCTCAATCATGTTCAATTTGTGCGGTGGTGTTTTCACGCATAGCTAACTGCCTGGGCGTACCTTGTCACGCATCTCATATAGCACCAACGTGGGATGCGCCTCGTGTGCCGCGATGCTTCTTCCAAATATGACAGCAAGTAAGAATGGATTCGGGTTCCCCGAAATGGAAGAGTATTCATTTTTCCGAGGCCCTCTGGAAAGAGTGGCTCCCTAGCAAAGGTACATAAAACAGCTTGCCTGAAGACAAGTTAATTGCATCGTGTCTTCGTTGTCAAAAGTGCGGTTTTTCAACGTGTGTCCCCTTGGGAACCCGACGAAGGTTCCTTCAAAAGCTGAGCGGAATCGCATTTGGAGGCTCCACGAAGTCTCTTCGGTGGCTCAACACAGGCTCCCGGGAAGCACTGCGGATGTCTTTGGAAGCTTTGCGAACGTTTTCCTGGAGGTTCCGCAGTTTATTTTTCTCGAGGAATCGATGCTTGTTGTCACGTGATGCGCTTTAGTACACCCAAAAAATAATATAATATTTCCGATATATTTCATTCCCTCTTTTAAACTGCGCTCGTATTCGATATTTTGGCATATTCGGCCTTACAGAGGGGAAAATTCCGCAACCCCTTTTGCGTTTTCAAGCTATAGGTCGTGGAATGTAAAGGAAAAACAGCGTGTTGCGGACGACGAGGTCGCGTGGTATATAGTTTGTTTCAGGTTGATCAATTACATGGCTCCAGGTCAGGTGAAGGGTAAAAACTTAGAAGAAATCAAATCATTTTTAGATTCAGTGGGATGCCGATATCACAACATTCAACTTCTGGGATCACCAGCCGCATAAATACGTTTTTAGGTTCTTTCAAGTCTGTTGATGTCCCGCATGATACAATTATATGAATATTTCAGACGTTAGATCATGTTAACATGGTGAACCTATTTTCCATCTTTTGAAATGGTTTTAAGAAAATACTACCTCCCTTTGTTCAAAAGACTCAAAAGTGTAAAAAGGCTAAAAGGCTCCCTGGGGTTAAAATGAACGCTGAATACAATTTCAGCGATTACTTTTACCTAGCGTGATCCCAAGCAGGGTTGGCAAGATGCTGACATAAGCTGGTTAGTACCAGGGGCCTGGAAAAATGGTTTCTTGTCAAGGCGTATGAGCCATGTGCAGGAGACCTCAATAGGCTCGTGATTCTGGATCCGTAGATTTTCCGCACCCCAGAGATATAATAAAGCCCATCGTGATCTGCTGTGGGGTGTGCTATGTTCTGCATGGTCAATGGTTCTTGCCGGTTGATGCTACTCTCATGGCAATAGCTAGTTTTTTTCCAGGACATTGCCAACCCTGATCCTAAGTCCAAAAAGGTCACCCGAGGAGGTCAATAATTATATATATGGGATGCCGCCATTTCTTGTCCTGAGCTTCAAAGAAAAGCTAACGTGTATATTTTAAACACAATAGTTTTAATGATCATGCATGGTTATGAAAACGTACATGAGATAAGGCATATGTCAGTCAGAGCAGTCAGCGCCATGAACACTGTCCACAACTGAACATTGTTCGCCGCCGACTCTGGGGCGACGTCACTACTCGACTCCAATCACGCCCACTCGTCGCCGACCGGCCCCGGCACCGCCTGACATGTGTCACAGTGCATGCCGGACCGCTCTCGCTGTGCTTGTTGCAAGCCAAAGTGCAAAATCGATCGACGGCGACGTTGCCGCCCGTGGTGCTGAGCGGTGCTGAGCGTCAACCACCAGGCGGTTGACGACGCTGCTGGCGTCGGCTATACATGTAGTGCCGGGTCACAGGCCTGTCGGATTTGTCAGCGTGTACGGCAGCAGCTTCAGCATGACCTGGCATCGGCTACATCACGGATGAGCGGGCGGCACTCGCATGGTTTGTTGGACGTGTACGTGATGAGGCTGCTCCAGTTTCCCAAGCTTCTCAGCGATCTGTCAACGATGCTGATATAGCTACCATCGGCGTCAAATTATATATCATTGTTTTCTGTCATGACACTGGTAATTGTATTTCTAAGCGAAATAATTCAACATGGTTGTCAACTTCGAATTCCTGATGCACAATACCATACGAAATCCTCTTTTCGAAAGAAAAAAGTTTGAATTCGGTCAACAGAGGTCCTTGACCTATGATGACCCGAAAAGTCGCCGACCCCTGATGACCCAGAAAGGATGTAGATGTATCACTTACTTTTTGAAGTCACCAATGGTCAAAAAAGCTGCATATCATTAGCTATATACGGCACAAGGTACGATTCAAGGAAAGCTGTCCGGAGGTGCTCTTACGTTTGACCTCATAACTCTGTGACTTGACATGATTTCGAGATAATTATGTTGTTGCGGAATGTGTGTCCTAAAGGCTGCTGAAAATTGCATGGCAATCTATTCAAGCAATCAGAAAATACTGATGGCATATCAAACGGGGTGGCAATCCACGCACCATCACGGGCGAGGGTTAAGATCGCCGTCCCAATTTTATGGTTGTGTTTTCATTATGTCAGCGTATTGAAGAGGACCACAACCCAAATTGAGCCGCATTTTGCATGCGAGTCGTTATTTCAACTGATTTATATATCTACCAAAGTGGATGCTCATGAAATCCACGATCCCCACTTCTCGATATCTTAACCACACGGAATAGATAGCACAGGCAGCTCCACTTTTCACACACACGTTCCTCGAATGTCCTGAACTCATTTAATTTGCGCCATGCCGATTGTATTCACTCAGCGTGAACAGCAACTTTGTATGTGCACTGAGCATCATCGCGTGATAACAATCGTCGATTCCTCGATAAAAAAACGGGAGCCTCCAGAAAGGCGTTCGTAAAGCTTCCAAAGAAACAGCAGTGCTTCCCGGGGAACTGTGTGGAGCCACCGAAGAGATTTCTTGGAGCCTCTAAATGCGATTCTGTTTAGTTTTGGAAGAACTTTCGTCGGATTCCTAAGGGGATAGACGTTAAAAAAAACACACTCTTGAGAACGAAAACATCATGCAGATAGCTTGTCTTCAGGAAAGTTGTTTTATATGCTTCTGCAGGTGTCTTGTGCACGCCACTAACATTATGAGTTTCAGTACTACCAATGCTACTTAGAGCACTGCCAAGTTATACCCCATTTTAAGAAGTGCAAGAAGGTGAAAACCATAATCGTCATTTTCAAGCCATCCAGTTACGATCGAAAAAAATGAAGATAGCCTGAAAGCTAGGCCAGAACATATGTCTAGCCCAGTACAATTTAATTTCATGGGGTTGCATCGGAGCTCATTTCCATTGCCTTAATACATCAGAATTCGTTTATATATGGTTGCTTAGACTCCCATGTGAAGCCAATGTAAGACCCCATTAGACAACATGTGTACACCAATAGCGGCCGAAACTGAAAAACCTTCCCGCACAAGTGAAGCATTCATACCTGGGAAGATGACCCAGATCATTGATAAAGTTTACTTATAGTTACTGTTTTCAGTATGCAGGTATCTAGACAGCAGGTATTACTTCTAATTATTTGCTCTTGGTGTCCTGAGAAAGGTGAGACCTCGGTGGATCCATGGTTCAAAATCAAATCTGATCTTGTATAGTATATCGCACTTTTCCCTTCAATATGAACTTGTGTGTACTGATCCATGAAGTTATGCACTATGTACATAGCCCAAAAGTCAAACAGGATTGGATGATATATTGCATATGACGTCAGAGGTTCCAATAAAATGAGATGCCTTTGATGTCTAGAAACGCTATGCTGTGTAAGGTTTCCTCCAGGCTTTCATTTATCAAGACTGATCTGTATTGCTATTGAACAATTTTGTCACGTTGTTTGTTCTTATCGACTATTGGCTTCATATTTCGGAAAATCAAACTTGACATATGTGAATTAACCAGGGTTAAATATGGCTAAAACTCGAACGATGAGGCGAAGGACCGCAAAGTCGAGCGGCGATAGGACGTGAGCCGATGGCGCCTTATCTCGAGGGAAGGGAGGCTCGGGGAGGGACGGACGAGAACGGCCTGGTCGCGCAGTTTGGCGACAATCTCGGCGGACGACAGGCAGTTGACCGCACGCGTCGCCAAACTCTAGAACGTTGCCATTAAATACTGCTTAGTTATTATTATTAATTTACTGTGGATGTCTGCCGATGTGGTAGCGCGGTCGCGCCATTGCAAATCCTCAAAACAGCCTACCCGCAGCTTATGCAAAGTTCGATCTCGAAGGAGAACGATAAGCAGCATCCACTGCTTGTCTGCATAACCAACGCGCATTATTGTCAGTGCACCTATATCTGGTCCCGCAGCTGCAAGTTCAGACCCACTCCTTGCCTGTATAACTGACGGCTATGGCTGCCAGCGCACCTGGCTGGACCCACAGCGAAGGGTGGGTGCTTCGTTAGCCGCACAAGGTCACGTGTGATCACTGAGTCGGTCGGCACTTTCCGACCTTGGGCTACCATAGCGGAAGTGAGCCGCTGCCGCCCGGCCGACCGCCGGCCACCGGTCCCGTGAAGAGCCGAACAATGACTGCGGCCTCTGTGATGTTAAACTGAGCAGCCGTTCGGCTCCGTCCGGCTCCCAGTCGCCGGCAAAACGTCGACACGTCGAGTCGACCCGGCGTTGTCGAAGATCGACAGTGCCCGGAACGAATCGGCTCGCCGCCCCGGCCGGTCCCGGCTGGCGGCCCGAGCCGAACGCGGCGGCTGAATCGGAGAGGTGCCGCCGGTGGATCCAGAGCGCGGTATCCCGGCCCGCGCCCGCCGGCGTCGCCGCCGCCGCCCAACGCCTTTCGACGCCTTGCTTTCTCGGGCGCGGAGCGTAACGAGATACGCGCTCGGCTGGCCGGGCCACCCGCGCGCCGGCCGAAACACAGCGGGTGGCGGCGAGCCGGCCGCTCGCCGGCGCCGCGGCCGTTCTCGACGCTACCGCTCGCGTCGCCATCAGCCATGCATGTATGCGGCTCCAGCTAAACACGCTCTGAGCGGGATGACGCCGGCGCTTCCACTCGTTCCCACAACCGGATGGCGGCCCCACTATTTACCTGCGCGTCGACGAATCGGTGCCGACGCCGCACTCCGCTGGCTTCGATGACGGATTCGCGACGTCGAAGCGGCCGTCGACCAGCGACGGTGTCGCATGATCGCGCACTCGCTCGCCGGCGCCGCCGCCGGCCGCCGGCCGCCTGGTTTATTCAGAGCGCCGCCGCCTGCTTAATATTAAGCGTGGGATAAATGGAATCGTGCATGTTCGCACGCGGCGCTGATTTGCGGCGGCCGTGTCGGGGCGGCACTGTGCGATGCCATCTTGCAGGCGATGGCCGCGAGCGGCGCGGACGCGCGTCGCCGCCATCCGTCAACGTCTCCATCGCCTGTCGGCCGGGCCGCAGCCGGACTGGCAGCCGCACCGGCACCCGGACCCGCAGCCGGACCCGCAGCCGACACGGCCGCTGGAAGCGCGCCGGCCCGCTGCCGGCCGCTCGCCTGACCAACTCTGCCCAGCCCGGCTACCTCTGCCCAGCCCGGCTACCTCTGCCTGGTCGGCCACCTCTGCCCCGAGTCTCTCTCGCGTAGCGTTGGGCCACATCTCCCCGAGTGCGATACAGGCGCCAATCTGTGTGTTAATCTGGGTCGTGGTTGTCTGTCGGCACACAGCCTGTGGTTGTCTGGGGTCACACAGCCCATATAGCCATACAGCCCTGAAGCCCTAATACTCATCAACATAAAATGAGCAAACCGGGCAAGCATTGGTGTAACTTCCAGTCTAGTTACGCGCCCCTCAACACCCATAACTGGCGGTTTAACACCCATACGTCTGGCTTATCAGACCTATAGGAGTAAACGTGATGCAATTTGCTGTAATTGCACTGGAATCTCTGCAGGATAGGCTATAGGAGCGCGACCAGGTTTTGTGGAGCTATTCCAGCGGGTGTCAAGTACGGCATAAACATCCAGAAACCTGAAGCAGGTGGTTCATTATGCACAGATTGTCCATGGCGTGTCGGGTGTCTGGATTTCGTACAAGTGTTCCGTATCAGCTCTTCGGAAATCTCTTGTCGGAAGTGGAGCTTTCCAGCAGCAAAATGGCATTATTTTTCTGGGTACACACCAGTAGACGGTCTGCTCCAATACGGCTGGATTATGAAACCGATTGTGGGAGAGGCTGTTTTCCAATCAGCGAGAGCTCAGATGACAGGCGTCGGCTATTGTTGTTCTACTGTGCTACAGTACCCACATAAGGGAGGGGCAGCACAACAGGTGCACTGCCCTATGTCTTGACGGGGTAGAGGACTACCGGTGCTACAGTACCCACACAAGGGCGGAGCAATAGTGCACTATCCTATGTCTTGAAAGGGTAGAGGTCTACGTGAATCGCGGTTGTATCCAAATAAGAAAAGGAACACAGGGGCAGCCTTGTCATATTTGTGTTTGAGCCATGTGGCATGTGGCTGAAACAACTGTAAATAGCAAGGTTGATAAGCTGTTCAGGGGGGATAGAGAGAGGATGGCATTATTAATGAGGTCATGAAAACCCAGCCATCGATCTGTTAACAATGTGTAAGATGAATACAAGCCAGAAATTGTGGTGTTCCAACGCTTTGTGTAATGTTCGTAGCGTATCAGACCTATACAAGATGCAATATTCCACCCAGTAAATGGGATATGAAACCAGTGATGTGTTCGAAATGCATGCAAGGGAAGCCATACCGGAAGACATTCGGGATTTATTGCGCACGGACGGGGTGCGAATGGGCTGGCTCGGAGCTGGCATTCGCGAGTGTTGGCAGCTGAACACATTGCAACGATGGGACCAGTTTCCACGAATGCTATCGTGTAAACGTCCACGGAGTGGAACAAATATTGTAAGACAATTTTGTTTGCGAACAGGCAACTTGAGGCCCGGTGAACAGAGATATATCGCAAGCATGGTCTCTGAATGCCATGAATGGACCACAGCGGATCTTTTAATTTTCATCATGCTAAAATATTCCAAAGAAACGAGCCACTCCCACCAATTACGTATCAGCGTACACCAACAATAACCGATCATTGTGAACATCACAGCTAAACAGCTAGATTTTACTGAAGTCCTGGAACTGACACTTCGACACTGCACCCACAGTGACACCAATATCGACACTGCACCCACAGTGACACCAATATCGGCACTGCACCCACAGTGACACCAATATCGGCACTGCACCCACAGTGACACCAATATCGACACTGCACCCACAGTGACACCAATATCGACACTGCACCCACAGTGACACCAATATCGGCACTGCACCCACAGTGACACCAATATCGGCACTGCACCCACAGTGACAGCAATATCGGCACTGCACCCACAGTGACACTAATATCGGCACTGCGCCCACAGTGACACCAATATCGGCACTGCACCCACAGTGACACCAATATCGGCCAACTGCACCCACAGTGACACCAATATCGACACTGCACCCACAGTGACACCAATATCGACACTGCACCCACAGTGACACCAATATCGGCACTGCACCCACAGTGACACCAATATCGGCACTGCACCCACAGTGACACCAATATCGGCACTGCACCCACAGTGACAGCAATATCGGCACTGCACCCACAGTGACACTAATATCGGCACTGCGCCCACAGTGACACCAATATCGGCACTGCACCCACAGTGACACCAATATCGGCCAACTGCACCCACAGTGACACCAATATCGACATTGCACCCACAGTGACACCAATATCGGCACTGCACACACAGTGACACCAATATCGGCCAACTGCACCCACAGTGACACCAATGTCGACACTGCACCCACAGTGACACCAATAACGGCACTGCACCCACAGTGACACCAATATCGGCACTGCACCCACAGTGACACCAATATCGGCCAACTGCACCCACAGTGACACCAATATCGGCACTGCACCCACAGTAGCACCAATATCGGCGAACTGCGAGGACCAGGCCAAGTGCGAGACTTCGGCGATAATTTGCATGTAGCATAGGGGTCGGAACTCGACGATGTTTCTGACGATCATAAATTCACCAGGTCTTCAGGCGTTGGGCTCATTCATTGTCGGAGGCATGGGTATGGACGCGTCAGAGTCACAAGTCATTGCCAGAGTCTTGAGTCGTCAAGAATTCAGCTGCGTTCACCTTCACCTTCACCGGGCGGGGTGAGGTCATATCAGCTCAATATAAGGACCTTGACTTAAATCCATTGAAATGGTTGAAAAAGACAAAGTTGGATTTATATCGGCATTGTTTCTCAAGAACTGACTTCACGTAATGTATTGATAGGGACTATAGAAAAGTGGTCCGGACAGGGCAGGTCAGGTCCGGACAGGGCAGGTCAGGTCCGGACAGGTCAGGTCAGGTCCGGACAGGGCAGGTCAGGTCGGGTGAGAATTACGTTTGAAAATCACCTTTCGTCTTTGCATGCTAGAGACGCAGGGAGAACGTCATTGGCAAGCCACTGCGGTCTAGAGCTCATATCACGGCTTATTCCTGACATTTTCGACCATGCGGATGGCCTCGAAGGCCATAATATTTCAACCCAGGAACCTAATATTTCAGTCCAATTTCAGTCCATATTTCAGTCTTGGGAAATTGCCTGAATAAGCTTAGCTGGGGTCCTTTGAACAGAACTATTCAAACAAAATGCGCACATTTGTTTGATACTCGCAAATCCCAAGGTCAGGTCAGGTCACGCTGCATGGTCAGATCAAGTAATTATAATCCTGAATGCCGCCGATGCATCACTTTCGAAGTATAAAAATGTTGCTCCCAAGAAGAACTGACCTACTGAAGCATCTTTGTGAACTACCCACTTTCTGATCAATCAATATATATATATATATATATATATATATATATATATTGATAACGAGATCACTTCAACCTTCGTCTACGTTTATACTGTTTGGGAAGTAAATCCACAGAAAGGTCAAGTCAGGTCCGATACGGTCCGATCACACGAGGTCAGTTCATCTCAGGTTATGTGTTGGCCAAGCAATGTCATGCTGCATTACTTGGGAGGCGCTGGAACCGAATTCAGATATTACTTCACGAGGAGCAGCAATATTTTGCACAAGATGGCATTGCGTATAATGTACATGATATTCGACCTGACCTGATGTTATTGACCTACGAATTATTTTAAGCCAGAATGGCTATATCATACTCGTTATCATTTCGGCATGAAAAATTTCCCCAACTTCAAATTATCACAGTCAATGCGGAAACAACCGAAAGTGATGTCGCTTCAGGCCCGTTGCCTTGCACTTTATCCACAATTCCAGATAGCAGAGTTGTTCGTCTCGATGGCAGAGAACCTGATCTGATTGTGGTGGTGATATTGCACCTATTCCGGACGATGTGTTTTTGTTGCTGCGACTTTGTGTGTATTCTCGCTAGGCTACGATAGGCTACCTGTTCCTAATGTGACTTACTCCGCTGCCAGACCTCGTGCATCTCCTTCCGCCTCTACATGCACATCATCTACTTTCTTCTCGTCGTCTCACCACTTCCTCGTCTGTGTTTGCACGTGACGTCCCAGCATAGTGTCACCGGACGTGACGTCCCAGCATAGTGTCACGGACGTGACGTCCCAGCATAGTGTCACCGGACGTGACGTCCCAGCATAGTGTCACGGACGTGACGTCCCAGCATAGTGTCACCGGACGTGACGTCCCAGCATAGTGTCACGGACGTGACGTCCCATCATAGTGTCACCGGACGTGACGTCCCAGCATAGTGTCACGGACGTGACGTCCCAGCATGGTGTCACCGGACGTGACGTCCCAGCATAGTGTCACCGGACGTGACGTCCCAGCATGGTGTCACCGGACGTGACGTCCCAGCATAGTGTCACCGGACGTGACGTCCCAGCATAGTGTCACCGGACGTGACGTCCCAGCACGGTGTCACCGGACGTGACGTCCCAGCATGGTGTCACGGACGTGACGTCCCAGCATGGTGTCACCGGACGTGACGTCCCAGCATGGTGTCACCGGACGTGACGTCCCAGCATAGTGTCACCGGACGTGACGTCCCAGCATAGTGTCACCGGACGTGACGTCCCAGCATGGTGTCACCGGACGTGACGTCCCAGCATAGTGTCACCGGACGTGACGTCCCAGCATAGTGTCACCGGACGTGACGTCCCAGCATAGTGTCACCGGACGTGACGTCCCAGCATGGTGTCACCGGACGGACGTCCCAGCATAGTGTCACCGGACGTGACGTCCCAGCATAGTGTCACCGGACGTGACGTCCCAGCATGGTGTCACCGGACGTGACGTCCCAGCATGGTGTCACCGGACGTGACGTCCCAGCACGGTGTCAAGTTCAAGGGCTCTAGCTGCCGGCCGGAGGCGACCGAGACGCGCATCACGGAGCGCGCGGTCGCTGGGCGAGCTCGGCGTGTGGCCGAGCTGGCGCATTCCTCCGCGAACCCCGGCGCGTACCGAGAACGGCCGCGCCGGGGGCCCGGCCCGCTCACGAGCGGCAAGGTGTCGACGCGGCCCTGGCGCGATTAAATTACCGGCCGCGCCCGCCGGCCGCTCTGATACACGGTAACCGACAATCAACAATTGACGCGCGGCCGGCCGGTCGCCGCCGTGCAGGCGGCCGGAATTTTTAGCACCGCCGGCATCGGTGCCGAGCGCGCCAAATGAAGTTATTAGCGCGCGGCGGCGCGGCGCCGGCGCGGCTCCGGCGGCGGTGCTTCAGCGCTCGGCGGCTCGCGTGGCCGCGCGCCACTAACGGTCGCCGCCGCCGCCCAGGTGAGAGTCGGCGCCCATTTTTGTAATTCAATCCGGCGGGCGTGGCGGCGTGGCGCACTCTGCCGGCCGGCCGTGACGCCGTGACGACGTGACGGGCGCCGGCGGCGGTAGCGGGGTGTTGAGTGTGATGTCTGCCCGGTGGCGGCGGCGGGGTGTTGAGTGTGACACCTGCCCGGCGGCGAGGTGTTGAGTGTGACACCTGCCTGGCGGCGGGGTGTTGAGTGTGACGCCTGCCCGGCGGCGGCGGCGAGGTGTTGAGTGTGACACCTGCCCGGCGGCGAGGTGTTGAGTGTGACACCTGCCTGGCGGCGGGGTGTTGAGTGTGACGCCTGCCCGGCGGCGGCGGCGGGGTGTTGAATGTGACACCTGCCCGGCGGCGAGGTGTTGAGTGTGACACCTTCCCGGCGGCGGGGTGTTGAGTGTGACGCCTGCCCGGCGGCGAGGTGTTGAGTGTGACACCTGCCCGGCGGCGGGGTGTTGAGTGTGACGCCTGCCTGGCGGCGGCGAGGTGTTGAGTGTGACGCCTGCCCGGCGGCGGCGGCGGGTTGTTGAGTGTGACGCCTGCCCGGCGGCGGCGGCGAGGTGTTGAGTGTGACACCTGCCCGGCGGCGGCGTCAGCCGCCCCCGAGTCACCCGACTCGGTGCGTCGAGTCAGGAGTCGTGTGTGGCCGGCTCGCTGTTGAGTCAGGAGTCGTGTGTGGCCGGCTCGGTGTCGAGTCAGGAGTCGTGTGTGGCCGGCTCGGTGCGTCGAGTCAGGAGTCGTGTGTGGCCGGCTCGCTGTTGAGTCAGGAGTCGTGTGTGGCCGGCTCGGTGTTGAGTCAGGAGTCGTGTGTGGCCGGCTCGCTGTTGAGTCAGGAGTCGTGTGTGGCCGGCTCGCTGTTGAGTCAGGAGTCGTGTGTGGCCGGCTCGGTGTTGAGTCAGGAGTCGTGTGTGGCCGGCTCGGTGTTGAGTCAGGAGTCGTGTGTGGCCGGCTCGCTGTTGAGTCAGGAGTCGTGTGTGGCCGGCTCGCTGTTGAGTCAGGAGTCGTGTGTGGCCGGCTCGCTGTTGAGTCAGGAGTCGTGTGTGGCCAGCTCGCTGTTGAGTCAGGAGTCGTGTGTGGCCGGCTCGCTGTTGAGTCAGGAGTCGTGTGTGGCCGGCTCGCTGTTGAGTCAGGAGTCGTGTGTGGCCGGCTCGGTGTTGAGTCAGGAGTCGTGTGTGGCCAGCTCGCTGTTGAGTCAGGAGTCGTGTGTGGCCGGCTCGGTGTTGAGTCAGGAGTCGTGTGTGGCCAGCTCGCTGTTGAGTCAGGAGTCGTGTGTGGCCGGCTCGGTGTTGAGTCAGGAGTCGTGTGTGGCCGGCTCGCTGTTGAGTCAGGAGTCGTGTGTGGCCGGCTCGCTGTTGAGTCAGGAGTCGTGTGTGGCCGGCTCGGTGTTGAGTCAGGAGTCGTGTGTGGCCGGCTCGGTGTTGAGTCAGGAGTCGTGTGTGGCCGGCTCGCTGTTGAGTCAGGAGTCGTGTGTGGCCGGCTCGCTGTTGAGTCAGGAGTCGTGTGTGGCCGGCTCGGTGTTGAGTCAGGAGCGGTGTGTGGCCGGCTCGGTGTTGAGTCAGGAGTCGTGTGTGGCCAGCTCGCTGTTGAGTCAGGAGTCGGTGTGGCCGGCTCGGTGTTGAGTCAGGAGCGGTGTGTGGCCGGCTCGCTGTTGAGTCAGGAGTCGTGTGTGGCCGGCTCGGTGTTGAGTCAGGAGTCGTGTGTGGCCGGCTCGGTGTTGAGTCAGGAGTCGTGTGTGGCCGGCTCGGTGTTGAGTCAGGAGTCGGTGTGGCCGGCTCGCTGTTGAGTCAGGAGTCGTGTGTGGCCAGCTCGCTGTTGAGTCAGGAGTCGTGTGTGGCCGGCTCGGTGTTGAGTCAGGAGTCGTGTGTGGCCGGCTCGCTGTTGAGTCAGGAGTCGTGTGTGGCCGGCTCGGTGTTGAGTCAGGAGTCTGTGTGACCGGCTCGGTGTTGAGTCAGGAGTCGTGTGTGGCCGGCTCGCTGTTGAGTCAGGAGTCGTGTGTGGCCGGCTCGGTGTTGAGTCAGGAGTCGTGTGTGGCCGGCTCGGTGTTGAGTCAGGAGTCGTGTGTGGCCGGCTCGGTGTTGAGTCAGGAGTCGTGTGTGGCCGGCTCGGTGTTGAGTCAGGAGTCGTGTGTGGCCGGCTCGGTGTTGAGTCAGGAGTCGTGTGTGGCCGGCTCGCTGTTGAGTCAGGAGTCGTGTGTGGCCGGCTCGCTGTTGAGTCAGGAGCGGTGTGTGGCCAGCTCGCTGTTGAGTCAGGAGTCGTGTGTGGCCGGCTCGGTGTCGAGTCAGGAGTCGTGTGTGGCCGGCTCGCTGTTGAGTCAGGAGTCGTGTGTGGCCGGCTCGGTGTCGAGTCAGGAGTCGTGTGTGGCCGGCTCGCTGTTGAGTCAGGAGTCGTGTGTGGCCGGCTCGCTGTTGAGTCAGGAGTCGTGTGTGGCCGGCTCGCTGTTGAGTCAGGAGTCGTGTGTGGCCGGCTCGCTGTTGAGTCAGGAGTCGTGTGTGGCCGGCTCGGTGTTGAGTCAGGAGTCGTGTGTGGCCGGCTCGGTGTTGAGTCAGGAGTCGTGTGTGGCCGGCTCGCTGTTGAGTCAGGAGTCGTGTGTGGCCAGCTCACTGTTGAGTCAGGAGCGGTGTGTGGCCGGCCCCCTGCTGAATCAGGGGTGCGCCGAGGCCGGCTCTGTTTTCCGCTCGCGATCGTGTTCGACTTTAGT
Organism: Ashinkailepas kermadecensis; assembly: GCA_034440615.1. Classification (NCBI taxonomy): domain Eukaryota; kingdom Metazoa; phylum Arthropoda; class Thecostraca; family Neolepadidae; genus Ashinkailepas; species Ashinkailepas kermadecensis. The sequence goes on from JAOTOM010005069.1 coordinate 530,140, forward strand.
GTGCAAGCGTGACGCGGCTGGATGAGCCCCGTGGTCGGCCAGCTCTTGCTGAAGTAGTCGGGCTCGGGGCGGATCGTCCCCGGCTCGTCCTGCCGTGAAGCAGTGTCTGCGCCTCCTCGATTACCGCTGGATTTCTGTTGGTGACACGGGCACTGCCAGCAATGCAAGACATGTTGGCTTCCGACTGGCCAGGACGTGCCAGTTTACTGACAAAATATGCGTTTTTATTTGAGCTGGGACTAAATTGATCATGCTGTCCCCCGGGAGAGATTCGGACATGCTTAGAAATGCTACATAAGTAACTATAACAATGCAAATCCGACGGCAGTCATCACAGAGGGCTATAATATGCTTACATCGGGGCATTGCCAGAAGCAGGGGTTGTTTTAGCTGTTTATACAAGCATGTTTAATGACAGCTGCACAATCATATATGTGCACAATATGAGATCGGACTCCCGATGCAAGCCTATTTGCTTCTCAAACTTTGCAATTATGCGACGCGAATTTTGTCAGCCTATCAGACGAAATTCGAAGAAAAATCTATACGGTTCAGAAACTGAAACGATGATCGGTCAAACGGAACATGGAGAGGGATATTGACATCCATTCAAAAACTTATTATTCATACATTTCAAAAACGAATTATTCATGGCCCATCAAAAACTTCTGAGGCTGCACGACTGCCTCATTGGGGACGAATATGTGACCACTTTGACTTGCGCGGCCTGAAGCGTGGTCAGGTGGGGCCATATGGGTGAATATGTGACCACTTTGACTTCCGCGGCCTGAAGCGTGGTCAGGTGGGGCCATATGGGTGAATCAGTCAACCTTAGAAGGAGGATGTATGCTTGCCATGCTAATCTCCCAGTTATCAACTAGAACATGGTCAACATGTGGTACAGTGTGTAGTCCTGACGCACTCTAATAGTCTAGCTGTCCCACTAATTAAGGCAAATGAGGGTCATTGCAAGGTTATATGCTAGTTATCCAGTGTGCTACTTTACACAGGCCACAAAAGGAGGTCCCGTTTTGTGGATTGAATTAGATGACCAGAATACAAACCACACAGAGAAGAATATATTGCGAAGGGACCATGCCAATGTTGGAAACCATGCTGAGAATATAACAACAGAGAGGTTTCTGATAAGAGTATATGGGCTATTAACCATGGTCCATCATTGGTGTCTGGTGGAAAGGGATGCATTTTATTAGAGGGTGGAGTGGGAGGGAAGGAGGCGTTTCCACTCCTGCCCAAGGTATCGCGGGAATGACCTTGTCGATTTGGAAAATTCAAGCGGCAAGCGGTAGCGCTGGGTATTGCCATCTTAGTGCATATGAATAATATGTTTCAGATCAACATGACGTCACAGGTCAAGGTCAACAATAAATGTCAGATAGTTTTCCTTACCACTATTCTCCAACGACACCAAAATCCGCATCATTGCAATCTAATGTTGTCAAAGCAGCACACACACACGTCGAACATGTGGTGGAAGAAGCACAGAATGTCAGCTTCGCAATTCAAGGTCACAGGTCAGTTTCAGATACTATTAAAAGCATTGGATAGCATATCTCAGCTCTACTGATTGTCCGATTTGTGTCATGCAAACGTTGAGAGCGGTGGTGCTTGGGCGTTTAGTGCTGACCGGTAGCGCTTGCAGCAGCGTCCCAGGCAGCTGCTGTCCCATGGCCATGATGGCCGCCCTCGGAGCTCCCCTGCTGACGTCAGACGCTGCCGGCCCGTGGCTGAGCGTGCTGACTGCGCATGCGTTGATCTGCGCCACGCCCACCAGGAGAGACGGCCTAAGGTCAGCGAGACACAGCGCTGGCTGCCCCGTGTACGCCTCGAGTCGTGACGCCCATGACATCCACGATGCCCTCAGTTGCGCTACGATAGAGCAGGATCTCGGGATTGTCTCGTCGTCTCTTATCTCTTGTCTCTTGTCTCTTGTCTATTGTCTCTTGTCGCTTGTCTCTTGTCTCTTGTCTCTTGTCTCTTGTCTCTTGTCTCTTGTCTCTTGTCTCTTGTCTCTTGTCTCTTGTCTCTTGTCTCTTGTCTCTTGTCTGTCTAACACTAGTCGTTGACAAGTGGAGCCTGGTGTTGAGCTGATGTCGCCAGCACCGGTTTGCCGGGTCTGGGGAGGGGGGGAGGGCAGTGCGAGACAGCGTCGCGCCGACTCGGAAGGTGAAGAGACTGACTGGAGTCGGCTGCTCGCCCCTCCAGCACCGTCAGCTGCTTTGGGATGAGCGTGCTGGCACGGTTGCTGGCGCCGACGCTGGTCGATCGGTCGACCGGCGGGTGGTCGTCCCGCCGATAAGGAGCGCTCGCACCGCGGGCAATGTTATCGTCACAATAAACCAGCCGATCGCTTTCCGTCACACGTTCTGTTTTGTCCACATCAGTGGTGCCGCTATCTGCCTTCGCGCTCCTATTGGCCGGCATCGGACCTATCTCGTCCTCTCCCTGCCGCTCGTCTCACGCGTATACGGCGGCGGCGGGTCAGGGGTGGATGCTGGGTCATGGTTTGTGGTGGGAAGCCATGCAACCGGTCCGCTTGTCTAAATGTTCGCAATACATGTCGTAAATGGCTTCATAGCGGCTCAATAGCCGTGCCTGATACAACGTGCAATACATACATGTAACACATCGCGTGCATCATCACGCGTCCGCGCCTCCCTCTGCTGTCGCCTGGTGACGCCCGTGGCGTGAGGTCACGACACCAAATTATAACATGGTAGCGTTGTTGTGCAATGCATTTTCTATTAAATGGCTTTAACAGATTATGCATTTCAACCAGCCCATTTTTGTTCATCCGAAAATCATCGGACGTAGCGTCATTATGACTTCACTCACGCCTGACCTAAGGTCACTTCGAAATATTTGTTTTGCACACAGGTTATCAACAGAAAGCAAGATGCTGAAAGTTTCGTGCTCAGGGGCGCGGCCAGGATTTTCTTAAGCGGGGCCCAACAGAAACAAAATGTCATGAAAGAGAGACCACCATCGGCGCGAATCGCGCCAAAGATTTCTGGTTTTGCGTGGTGCAAATCCAAAATGTATTGCTTGATCTAGTGTGTTTTTGGCTTCTAAGGGGGGGGGCCTTGGCTGCGCCTCTGTTCGTGCTGATGTCCTTGTGCGTTCTCCAGTGATTGCAAATATTCCCCAGGGGGTGACTGACCCCCCCCCTCCCCCACTCAACACTGGTGATTGCGTGCTAAGGGTGCTGGACAGGCGCCGGCATTAGGCTGGTTACCATCTCCGGGGCACGCAGGTCACGTGAAATGACGTGGACACGCGGTCGACGGCTGGCTGGTCGGCTGGATCTTGGTCGCCGCCGGCCCAATCGGCACCGACTAAGTTCCGCCGGCCCAACCGACATCGACTAAGTTCCGCCTGCACAAACCGACACCAACCATGTTCCGCCATGAAACGTTTCTTTGAACAAGACATGTGTGAATTTCAGAGAAATCGAGGCGATGAAAGCTACTGAAACTCAAAATTAAAACAGCAATTCTAATTATCAGTGCAAAAATTAGGACTTGAAAAACCGCAACAAAAAATTATCAGGACTTTAAAAGCGTGACGGTGATGGGCCGCGTCCGGCTGGACGTTCGGATGAAATGCTGCTGTATATGTAGCATGTAAGGCAGCAAACTCGCTCCAACTCCGCCCGCACTCTTAATAACAGAAACACCTAATATTAACCTCCAAACTGTTCAAAATGCTACTTGATACTGCAAGAGATGTCTACACACGAATACAAGTACGCCAACATAGACCTTGTGATAGTACAGGGGCACTTGCCTTTGATTGGAACACGGGCGACGTCATTGCGACCAGAGAAGGTAGGAGGAGGCTGCGGTAGAGGACGAATTTGTGGAAGAGGCTGGTTTTCTATTTGGTCTCACGGGCACATAAAGTGATTCCGACCACTGTAGGAACTGTGAACCGTTAGTTTGAAGAGAGTCCTGTTTGCCATGGGAATTATTTTAAACCGGATGATATATGCGACAATTGCCAGCTTGCTATAAGCTAAGAATAGTTACGGCCGGGTATCTTCTCCAGGATACCCAAACCCGACTCGAAGTTGGCAGTAGCAGGTCAACGTTCACACAATGTGTCTCGGTGTGCATGCGTCTAAGTGTGTATGTATGTATTGCACGTGAGCGGTAATATTTCTCCGATGAGGTTGCGCATGCTCAATCGGATTTTAAGCGATCGAAAGCTAATTTCATCTGGAGCTTACCCTGAGTCTGACACACCATAACTCCTTCGCTCTCGCTACGCACGTCGCACCACTAGCCGCTACAGAACGCTGACGCCGATTTGCCGGAACGCAAGAGATTGTTGCCGGCACGACGACAGAACTGCCGCAAGTGCAAGACGCCGTATACCAGCCACCTACTACGAGCCACCAGCCTGCCACCACACACACACAAAGCACCAGCCAACATACACACACACGCAAGCACCAAGCACCCCAAACCACACCTCCCTGCGCCACTGATCTCTCCTCCTCCAAGCATACAGTACTCTCAACCTAATTCTCCTGAACTTCAACTCTATCCAAACCCCCTCAAACCTTCAACCGCCCTCTCAAGCTCACCTTCTGCTACATCTGCTGAGCCGTCGACTTCTACGCTACTCTTCAAGATCATCAAGACCTACTTCGGCAAACCCTCCAATCAACTCTACTCACCGCACTTACTTCATCTACCACTCCAGTGCTCAGTGACAGTGACTCTCCACACCAGTGCTCTTCTCTGCCTCTACGACTCCATCTACACTCCAGGTCAGTCCGGCGGTGCAGCCCCCCCCCCCGGACTCCCTCCACACCCACCCCCCGCTTCCCTCTAGTGCCCTCTGCACGATCTTTATCTGATCTATCTGAACGTGCTCCCTTCACGCACAGTTTCTGATTTCTTTGTGTTTTCTTCGTCTTTATCTGCCCCTCTTTTACAATCTGTCGGGCCTTCTTCACGCCCTTCCGAACGCTCCGCCAAAAACTGTACTGTGATTGTCTGTACCACACACCTGCCACTGAACACCCTTTATACAACACCACATACAACCAAACACATACACCACCACTAACGACATCACCAAGAACCATGCACTCCTCAAACCAACCAACGGGCGATTTTTTCCTCTGCCGCCGGGGGGACTGGGAGCCCATGGGCTCCCTCGACCCCTGGTTGGTAGAGGGGGAGATCGCCAAATACACAGGAGTGCCCCTACACGCCAAACAAATCAGATCAGGGGCACTCCTGATACAGGCGCACTCCGACATCGACATAAAAATTCTCCCTACCATGCACATGATACACCAGACACCCATCACCATCACACCAGCTACAAAACTCAACACCTCCCAAGGCACAATACACGCAAGAGAATTAGCCGGTATCGCGGTGGAGACCCTGGTCTCCAGACTTGAGAGCCAGGGTGTCTCCGCCGCATACCGGCCGCCACCAACACCTGGACGACCACACACCCACCTCATCATCTTAACATTCAACACCCGCACCCCACCCAAACACCTAAAAACAGGATACCTACGATACAGCGTCACACCACGTGCACCCCTCCCTCGGCGCTGTAGAAAGTGTCAACGATACGGCCACTCTGAGGGGGGTGGGGGGGGTGCCACTCCACCACATACATATGCGGGAAATGCACGGGAACCCACAACACCACAACATGCCCAGGTGACGGGCCTTGCTGCGCCGTCTGGGGGGGGAGCACGAGGCCGGGGACAGCTCCTGCCCTCGGTGGATGGCGGATAAAGAGATTCTCCGCCTGGTCCACCTGGAGGGCATGGAGCTGTCTCTGGCCAGGAGGGCGCTGGCCGACCCGCCGCACAGAGCCGGGTCACAGATCCCTACCACCACCACGAAACCACACAGAGTACCCGGCTCTGCCCACACACACCACCACCCAACACAAGCACAACACAAACACCTACCCACAAACCAATCACACGCGACCACAACAACACCCAGCACCAGCACACGCAGAACACGAGCACCAACACCAGCATACACATCAGCACAGCGTCCGACACACCAACTACCACCACCACCAACCCGCCGACCGACACCGCCACCGCCACCCCCACCACCACCCCATCGCCCACCGCCACCACCCCAACGGCCAACAGCCTCACCATATCCACAGACCTCTCCCTCAACAGACCAGTCACCAACACACACAATCCGCACATACACAGATCAGGACACAGACACCGAGGAACATACAGACATAGAACACTCTCCCACAGACACGGACCGGACACTCCCCATACAACAGAGACCACCCCCCCCCGCCCACAAACCACCAAAGACACTGAAAAACACACAAAGACGGACCTCACCTAACAGACCACTTACGCGCGCCAACACACAAAGACCATGAACACAATCATACAATGGAACACACACGGCCTCATTAGACACTGGAACGAATTCAAACGATACGCATTACAATCAAATCACACAGCACTATGCATACAGGAAACACACTTTAAACCTCACGACCCATATCAATTTAACATTTCCCAATACACACTACACAGACAAGACACACACAACACAAACCGATCAGGCGGAGTATGCCATACATTAGGAACACAACCCCGCACCGCCTGATACAATTCAACACTACAGCAGACATCTTACTCACTGAAATCCACGTACACAACATAGCTTACACACTCATTAACGTATACGACCCCCCTCGCGAAACACGGAAACCCTCTCGGAATTAAATAAGGCACTTGATCAAATTAACACCCCTGTCATACTCACAGGTGACTTTAACTCACACCACCCACTATGGGACACACGCACAACACATCCCGATCACAGAGCACTCATACTCATCACACTGGCTACACAACATAACCTCACAATACTCAACACCGGCTCACCAACATACCTCGTACCAATTAGTTCACACCTCCCTACCACCCCGGACGTAACACTCGCTTCCTCTCGCATAGTCCTCACCCTATCCTGGATAGCCGACTCCGATCCACACTTTAGTGACCACGCCCCATCACCATAACTTTCCAATCTCCCGACGGGACGGTGGAACCTTAATAATGCATCCTGGACCCCATTATCAGAATCCTTAGCAGCACAGACATCCAATAATCCACAATACACACCAGGACAATACGCAGACATGCTATTCACCACCGCACTTCAACACATACCACAAACAAAACCACGACACCAACACAAACCTCGCGCGGCTCCCTGGTGGAACGAAGAGTGCCACCGGGCGATCCGCGCGAGGAACCACGCACGACACAGATACGAACGACACCGCACACCGGAAACACTCACAGCATACAAACTGAACAGAGCACTATGCAAACGCACCATCAAACAAGCCAAAAAGACCTCCTGGAATACATTTTGCACTCAATTTAATAGATTCACACCTCTCGGCGACATTTGGACACTCCTCAAAACATTTCAACACCGACAACGACCCCCAGCTAAAGCCATCACACTTATACACAACAACATCACCATCACAGACCCACAAACAATAGCAAACATTTTCGCAGACAACTATCACACTAGGTCAGGCACACTCCCACGACACCCCCACCCCCAATCAGACACACACGGCCACACCTTTACAACACTAGGTTTACACTCACAGAATTACAAATAGCAATCGCACAATCAGGAAACACAAGCGTAGGACCAGACAACATACACTACTCATTTTTCAAACATCTACCAATACAAGCATTACACGCATTACTCGGCACCTACAACACCGCATGGACAACACATACATATCCACAGTCTTGGTTACACGCTCTTCTCATCCCTATCCCTAAACCAAACACTGACTTAACTCTATGCGACTCTTACCGCCCTATATCACTAACCAGCTGCTTTCACAAACTCTTCGAACGCCTAGTCAAAAAACGCCTTCTTTATATTCTTCAAACACAAAAACTAATCTCTCCTATACAATCAGGCTTTCTTCCTAACCGCTCATGTCTTGACAACCTCACCTATCTCACCACACACATCCAGGAAGCGGCGGCCAAGAAATGCTCCACCGTCGCCGTCTTCCTGGATCTCAAACAAGCATATGACACTATCAACATCACAGCACTCCTAGAACACTTACACAACATAGACATACAGGGCAGACTTATACACTACCTTCATTTCTATCTATTAAACCGCTCCTTCCAAGTCAAAATCTGACAACACACTTCAGACACTAAATTCCCCACAATTGGCCTAATGCAAGGTTCGGTTCTTAGTCCCCTTCTCTTTATTTTAGGTCTAAATTCAGTCATCACCGACAACCTTTCGGCCAAAATTGCAATCTACGCAGACGACATAGTCTGGACATCATCTGGACATCACAAAAACACCAAACCACGCACTAGCAATACTACAAAACGCACTAACAGAACTACACAACAAACTCGCCCTACTAAATTTACACATCGCACCACACAAATCTAAATGTATGTTTTTCGGTTACCACAAACACACAGATGAACAACCACTAAAAATAGACCAGACACCTATACCATTTGTCACCAGTGCAAAATTCCTCGGCATCACATTTGATCGACGACTCACCTTTCGGCTACACATCTTAGACATTCACAAACGCGCATCAAAAAGAATCAACCTACTACGAGCACTTTCTGGCACAAACTGGGGATCCGATCGAAACACGCTTCTAACCCTCTACAAATCACTCATTCGGCCAATTTTGGAATACGGATCCCCACTCTTCGAAAACGCTGCTAAAACAAACCTCAAACTTCTAGATAGCCTACAACGCCAATGCTTAAAAATAGCCAAAGGAGCCTATATCACCTCACCATACCTCGCACTACATATATACAACCACATACCAGAACTACAGCACAGACGCACACAAGCACTATTAAGATACCAATACAAAACGCAACTCATACCACAACACCCATGTACACAGGCCCTAAAACTTCGCACCACACGTGTACATCAACTCATGACAACATCACGACTCAAAACCACAATAGGATGCCGCATCCACCAACACACAAACAGACTACACATTACACTACCCACAGCCAAACCATTACCAACACCCACAGCCTGGTGGAAACACGAAACACCCACAACACACTTCCTCATAGACCATCCAAAACACACATACACCGACGCAGAAATACACCAACTCTTCTTCCAATTCACAGCACAACATGCAAATTACAACATCATATACACCGACGGCTCGAAATCACATACACAGCAGACGGGCACAGCGGCGGTGCTGTACCCCAATGCAGCACCGCCGCGGGTTATCCTTCGTGCCCGTCTGCACGACACAGCATCAACCTACACAGCAGTATTATACGCAATCTTTTCGGCTTACTCCACCATTTATAACACCAAAATTGAACACAACATCATAGCCACTGACGCCAAATCAGCATTACAAAGCATCACACCATACACCAAACACAAACACCCCCTCATCCCGAAAATACTCAACATACACCAAAAACTCAACGCACGACAAAGACCACTTCTTCTATGGCTCCCAAGTCACACAAACATACACGGCAATGAACACGCAGACACGGAAGCAAACATAGCCACAACACTACCACAAACCATACACACAGTGGGCATACCATGCCCACTCTCACAATCTGACTACTACCCCACAATACAACAGGCACTTAACAAACACATACAACAAACATGGGACACAGCACTAACGCAACTTCATGAAATACACCCCATATACAAACCTTGGCACACCATCAACCAACGCACCAGACTCAAGGAACGCACTCTAACACGATTACGCCTCGGACACACAGCACTTACACACTCCTACCTCTTACTACAACGCCCACGACCACAATGCACAACATGTCAACGAACACTCACTATCAAACACATACTCATCTACTGCACTAAATACAACAACGAAAGGCAACACATCACAGACTACTGCAGCACACGCAACATTCAACTAAACATCACTACACTTCTCAACGACGACTATCCAACATTACACGAACTTCTCTTCCACTTTCTCTCTACGACACGCCTAATTGATCAACTGTGAAAAAAAAAAGAAAAAAGGGGAAAAAATAGACCGGGAAAAAAGACTGAAACCCGGGGGAAAGAAAAAAAGAAACGAAAAAAACAACAAAAAAAAAAAAAAAAAAAAAAAAAAAAAAACAAACAAACAAACAAACAAACAAACAAACAGATAACTACAAAAAAAAACTTTAAAAACGTGTTCTTGCAATGTTAATCTATGGCGATGACCCGACCCCAACCCACCCACTACACCCCATACCCCAATCTAGCACCGTCCGGACTGACAGCTTCTTTCGACTACTCCATCTCCGGCTCTCAAACGTCTCTTCTCTGCCATCTCTACCTCTTCAAGCTCCCAGATCAACTCAACTCTTCAAGACGACTCCGACTCTATTCGAACATCACTCTACCAGTAATCTATCCACCCTGTATCTAATCCTCCTACCATTCTACCACTCACACACAGGAAACAGCCGACATCACCTACAGGTGGCAGGCTGGCCAAACACAACAACACCTGAGTCTGATGATTTTGCCTGTAAAGCATCATAAGCTGTCAACAATATGTACTGGGTGCTTCGGCACCCGCACAATTCATCCGGAAACCGCAGCCCGCATGTAATTGAACCATTACGTATATGCTTATGTTTCGTTACTGGTAGTCGGAAAATTGCTTCGTCGGCACCTTCCTTCGGGATGTGATACTGATGAGATTGGCTATGGTAGCACAATGGGTATGATTGGAGGAGATTGTAATTGTTGAGGAGTGTGTATGTAATATCAGGTGAATGGTGCTAGATAGGCTGGGATATATAGCTCCCCAGGAACTTGAGATAATGGATTTATTTGGGTGAGAGCATGTACTTTTATAGTATCTTTTCTAGATAGGCTTAACCCAGATGGGCCCCTGTGGCTCTTATTAAGCCTTAACACTTTATGACTTTATTACTTTATGACCTAGAACTTGCATTTTCTTATCGATTTGGCAATGGTAATTGACAAATGCTTCGCTGCTGAGTGTTAGTCTAACAAGTACTTCTGGAAGCATCCGTCAGTTCTGGAAATATCCAATCGTGGTGCTGTCATCGCCCATGTGATCGGCTCATGGCAGCCAGTACGTTCCGACACCGGAAGCACGGGTGCGCGGGAGTCAGTATTTCAGTACGTCCCAACACCGGAAGCGCTGACGCATGGCGGTCAGTACGTCCCTGCGCGGCGCTGGCGCCCGGGGGCGACATTTACTCCCCTGCGCGGCGCTGGCGCCCGGGGCCGACACTTCCCCGCCTGTGTGGCGCTGGCACCCCGGGGCCAACATTTTCCATTTGTGCAGCGCTCGCGCACGCCAGTCAATCCCGCCGTGAGCAGTGCTGACACACAGGAGCGGACGTGTCGCACACCGTGTTGCGGCCACGCACAGCTAATTAATTGGGCGGCAGGATCCGCGGCTTACAGACGGCAGCAGCCAATCACAGCTGGAAATCGTCCGGCTGAGCCGCTTATTAGCCGGCGCGCTTTGTAATTTCCCCGGCACGGCCGGCAAATTGATGAGTGTTTCCTGTGAGAGCGCCACCTCGCCGCGGTAATCGGTGACGTCAGATTGGCAGGTGTAGCGCGCGGCCAGGCCGGGTGGCTCGGCTAGGGTAGCCGGGCCGGCAGCCTGACTCACGTGCCGGCCGGCCGGCAGCCATGTTGGCCGGCGGAGGTGCGGTTTTGAGGCGTGAAACGGCGCCGCCCCGCTCATGGCGCGGCGGAAACAGGATGTGGGCCGCGGCGTGCCGCGGCCGAAAATGCCGGACCCTGGAGGCACCCTCGTTTGATGGAGGAACCAGGCCTGTTGCTGAATGGAAACGGCTGGAAGAACAAAAAAACTAGGTTTTTTTTCGTGTTTGCTTAGGGGTGATCCACCATTTTTGAGGGCGTGCCCAATATTCCTATCTTCTTAAGCGACTTCCTGTCCTTTTGGAATTGCCTGTTCAAAACAAAAAAGCCTGGTCTTTGGTCTTACGTATATTTGATGGGTACTCCCCGTTTGGGATTATTGAAGGACTTTCAGGTCATTTCTCACACAAATAAAACAACGCAATGGTGGTCAACACTAGGGGACTCCCCACATAAACATGCAAGGCAATGCCCACGGAGGACACTATGCGTGATGCAAGCGCCTCGCGTCCTGACACGTCGGCGAGTTATCATCACCGGCTTGTTGACTCGGGAGCGGGAGAGCCATGTACGACAGTCGGGTCTGTGATGAGAAGAGAGCCCTGTCATCACCACTGGCTTCGTTGTCGCTTGCCACATTCGTCACAGTACCGTCACACAAGCGCGCTGTCAGCCGTGGACGGCGATGATGAGACTAAGGGACTAAGGCACTTGCCTTGCCACGTGCATATTCTTACATAAGCCTTTGGAAATTGCATAGCATGAGCTCTCCCTTTGGCAAAAAGCCTGAACACCTTTCAAAACCTGTAAAAAAAACATCGCTTCTCGTGAAGTACTTGCAAGATTATTCTACCGATTATGGCAACCCATACCACTCAGTGTACACTAGCATTACCACATTCCTGACAACATTAGCGGTAGCTGGTGTCGGTCGGAGCAAAACATCGCCTTCTGGAGCGGCATCTGGCGCCTCATTTCTGGGACGTGTCGGGACGTCCGTCGGCAGCTGCCGCTATTGTGACACCGTTGTAAAGTGACCAGTCGCCAGCTGTCACCACAGCAGCGCGCGCGCTGACCATGATCAGCCCCGCTGATGAGGGCGCACCGCTCTCCGGCCGGTCTCGGTATTTGTTTGGACATACCAGAGTCGCGCTATCTATCGGTACTATCTCATTATTATGCCTCGGCTGTGTCCAGACTCGGCCTTCCCCCGACAAAACTGCGGTCAGATGGTGGGCTGGGTGAGAGGACCGACGCGGGCCCTCACACCGTCCACAGACAGGCGACAGACATCACCTGTCTGTAGACGGCCAGATGGTGGGCTGGGTGAGAGGACCGACGTGGGCCCTCACACCGTCCACAGACAGGCGACAGACATCACCTGTCTGTAGACGGGCAGATGGTGGGCTGGGTGAGAGGACCGACGTGGGCCCTCACACCGTCCGCAGACAGGCGACAGACATCACCTGTCTGTAGACGGGTGATGGTGGGCTGGGTGAGAGGACTGACGCGGGCCCTCACACCGTCCACAGACAGGCGACAGACATCACCTGTCTGTAGACGGGTGATGGTGGGCTGGGTGAGAGGACCGACGCGGGCCCTCACACCGTCCACAGACAGGCGACAGACATCACCTGTCTGTAGACGGGTGATGGTGGGCTGGGTGAGAGGACCGACGTGGGCCCTCACACCGTCCACAGACAGGCGACAGACATCACCTGTCTGTAGACGGGCAGATGGTGGGCTGGGTGAGAGGACCGACGCGGGCCCTCACACCGTCCACAGACAGGCGACAGACATCACCTGTCTGTAGACGGGCAGATGGTGGGCTGGGTGAGAGGACCGACGTGGGCCCTCACACCGTCCACAGACAGGCGACAGACATCACCTGTCTGTAGACGGCCAGATGGTGGGCTGGGTGAGAGGACCGACGCGGGCCATCACACCGTCCACAGACAGGCGACAGACATCACCTGTCTGTAGACGGCCAGATGGTGGGCTGGGTGAGAGGACCGACGTGGGCCCTCACACCGTCCACAGACAGGCGACAGACATCACCTGTCTGTAGACGGGCAGATGGTGGGCTGGGTGAGAGGACAGACGCGGGCCCTGACACCGTCCACATCAGGCGACAGACATCACCTGTCTGTAGACGGGCAGATGGTGGGCTGGATGATATACAGACGCCTGGCTGACTAGCGTGTTCAGCTGAGCCGCCAGCTGACAGACTGACCGACATGGTGCCTGTAGCGGGTGACCGATGACGCCATCTGTACTGGACCGGTTGGCTGTGACTCGTTAGCGGACCACTATCGGAACGAACCACCGGAGCCAAGGACTGGACCAGATCGCTGGACCGGACTACGGACCGTACCGCTGGACGACACCGCTTGACCAGACCGGTGAGCGGGACCGCCCGATCGGGCCACCGAGAGGTTTCGCTGGACCGGACCACCGAAGCGAACCGTTGGATTTGACCACTGGGCTGAGCCACTGGTTCGGACCACTGAAGTGGACCACTTGATCGGACCATTGGGCCGAAACATCGGAGCGAACCACTAGATCGGACCACTGGAACGGGCCATTGGAGGTCTTTTGACTGGACCACTGGGTGGACCATTGGACCAGGCCACCGGATTGAGCCATTGGAATTGACCACCGACGCAAGAGACCGGACCCAATTCTCGGACCGAACCACTATATTGGTGATCTAGTGCACTAGACTGAACTACTGAACCAGACCACTGTGTCGGACCACAGGATCGAACCACTATATCAAACTACTGCACCGAGCCACTGGATCGGACTACCAGGCCAAATCACCGAACCGAATCATTGAGCCGGATCATCAGAGCGAACCACCGGACCGAACCCGCGTCCGGCAGCTGCGTCCATCTCAAGCTCGCGCCGGCTGGCTGGACACCGATGGCAGCTCAGGGGGCGGCGCAAGTTTACCGCCCCGGCCGGTACAATTCCCGAGCAGGGCCAGCTTCAGCGGCCGCCGCCGGCTGCCGAGCCCCGGCCGGCTCCTTCCAGGCAGCCGGCCGGAATTCATTAGCCTAAAGACGATGCCTGTCCGATCTGGCCGAGTTTTTTTCTTCTGTAGAGCGCGGCTGTCTAACGGCATGTCCGGAAGGTCGTCAGAAACTGTTGTCACTGCATGGGCCGCCTGCCAGGCCAACTTCGCCACGGTGGATCTGTTGTGAAGAGTCGGACGTCGGCGCGTCAATGGTGACAGTCGGACGGGCGCCGGAGTTCAGCGAGCAGCCTTGAAGTGGCATTAATAAGCTGAACGGCGACTCTCGTGGCCGATGGAGCTGCCTGTCATCGCGTACAATGAGCCGCCGTCCCGACTAAATGCTGCACAATGTTGAGCCGTGTTTCACATTGTGATGGGCAGACGACCGACTATCGCGGGACATGTCTGATGGTCCGACGGCTCAGCTGTACTCCTCAGACGTCCTGCAGCGTTCGCTGTACGGTCTGGCCGCGGCTCCTGTGTGTCACTGGTGGCAGTGGTCACTGAATCCAGCATGACTTGCCCCGGTGCCAACCGATGCCGTCTCGTTATGCTCCAGCCGTGGTTTCTTTATGCAAAAAATGCGTCGTGGGCTCACAAAGGAATCCTAAGCAGGTTAATATTTATTTCATTCAGTGCTCCAAGATTTCTTCCAAATGATTGTGGGTACCCATGTACCAATGCTGTATGTTCAGGAACATACAGAGGCATAGGAAACTACGCCCCGGTTTGCAGCTGCCCAGTGATGTCGACCCAGTGAGTACGTGATGTCCAGTGACGCCGACCCGCTCTGTACGTGACGTCCAGTGACGTCTATCCGATACATACGTGATGTCCAGTGACGCCGACCCGCTCTGTACGTGACGTCCAGTGACGTCTATCCGATACATACGTGATGTCGAGTGACGCCGACCCAGTATGTACGTGGCGCACAGTGACGCTGACCCGGTATGTACGTGGCATCCAGTGACGTCCATCCGGTATGCACGAGCGTTCAGTGACCTTTGATCTGTGATGGATCAAGCTGCCGGTCATCTGTCATCTGTCACTGTCACTGTCTGCACACGTCTCGCGTGTCCTCCCAGCTGTCCGGTGACCATGAGATGCGACGCTGGCGCTATCTATGAGGGAGCGCGGTGATTGAGGGGCCTCGCTGACTGACATGTCATGGGAACAGTCAGATGTGGCGAGGAATGCAACATTATACTGTGCGGCAATGTAAGTTGTGACGGGCACACTGAGATGTCATGAGACGTTGAAGTGCGATAAGGCCTGTGAAGCGTCACACAGAGGCTGGGACACCACAGGGACTGAAACATCACGGGTATTGAAGTACCATAGAGACTGAGATACAGAGGGGCTGAGCCACGGATACCGAGGTATGTACCACAGAAGCCGAGGTGCCTAGGATGGTCTCAGATACTACAGAGACTGGGATACTACAGAGATTGGTGCGTCACGGAAGCTTAGACACTGCGGAATCGGAGATGCTGTGGTGGCTGAGACGCCACGAAGACTGAGATTCACTGAGATCGGAGATGCTGTGGTGGCTAAGACGCCACGAAGACTGAGATTCACTGAGATCGGAGATGCTGTGGTGGCTAAGACGCCACGAAGACTGAGATTCACTGATATCGGAGATGCTGTGGTGGCTAAAACGCCACGAATACTGAGATTCACTGAGATCGGAGATGCTGTGGTGGCTAAGACGCCACGAAGACTGAGATTCACTGAAATCGGAGATGCTGTGGTGGCTAAAACGCCACGAAGACTGAGATTCACTGAGATCGGAGATGCTGTGGTGGCTGAGACGCCACGAAGACTGAGATTCACTGAGATCGGAGATGCTGTGATGGCAAAGACGCCACGAAGACTGAGATTCACTGAGATCGGAGATGCTGTGGTGGCTAAGACGCCACGAAGACTGAGATTCACTGATATCGGAGATGCTGTGGTGGCTAAAACGCCACGAAGACTGAGATTCACTGAGATCGGAGATGCTGTGGTGGCTGAGACGCCACGAAGACTGAGATTCACTGAGATCGGAGATGCTGTGGTGGCTAAGACGCCACGAAGACTGAGATTCACTGAGATCGGAGATGATGTGGTGGCTATGACGCCACGAAGACTGAGATTCACTGAGATCGGAGATGCTGTGGTGGCTAAGACGCCACGAAGACTGAGATTCACTGAGATCGGAGATGCTGTGGTGGCTATGACGCCACGAAGACTGAGATTCACTGAGATCGGAGATGCTGTGGTGGCTAAGACGCCACGAAGACTGAGATTCACTGAGATCGGAGATGCTGTGGTGGCTAAGACGCCACGAATACTGAGATTCACTGAGATCGGAGATGCTGTGGTGGCTAAGACGCCACGAAGACTGAGATTCACGCAGACTTCAGCACCACTGAGAACACGGGCGAGGGAACCAGAGTGGGGGTGAACAAGGGAGGAAATGCCTACCTACCTCCATTTTGGTCCATTTTCCTGAGCTTCTGCTTTGAAAATTGTCATTTTCAACAGTTCATTACATGCCTCCAGATGGCTTACCTTGATTGGATCGGTGATCTTAGCCTTTGCACGTGTCACCTGTGCTAAAATAAGCATTCAGCTAGCAAATCATTAATATCGAAGTACGCAATCGCACTCTGTTTTACTGACGGGGTCCGAAAACATCTGTGAAGACCACTTACTGACTGCACCGCGACATTGCCCGCATGACTTGATCTGGAGATCAACCGAAAGAGACGTGCTTCAAGTAACTCTAAGTTCAAGGATGTAGCGACACAACGCCGTTTACCGCATCTCTTTCGCTTGACAAATTGTGCACCAAGAAATATACAACAAACAAATGTATCAACAGGTTGTGAAGATTAAATGTTTTCGCCTTGTATCTAGAAAAACAATTCGATTACCATACTATGTACATGTACATGTACAATGTCCGTTCTCTCATCGATTGCGTTTGTGTCATCACGCCGTCGGCCAGTCAGCAGAATTTCTACCGTGTCCGCGTCCCAGGCGTCGTGACGTCACGCCAGGTGTTCACCAAGTGACCAATCACGACTCAGCAGTCCGCTCGAGTCTGAAAGGTAGAAAGGGCCCGGAGGCCACGGTGGAGAAGTGGTTCACCTGAATCTTCGCCTGGTACATCACACTGCACTCAATGACATGCATGAGTTTTTCATTATTACTTCTTATTTTTTGTGTGCTAACCACAAAATGACCCGAGGAAAGATGGAAAAGGAGTTTAATAAATTTAGATGCTCATCACAGTGTCCTATTTCATTTTGTTACAACGAGATCATGGTTTTCTTCAACTAGTCACTGGGCCTTAGGTACTATTTGCAGTGTCATCCTGCCCAGGTTGTTTTTTTTTCGCGGACTTCGTATGTGCTGCCCTACGCCACCACCTCAACGGCACCATTAGATTTCCGATTACTTGCATAGTTTTGAATGCACTCCTGGTACGAAATTCGCTCCACAATGTTTGCCTTCGTGCACCGGAAACACGAAAACAAGCATATAATGCATTTTCCCTTGACGTTAAGACGACTTACGTGTTTACAACCAGCTGTCACGCTACCCTTGTAACGCTACCTAGCATTGCTACCCTTGCATAGCCTTCACTCAGCCGCTCCGTACCGTGCCTTCTCTTGCTCCTGCTCCTGCCCCATGTACCACTCCAGCCAGGTTCCGCATCCAGCCTCTCTTGCACTCGGCCCCATTCCTTCCTCAGCCAGGCCGCACCAGGATCCGCCCTGATTCTGCTGCTGTCTCGCTCCCGCCTGGCCTCACTCCTCGTCTGCTCCTAACCCGTCGCGGTACGCCCCAGCTCCAGCTCCGCTCCAGTTCTGCTCCAGCTCCAGCTCCCCAGCTCCAGCGGGCCTTGCCGCTACTCGTCGCTCTCCGGCCCAGCCCGGAGCGGTGAGCATCCGGCTCCCATCCCATCCCACCCCGGTCCCGCTCCAGCCGCGCTCCATCCCCACTGCAACCGCACTCCAACCTCTCTCCGGTGTATGTACCGCCCGCTAAGATCACACCATAGCCAGAGCCGAGAGCCGCCTCTCGAGCCGGCCGGATCCAGCCGGCCGGTATCACTATGCAGCGCCCCGCCGACTCGAGCGCTCTCCGTTTGTTGTCTCGCGCATCGTGCACAAAGCAAACACTGTTTTCCCACTCTGCATACCAGGCTTTTTACCCGGCGGCCGGACATTAATGACGGCTTATCAGCATTCAAGACCGTGCAAGTGTTAATCTTGTAATAAAAAAGCCTGTCACCGAGAACGTGTCGCCGCGTCGGCGCGCCGACCATGGCGTAGTTTTTGCTGCGCTCTCAATGGGATGTGGTGCTCGACGCGGTGCCGCCGCATGAGGAAGACGCTTAGGGCGTTGAACGTCGACAACAAGGGCAGTGTGGGTGCAGAGAGCGCCCAGGGGGCTGAAGACATCGATAACCGCGCTGAAGAGAACCGCAAGGGTGCTGAGAGCGCCGAGGGGCGCTGAAGACAACGATAGCGGTGTTGAAGAGCACAGTGAGGGTCCTGAGAGCGCCGATGGGGGTGCTGAGAGCAACGATAGCGGTGCTGAAGAGCACAGTGAGGGTCCTGAGAGCGCCAAGGTAGTGCTGAGGACATTGATAGCGGTGCTGAAAAGGGTATCGGTGGCTTTAGGATGCTTGGTGAACAGGACGTGGAGGACGGTGTGAAAGGAGCACCATGGAGAACACCTGAAAAGGCTGGGAGAGCCAAAAGCGTGAAATGACCGGGTCAGAATTGGCTTTGTCAGGTCAGGATACAGTGGTGATGTTAGCATATGGCGTATGAGCCCCCAGTGATGAAAATTGGGTACGCTGATCGATTATTTTTAGGCAACTCCTATAGTGTACTTGTATTACATTTATATCAGTCACAGCGTTAACTTCCAACATATTGAGAGCAACCATACCCCGCACCCTTCCTTTCCTACAGCTCGAAGTAATGTGTTCGAGGTTTAGAGTCAAACGGCGGGAGTCGAACGGCACGGTTCGACACTACGCCTTCGCGCTATTTGAGGTGGGGAGGACGGGGGGATGTCGGCTCCTGTCACTACCATTAACTTTTTCTGACTTGACTCCGAGATAAAAGGGCACATCGCGATGAACTGTCCGTTCCTAAGATTACCTTTTGTCTGTTTTTAAAACTTCGATATTTAAGGTACGCTTAGACAGCAAAAAAGAGGCAGGAGAGAGAGAGAGAGAGAGAGGGGGGAGGGAGAGAGATAATGAAAGAGGGGTGGAGAGAGGGGAGATAAAAAATATCAGAACATGAACCTAGTCTTCAATCCGTACCCAGAAAACCGACAATACTGCGGAGCTAGACACTTATTTGTTTTTGTTAGTTCTCCTTATTTTCGATCCTGAGAGGCTTGCTCAGGTCGTTGACATGAGCTACGTGCTACTTGATTGAGAAATGCATAAGGTGACTTAGAGTCATCATAATACTGAACATGAAATTTGTACTGATGTCAAGGTGTGAGCTGTTGCCTTGCATTGATATTGCGAGATATGTGAACATAAAAATGGACACAAAACGATTCAAGCATATGCAAAGTGGCAGACATTGCGGACTGCATGCAGGTAATTTGACCATGTATTTGAATGAGGTAATAAAAAAGTAGCGATGTTAACTAGCAAGTCACCATTATGACCTACCATTTCTACCATTTCTAACAATGCGTCGAAGGAACCTTTCAATCGCGTCGACCTTTCTGCTCGGCCCATTACTTCCGAAGTTGGACTTGGGGGATCAATTTGGTCCGTACCCCGGTAGACGCTATTCTCCGGAAGTTGCTCATAAAGTGGGGTCAAGTCAGGGGTGGATGACCAGGCTCTACCGAGTGACCAACCGCGGTCGTAAAACACCCTGGCTAACGCCTTCTCTACACCAGTCTGGACATTTGCAGATACATTTCGGGCCCCACCAGGATCGCCGTACAAGGGAAGGACCATGATTGCTGTCGCCATAGACGTCATTTGTCCGGGGGCAGATGGAGTGGACAGTTCTCGACAACGGCATGCTTCTTCGGCGGCTCGAGAAGATTACGTCATGTTTTCATACCGCAATCATGTCTCTTGTATTATTAATCGACCGCGTCAACTTTCTTTATCATTACATGTATCAAAAATGGTGCTAATTACAGTCGCCCGCTCTCGAGCGCCGCGCCGACTTTTCTATAGCCAGCCGTGAAGCCTATAGTCATTTTGAAGCTGCTGGGGGAGTGTAATGAGTTTTCTACGCATTTGCACGTATCCCACTGTCAGTAGACGATTCATTCGTATAAATTGCAGTAGTTACCCTGGGTTAGAAGACGCGTTCAAATGCAGGTTTATATTTACTCCTCGCAGCAAGGTTGCTGGTCCAATCCAACCAAAGCGGTTGAATAGATTAAAAACATGAGTGATAAATGGATTAACCTATGCTCCGTGCTATGAAGTAGCTAGATATCAATATAGTTACGACGCATAACTGAAATGCAAATGGTATTGGCGGGGTTCGGTGAAATGATTTTGATATCTTATCGGAGACTGCGTGTCAATCCTCTTGAAGGTCACATACTCACATCGACATACAGCGTCGACAACATAAAGCTTTCAAATCACCAAGTCTGCTGCAGTGCTGCCCATGACGAGACTGGGGGCAGACCAAAGCTCAGTTCAGCCTGAAGGACAAGCAAAGACTGGGAGCGGACCAAAGCTCAGTTCAGCCTGAAGGACAAGCAGAGACTGGGAGCGGGCCAAAGCTCAGCTCAGTCTGAAGGACAAGCAGAGACTGGGAGCGGACCAAAGCTCAGCTCAGTCTGAAGGACAAGCAGAGACTGGGAGCGGACCAAAGCTCAGCTCAGTCTGAAGGACAATCTCGGTATGAGCAGGGAGGTTAGTTGCCCAGTCTCAGTATGGGCTAGAGACGGGAGCGGTGGCCAGCCTCGGCAGGGCCATAGACAGAGCTAGTGCCCAGCCTCGGTGGGGCCATAGATGAGGTCAGTGGCCAGACCGAGCAGAGCTGACGGCAGCGGCGAGGGCGGTGGTATGGACTCAGCAAGGGCGGAGGCGGTGGCAGGGACTCGGCAGGGACAGGAACGGTGGCAGGGACTCGGCAGGGACAGGAACGGTGGCAGAGACTCGGCAGAGGCAGTGGTGGTGGCAAGGATTCGGCAGGGACAGGGGTGGTGGCCGGACTGTCATCTCCCTGCACCGTTCGTCACACCGACACTCCGACACGACACGCCGACAACAGACGGGCCCTCCCCTGTCCTGCTGAGACGCGATACGTCGACAACAGACGGGCCCTCCCCTGTCCTGCTGAGACACGACACGCCGACAACAGACGGGCCCTCCCCTGTCCTGCTGAGACACGACACGCCGACAACAGACGGGCCCTCCCCTGTCCTGCTGAGACGCGATACGTCGACAACAGACAGGCCCTCCCCTGTCCTGCTGAGACGCGACACGCAGACAACACACGGGCCCTCTGTCCTGCTGAGACACGACACGCAGACAACAGACGGGCCCTCCCCTGTCCTGCTGAGACACGACACGCCGACAGCAGACGGCTCGGCGCATTGCCCAGTACAGGTATAAATACTCGCCCTCGTTGTGGCAACCGGCAGCGGTCTGCGCCGCTGTCCTCCCTCAGCACAGCAGCGGTCTGCGTCGCTGTCCTCCCTTAGCACAGCAGCGGTCTGCGCCGCTGTCCTCCCTCAGCACGGCAGCCAGCCCGTTCACACCGCGCTGAGACCAGCAGGTGACCCGCCTTATACTGACTGGCAAGAGGACAGGGAAGGTTGGTGTGCACTGTGCATGCACTCGGAGAGCAGTGCTGCTCCCCACCCTCTCCGTATTGTACGTGGAATTTGTGTAGCTCTGCTGTGTCTCTGCCTCCTCCATCCAAAAAACAAACAGCCGAAACCCATATATATATATGCATGTGTGTATGTGTGTGTGTATGTGTGTGTGTGTGTGTGTGTGTGTGTGTGTGTGTGTGTGTGTGTGTGTGTGTGTGTGTGTGTGTGTGTGTGTGTGTGAGATATTCATATGCTGCGCCGACCTTCCATCCCCATTGGCCGACAGGTCGCCGAGACGCTCCTGACAGCGGGCGGCGGTCGGCAGTGGTGGGCAGTGGTCGGCAGCGGTGGGCCAGCGGTGGGCCAGCGGTGCAGAGCTGCGCTGCCACATCAGTCAGCATCAGCGCTGCGCACCGGGCCCACCGACAGGCGGTGGCCGTCAGCCAGCCGGGCCACTGTTGCCGGCACGGCACGGCACAGCAGCGCGCCGGTGACCTGTCGGCGCGGCGCGGGGCCACGCCCGCCGCGACCGGGGCGGCGCGGCGGGCGTGAAATATCGCCGCCCGCGCCAGCCCTGCAGTCGTCCTGCAGTCGTCTGCAGGACTGGCCAGCTCACACGTCCGTCGCCCGGTCCGCCGCCCTGTCGCCAGAGCCGACCGGCCGGCCCCGCGCCACTGAGCACGGCCGGCGGCGTCCGCCAGCGGTCGCGTCACTCGACGCCCGTCTCCGCCGCCGTCGCCGCCGACGCCCGACTGTCCGACGGCCGGACGCGTGTCTCTCGGCGGGACTCGGTCGTCGCTGTGTGTGTCGGTTCGTCCGCCGACGCTGGCCTGTCAGAAGCTGCCTCCCGTCTCGTTCGAGGTGTTATTGTTTCCATCTGTTTTGCCGCCATCGCGCCGCGTTTTATAGTCGTTGTGTTTTCTGCGTACCAGGATTTTCATTTATTTTTATGGTCTGTTGTTTGACCCGCTGTGATGCGCGGTACTAGTTGTGTGACTCCTTGTTTTTGCTAGATGATTTTGAAGTGTGCGTATCTTTGTGCCCACGTATATTTTATTATGCTGTAATATTGATCCAAAAATGTTTGAGAAGCAATATTTGAATACGTTTTGTTTTGCAGATTAAGATGATGTGCCGGTTGCAGGTATGCCGAGTACGTTTGCATCCTGGTCAATCACAACATTAAGATATAAATTCAGTGACAAAGATTCATTCGTAGAGGGTACGGCCACAATTATATGTCATATGTCACATGTCAATCGGCTAATGCACCGTCAGTCAGGAAAAAATGTTCTGTTGAGACATACAATCCAGTGCCTAGTCATGGTGAAACGAGAAGACAGGTGTCTCGCACAGTGAGCTATTGATACGGCAAAACTGCTCAATCCAACCAACGTGTACCTCGACAAAGCTGCATGGAAAAACGTGCCATCATTTAATGCACACTTTTCCCGTACCTCAAGAGAACAACCAGTCTGGGAACTTTATGGCACTTTAGCCCAGCGCTTCCTTTGATCTTTACGGCCGCCCGACGTTGGCAGAGAACATCCATTGTGTCGAATTAAGCCGAGAATGCTCTGACGGTATATGACGCCTTGGATAAGATAGACCAACCGCAGAATAAACAATTCTGTTTGTAGTCGCTTCAGACTGTGGTCGGGACACTCACGTTTCATGACAGTCGAGAACATGTCATAAGCTCTCCCGGCTTCCGCAAGGGGTCATTGACCTTGTGGAGGACACTGGTATTTTATTTGCATCGATTTGTTCCCGTATATTTTGGCCCAGTTTTGCTTCCACTCCAGGTCATGCTATACATTAATACTAGCTGCAATGCTTTGTCATGGTCGGATTTTGTTCACAGTTGCCGCTTTATACGAGCCCATTTTTAACTGTATTCTGCAGAAACCAGTTCAGCAGCATTCCCTGTGTCATTGTCCAATTCACTTCCGTTATTTAAAGAAATACTCCACACATTTCGAGAAACACCGGATCCAAAATTGACAGCAACGCCCAAAATGTCATGCAACTCTTCCACAAGTAGCACAACTTCTCTCTGAACAAAGGACAGAGAAACGATTGTCCAAAGTCACGTGTCAGGATCGAATAAGGCAAACTCAGCTCGATGAGAGAAATCAAAAGTTGAATCAAGCGGAAAATTGCATCAATGAAATTCCCAGCGTTGATGTATGGAGCTTCCATAAAATATCCAGGAGTGACAAATTGCCCACTTGTCGAGTCGGCGTGGACTGTTCTTTTGCAACCACTCAGTTAGAGCCGAATCCTGGTAGCCGTCGCTCCGCCCCAAAAGTCGATACTCTGTCCCACTGGCCACCTTCTTATCCCAGTAGCCACTGCTCTGTCCCGGTAGCCACCTCCTTACCCCAATAGCCGCTGGTATGTCCCGGTAGCTGCCTTTCTATCTCAGTAGCTGCTGTTCTGTCCCACTACCTCCCTATCCCAGTAGGTACTGCTCTGTCCCAGTAGTCGTTCCCCTGTCCCAGTAGCCAACCCTTAGCCGCATTAGCCACTGTTTTGTCCCAATAGCCATCCCCCTGCCCCAGTAGCCACCCCTCAGCCCCAGTAGCCACTGTTCTGTCCCAGTAGCCGCCTCCCCATCTCAGTAGTCACCGTTCTGTTCCAACAGCCGCCTCTCTATTCTAGGAGCCGCTGCTCTGCCCCAGTAGCCGCTACTATGTTCGAATAACTGTTGCTCTGTCTCTGTAGCGTCAGGCTTATCCTAGTGGCCGACAGCCGGTCCTGGAAGCCGCCGACCTGTACAAGGAGCCCGCTGTTTTATCCTAGTAGCCGACGCCTTGTTCCAGCAGCCGAAACTTTGCCCCGGTAGCCGACGCTTTGTCCCAGTAGCCGACGCTTTGTCCGAGTAGCCGACGCGCTGTCCCGGTAGCCGACGCGTTGTCCCAGTAGCCTGCCGTCCGTCCCCGAAGCTGTTGCTCCCCGTCAGCCGTCGGCGAGGTGGCCGGATAACAGAACATCTCCGCCACATCTGTCGCTGGAACACGCTGCAGACCTTCGCGACGCGGTCTGCAGACGGTAAAAATCGTCAGGCCCCTCGTCACCGCCGAATGCAGCCACTGATTGGTGTTTGCAGCCGTCGCTGCTCTCTCCAGTACCGGTCTGCAGCTCAACCGCGGTGCCTGTTGTGGCTGCCAGATCCACGGTGATTAACCAGCTGGTGATGCGCGTTGTGGCTGCCAGATCCACTGCGTGGTGATGCGTGTTGTGGCTGCCAGATCCACCGCGTGGTGATGCGTGTTGTGGCTGCCAGATCCACCGCGTGGTGATGTGTGTTGTGGCTGCCAGATCCACCGCGATAGTCAGCTGGTGATATGTGTTGTGGCTGCCAGATCCACCGCGATAGTCAGCTGGTGATGTGTGTTGTGTCTGCCGGCTGGTGATGTGTGTTGTGGCTGTCAGTTGGTGATGTGTGTTGTGGCTGCCGGCTGGTGATGTGTGTTGTGTCTGCCGGCTGGTGATGTGTGTTGTGGCTGTCAGTTGGTGATGTGTGTTGTGGCTGTCTGCTGGTGATGTGTGTTGTGGCTACTGGCTGGTGATGTGTGTTGTGGCTGCCGGCTGGTGATGTGTGCTGTGGCTGCTGGTTGGTGATGTGTGTTGTGGCTGTCAGTTGGTGATGTGTGTTGTGGCTGCCGGCTGGTGATGTGTGTTGTGTCTGCCGGCTTGTGATGTGTGTTCTGGCTACTGGCTGGTGATGTGTGTTGTGGCTACTGGCTGGTGATGTGTGTTGTGGCTGCTGGCTGGTGATGTGTGTTGTGGCTGCCAGATCCACGGCGTGGTGATGTGTGCTGTGGCTGTCGGCTGGTGATGTGTGTTGTGACTGTCGGCTGGTGACGTGTGTTGTGTCTGCCGGCTGGTGATGCGTGTTGTGGCTGATGGTGATGCGTGTTGTGGCTGTCGGCTGGTGATGTGTGTTGTGGCTGTCGGCTGGTGATGCGTGTTGTGGCTGCCGGCTGGTGATGTGTGTTGTGGCTGTCGGCTGGTGATGCGTGTTGTGTCTGCCGGCTGGTGATGTGTGTTGTGGCTGTCAGTTGGTGATGTGTGTTGTGGCTACTGGCTGGTGATGTGTGTTGTGTCTGCTGGCTGGTGATGTGTGTTGTGGCTCTCAGTTGGTGATGTGTGTTGTGGCTGCCGGCTAGTGATGTGTGTTGTGGCTATTGGCTGGTGATGTGTGTTGTGGCTGCTGGCTGGTGATGTGTGTTGTGGCTGTCGGCTGGTGATGTGTGTTATGGCTGCCGGCTGGTGATGTGTGTTGTGGCTGTCGGCTGGTGATGTGTGTTGTGGCTGTCGGCTGGTGATGTGTGTTGTGGCTGCCGGCTGGTGATGTGTGTTGTGGCTGTCGGCTGGTGATGTGTGTTGTGGCTGTCGGCTGGTGATGTGTGTTGTGGCTGTCGGCTGGTGATGTGTGTTGTGTCTGTCGGCTGGTGATGTGTGTTGTGGCTGTCGGTTGGTGATATGTGTGTGTCTGCTGGCTGGTGATATGTGTTGTGGCTGCCGACTGGTGATGTGTGTTATGTCTGCCAGCTGGTGATGTGTTTTGTGTCCGCCGGCTGGTGATGTGTGTTGTGGCTGCTGGCTGGTGATGTGTGTTGTGTCTGCCGGCTGGTGATGTGTGTTGTGGCTACTGGCTGGTGATGTGTGTTGTGGCTACTGGCTGGTGATGTGTGTTGTGGCTGCTGGCTGGTGATGTGTGTTGTGGCTGCCAGATCCACGGCGTGGTGATGTGTGCTGTGGCTGTCGGCTGGTGATGTGTGTTGTGACTGTCGGCTGGTGACGTGTGTTGTGTCTGCCGGCTGGTGATGCGTGTTGTGGCTGATGGTGATGCGTGTTGTGGCTGTCGGCTGGTGATGTGTGTTGTGGCTGTCGGCTGGTGATGCGTGTTGTGGCTGCCGGCTGGTGATGTGTGTTGTGGCTGTCGGCTGGTGATGCGTGTTGTGTCTGCCGGCTGGTGATGTGTGTTGTGGCTGTCAGTTGGTGATGTGTGTTGTGGCTACTGGCTGGTGATGTGTGTTGTGTCTGCTGGCTGGTGATGTGTGTTGTGGCTCTCAGTTGGTGATGTGTGTTGTGGCTGCCGGCTAGTGATGTGTGTTGTGGCTATTGGCTGGTGATGTGTGTTGTGGCTGCTGGCTGGTGATGTGTGTTGTGGCTGTCGGCTGGTGATGTGTGTTATGGCTGCCGGCTGGTGATGTGTGTTGTGGCTGTCGGCTGGTGATGTGTGTTGTGGCTGTCGGCTGGTGATGTGTGTTGTGGCTGCCCGCTGGTGATGTGTGTTGTGGCTGTCGGCTGGTGATGTGTGCTGTGGCTGCCGGCTCGTGATGTGTGTTGTGGCTGTCGGCTGGTGATGTGTGTTGTGGCTGTCGGCTGGTGATGTGTGTTGTGGCTGTCGGCTGGTGATGTGTGTTGTGTCTGTCGGCTGGTGATGTGTGTTGTGGCTGTCGGCTGGTGATATGTGTGTGTCTGCTGGCTGGTGATATGTGTTGTGGCTGCCGACTGGTGATGTGTGTTATGTCTGTCGGCTGGTGATGTGTGTTGTGGCTGTCGGCTGGTGATATGTGTGTGTCTGTGGCTGGTGATATGTGTTGTGGCTGCCGACTGGTGATGTGTGTTATGTCTGCCAGCTGGTGATGTGTGTTGTGTCTGCCGGCTGGTGATGTGTGTTGTGGCTACTGTCTGGTGATGTGTGTTGTGTCTGCCGGCTGGTGATGCGTGTTGTGGCTACTGGCTGGTGATGTGTGTTGTGGCTGCCGGCTGGTGATGTGTGTTGTGGCTGTCAGATCCACGGCGTGGTGATGTGTGTTGTGGCTGCCGGCTGGTGATGTGTGTTGTGGCTGCCGACTGGTGATGCGTATTGTGGCTGTCGACTGGTGATGTGTGTTGTGGCTGTCGGCTGGTGATGTGTGTTGTGGCTGCTGGCTGTGATGTGTGTTGTGTCTGCCGGCTGGTGATGTGTGTTGTGGCTACTGGCTGGTGATGTGTGTTGTGTCTGTCGGCTGGTGATGTGTGTTGTGGCTGCTCGCTGGTGATGTGTGTTGTGGCTACTGGCTGGTGATGCGTGTTGTGGCTGCCGGCTGGTGATGTATGTTGTGGCTGTCTGCTGGTGATATGTGTTGTGGCTGTCGGCTGGTGATGCGTGTTGTGGCTGTCGGCTGGTGATGTGTGTTGTGGCTACTGGCTGGTGATGTGTGTTGTGTCTGCCGGCTGGTGATGCGTGTTGTGGCTGTCGGCTGGTGATGTGTGTTGTGGCTACTGGCTGGTGATGTGTGTTGTGTCTGCCGGCTAGTGATGTGTGTTGTGTCTGCCGGCTGGTGATGTGTGTTGTGGCTACTGGCTGGTGATGTGTGTTGTGGCTGCTGGCTGGTGATGTGTGTTGTGGCTGCCAGATCCACCGCGATAGTCAGCTGGTGATGTGTGTTGTGTCTGCCGGCTGGTGATGTGTGTTGTGGCTGTCAGTTGGTGATGTGTGTTGTGGCTGCCGGCTGGTGATGTGTGTTGTGTCTGCCGGCTGGTGATGTGTGTTGTGGCTGTCAGTTGGTGATGTGTGTTGTGGCTGTCTGCTGGTGATGTGTGTTGTGGCTACTGGCTGGTGATGTGTGTTGTGGCTGCCGGCTGGTGATGTGTGCTGTGGCTGCTGGTTGGTGATGTGTGTTGTGGCTGTCAGTTGGTGATGTGTGTTGTGGCTGCCGGCTGGTGATGTGTGTTGTGTCTGCCGGCTGGTGATGTGTGTTGTGGCTACTGGCTGGTGATGTGTGTTGTGGCTACTGGCTGGTGATGTGTGTTGTGGCTGCTGGCTGGTGATGTGTGTTGTGGCTGCCAGATCCACGGCGTGGTGATGTGTGCTGTGGCTGTCGGCTGGTGATGTGTGTTGTGACTGTCGGCTGGTGACGTGTGTTGTGTCTGCCGGCTGGTGATGCGTGTTGTGGCTGATGGTGATGCATGTTGTGGCTGTCGGCTGGTGATGTGTGTTGTGGCTGTCGGCTGGTGATGCGTGTTGTGGCTGCCGGCTGGTGATGTGTGTTGTGGCTGTCGGCTGGTGATGCGTGTTGTGTCTGCCGGCTGGTGATGTGTGTTGTGGCTGTCAGTTGGTGATGTGTGTTGTGGCTACTGGCTGGTGATGTGTGTTGTGTCTGCTGGCTGGTGATGTGTGTTGTGGCTATCGGTTGGTGATGTGTGTTGTGGCTGCCGGCTGGTGATGTGTGTTGTGGCTATTGGCTGGTGATGTGTGTTGTGGCTGCTGGCTGGTGATGTGTGTTGTGGCTGTCGGCTGGTGATGTGTGTTATGGCTGCCGGCTGGTGATGTGTGTTGTGGCTGTCGGCTGGTGATGTGTGTTGTGGCTGTCGGCTGGTGATGTGTGTTGTGGCTTGGGTTGATGTGTGTTGTGGCTGTCGGCTGGTGATGTGTGTTGTGGCTGTCGGTGGTGATGTGTGTTGTGGCTGTCGGCTGGTGATGTGTGTTGTGTCTGTCGGCTGGTGATGTGTGTTGTGGCTTCGGTGGTGTATTTTGTCTGTGGCTGGTGATTGTGTTGTGGCTGCCGACTGGTGATGTGTTTTGTTGCCAGCTGGTGGTGTGTTTTGTGTCCGCCGGCTGGTGATGTGTGTTGTGGCTGCTGGCTGGTGATGTGTGTTGTGTCTGCCGGCTGGTGATGTGTGTTGTGGCTACTGGCTGGTGATGTGTGTTGTGGCTGCCGGCTGGTGATGTGTGTTGTGGCTGCTGGCTGGTGAGTGTGTTGTGGCTGCCAGATCCACGCGTGATGTGTTGGCTGGCTGGTGATGGTTTGTGGCTGCCGGCTGGTGATGTATGTTGTGGCTGTCTGCTGGTGATATGTGTTGTGGCTGTCGGCTGGTGATGCGTGTTGTGGCTGTCGGCTGGTGATGTGTGTTGTGGCTGCTGGCTGGTGATGTGTGTTGTGTCTGCCGGCTGGTGATGCGTGTTGTGGCTGTCGGCTGGTGATGTGTGTTGTGGCTACTGGCTGGTGATGTGTGTTGTGTCTGCCGGCTAGTGATGTGTGTTGTGTCTGCCGGCTGGTGATGTGTGTTGTGGCTACTGGCTGGTGATGTGTGTTGTGGCTGCTGGCTGGTGATGTGTGCTGTGGCTGCCGGCTGGTGATGTGTGTTGTGGCTGTCAGATCCACGGCGTGGTGATGCGTGTTGTGGCTGCCGGCTGGTGATTTGTGTTGTGTCTGCCGGCTGGTGATGTGTGTTGTGGCTGCTCGCTCGTGATGTGTGTTGTGGCTACTGGCTGGTGATGCGTGTTGTGGCTGCCGGCTGGTGATGTATGTTGTGGCTGTCTGCTGGTGATGTGTTGTGGCTGTCGGCTGGTGATGCGTGTTGTGGCTGTCGGCTGGTGATGTGTGTTGTGGCTGTCGGCTGGTGATGTGTGTTGTGGCTGTCGGCTGGTGATGTGTGTTGTGGCTGCCGGCTGGTGATGTGTGTTGTGGCTGTCGGCTGGTGATGTGTGTTGTGGCTGTCGACTGGTGATGTGTGTTGTGGCTGTCGGCTGGTGATGTGTGTTGTGGCTGTCGGCTGGTGATATGTGTGCGTCTTCTGGCTGGTGATGTGTGTTGTGGCTGCCGACTCGTGATGTGTGTTGTGTCTGCCGGCTGGTGATGTGTTGTGTCTGTCGGCTGGTGATGTGTGTTGTGGCTGCCGACTGGTGATGTGTGTTGTGGCTGCTGGCTGGTGATGTGTGTTGTGGCTGCTGGCTGGTGATGTGTGTTGTGGCTGCTGGCTGGTGATGTGCGTTGTGGCTGCCGGCTGGTGATGTGTGTTGTGGCTGTCAGATCCACGGCGTGGTGATGCGTGTTGTGGCTGCCGGCTGGTGATTTGTGTTTTGTCTGCCGGCTGGTGATGTGTATTGTGGCTGCTCGCTCGTGATGTGTGTTGTGGCTACTGGCTGGTGATGCGTGTTGTGGCTGCCGGCTGGTGATGTATGTTGTGGCTGTCTGCTGGTGATATGTGTTGTGGCTGTCGGCTGGTGATGCGTGTTGTGGCTGTCGGCTGGTGATGTGTGTTGTGGCTACTGGCTGGTGATGTGTGTTGTGTCTGCCGGCTGGTGATGCGTGTTGTGGCTGTCGGCTGGTGATGTGTGTTGTGGCTACTGGCTGGTGATGTGTGTTGTGTCTGCCGGCTAGTGATGTGTGTTGTGTCTGCCGGCTGGTGATGTGTGTTGTGGCTACTGGCTGGTGATGTGTGTTGTGGCTGCTGGCTGGTGATGTGTGTTGTGGCTGCCGGCTGGTGATGTGTGTTGTGGCTGTCAGATCCACGGCGTGGTGATGCGTGTTGTGGCTGCCGGCTGGTGATTTGTGTTGTGTCTGCCGGCTGGTGATGTGTGTTGTGGCTGCTCGCTCGTGATGTGTGTTGTGGCTACTGGCTGGTGATGCGTGTTGTGGCTGCCGGCTGGTGATGTATGTTGTGGGCCTCTGCTGGTGATGTGTTGTGGCTGTCGGCTGGTGATGCGTGTTGTGGCGTCGGCTGGTGATGTGTGTTGTGGCTGTCGGCTGGTGATGTGTGTTGTGGCTGTCGGCTGGTGATGTGTGTTGTGGCTGCCGGCTGGTGATGTGTGTTGTGGCTGTCGGCTGGTGATGTGTGTTGTGGCTGTCGACTGGTGATGTGTGTTGTGGCTGTCGGCTGGTGATGTGTGTTGTGGCTGTCGGCTGGTGATATGTGTGCGTCTTTGCTGGTGGGCTGGTGATGTGTGTTGTGGCTGCCGACTCGTGATGTGTGTTGTGTCTTCCGGCTGGTGATGTGTTGTGTCTGTCGGCTGGTGATGTGTGTTGTGGCTGCCGACTGGTGATGTGTGTTGTGGCTGCTGGCTGGTGATGTGTGTTGTGGCTGCTGGCTGGTGATGTGTGTTGTGGCTGCCAGATCCACGGCGTGGTGATGTGTGTTGTCTGCCGGCTGGTGATGTGTGTTGTGTCTGCCGGCTGGTGATGTGTATTGTGGCTGTCAGTTGGTGATGTGTGTTGTGGCTGCCGGCTGGTGATGTGTGTTGTGGCTGCCGGCTGGTGATGTGTATTGTGGCTGTCAGTTGGTGATGTGTGTTGTGTCTGCCGGCTGGTGATGTGTGTTGTGGCTGTCGGCTGGTGATGTGTGTTGTGTCTGCCGGCTGGTGATGTGTGTTGTGGCTACTGTCTGGTGATGTGTGTTGTGGCTGCTGGCTGGTGATGTGTGTTGTGGCTGTCGGCTGGTGATGTGTGTTGTGGCTGTCGGCTGGTGATGCGTGTTGTGGCTGTCGGCTGGTGATGTGTGTTGTGTCTGCCGACTGGTGATGTGTGTTGTGGCTGTCGGCTGGTGATGCTGTTGTGGCTGTCGGCTGGTGATGCGTGTTGTGGCTGCCGGATCTACCGAGGCCACATCTGCCGCCTTTCGACGCGGCCCGCTCGAGAATGCCCCTTTCACATCTTCCTAGGTTGAACATTAGTTTCCAGCTTTGGATCACTTCTGCAAATGTCCATGGAACACGTTCCCTGTCATGTTCACATCCCATGCTGATGCAACTGCCTCACGCGGCGCTACCTCTGTGGTGACTCCTCTGGACTGTCTCTGGGCTGATGGCCTCTGGACTGATGGCCTCTGGACTGACGGCCTCTGGACTGACGGCCACTGGGCTGTCTCTGGGCTGCTGGCCTCTGGACTGACTGCCTCTGGACTGACGGCCACTGGGCTGTCTCTGGGCTGATGGCCTCTGGATTGACGGCCTCTGGACTGACGGCCTCTGGGCTGTCTCTGGGCTGGTGGCCTCTGGACTGACGGCCTCTGGACTGACGGCCTCTGGGCTGTCTCTGGACTGACGGCCTCTGGACTGACGACCTCTGGACTAACGGCCTCTGGACTGACGACCTCTGGACTGACGGCCTCTGGACTGACGACCTCTGGGCTGACGGCCTCTGGACTAACGGCCTCTGGACTGATGGCCTCTGGACTGACGATCTCCGGGCTGTCTCTGGGCTGATGGCATCTGAGCTGACGGCCTCTGGACTGACGGCCATTGGGCTGTCTCTGGGCTGAAGGCCTCTGGACTGACGGCCTCTGGACTGACGGCCTCTGGACTAACGGCCTCTGGACTGATGGCCTATGGATTGACGACCTCTGGACTGACGGTCTCTGGACTGACGGCCTCTGGGCTGACGACCTCTGGGCTGTCTCTGGGCTGATGGCCTTTGAGCTGACGGCATCTGGACCGACCTGCCTGCGGTCTTGTTCAGCAAGGCTCCTGTGGGACTGTAGTTCAGTTACACTCCCTTCGCCAAGCATTAGGAGT
The DNA here is from genome assembly GCA_034440615.1 of Ashinkailepas kermadecensis. NCBI lineage: Eukaryota > Metazoa > Arthropoda > Thecostraca > Neolepadidae > Ashinkailepas > Ashinkailepas kermadecensis. The sequence continues at coordinate 564,032 of JAOTOM010005069.1, forward strand.
CCGGTGCTAAGCGAGAGTGCTCCACGACACGAAAGCGTCGTCTTCAATCAATTCGTGTAGGCACATTGGCTTCGTGGACTTCTCACGTTATCTCTGAATATGCTCTGAGGAGCGTGGGGTCCAAATGTATCTTGATTAACCTAACTTGAATGGTGTTGAGCTGGAATATTTTTGTTTGTAACGGAGGCAAAATAATGGCTATGGCAAAACAGGCAGTGAAACTAATACCACCTCTGTGTCGCGTTCTCCTTTCGTCAGTGTAATTTATAATCAGGACGTGTTCTATATCTGTTCGAGTTCACCGAAGGAGTGTTGTGAAACGGTCGGATTGGAGAATATTGTATGGAAATGATTTTGTGCTGATATCTGATCAGAATCAGACATGCATGCAATTCGTGTTGTCCTGGATATGTCATAAGTTTGTGCGCAAGTGGAACATCAACGACATGGATGGTGCCTTTACGTAAAGGTTATCACGAAATTTAAACCACGAATACCTCACATAAAATCGAAGCATTTAATATCACATGACACTTTCCTCGGTGTCTTGTGACGTTAAAGGATTGATGCTATCAATAGCCGCTACACCAATATAAGTTCAGGTGCGTTACAAGATTTGTCTGAGAATTACCTAAGACAAGCAATTCTGTTGCTGATGTCGATGTTTGGAGAGGACATGGATCACCTAAAGCGAGGCCCTGAGCACAACGAAGTTTTGAGCATACAGAAATAAATGAAGAGGCTGCGTCATATCTTCCTGGAATTCCTGATTACACAGGATGGCGAAAGGTGAGTTACTTCGTTTTTTTGCAATTGATCTTTCCATGCGATTTTGCTGCTCCTCTCAAACCATACAAGCATAGGATAACCTACAAATCATACAGCATTCCATGGGTCCTTTCCGACCAGCATAACAGTGTCAACCCCTGTCTTTGATGAAGTTATGAATTATAATGTGAAGTGACGTAGGGCTCATAGGGTAACCTACAAACCCTACAACATTCCCTCGGTGCCACCCGGCCAGATTGGCAGTGTCAATCCCTGCTTATGATGAAGCTATGAACCATAATGTGAAGCAAAGTAGGGCTCATGATCAGTATGCTGTGTAATAATAATAAAATATCCCATAGTGGGACGCATGCCACAAAAAAAAGTTACAAACACACCGCGCGAAAGCTCGCCGATCACCTGATGTGGTGCGACACAGTACCTGTGATCGTGAGCGACGTCAGGTGAGCAGACGGTCACCTGATGTGGTGCGACACAGTACCTGTGATCGTGAGCGACGTCAGGTGAGCAGACGGTCACCTGATGTGGTGCGACACAGTGCCTGTGATCGTGAGCGACGTCAGGTGGGCCAGACGGTCACCTGATGTGGTGCGACACAGTACCTGTGATCGTGAGCGACGTCAGGTGAGCAGACGGTCACCTGATGTGGTGCGAAACAGTGCCTGTGATCGTGAGCGACGTCAGGTGAGCAGACGGTCACCTGATGTGGTGCGACACAGTACCTGTGATCGTGAGCGACGTCAGGTGAGCAGACGGTCACCTGATGTGGTGCGACACAGTGCCTGTGATCGTGAGCGACGTCAGGTGAGCAGACGGTCACCTGATGTGGTGCGACACAGTGCCTGTGATCGTGAGCGACGTCAGGTGAGCAGACGGTCACCTGATGTGGTGCGACACAGTGCCTGTGATCGTGAGCGACGTCAGGTGGGCAGACGGTCACCTGATGTGGTGCGACACAGTGCCTGTGATCGTGAGCGACGTCAGGTGAGCAGACGGTCACCTGATGTGGTGCGACACAGTGCCTGTGATCGTGAGCGACGTCAGGTGAGCAGACGGTCACCTGATGTGGTGCGACACAGTGCCTGTGATCGTGAGCGACGTCAGGTGAGCAGACGGTCACCTGATGTGGTGCGACACAGTACCTGTGATCGTGAGCGACGTCAGGTGAGCAGACGGTTAGCTGATGTGGTGCGAAACAGTGCCTGTGATCGTGAGCGACGTCAGGTGAGCAGACGGTCACCTGATGTGGTGCGACACAGTACCTGTGATCGTGAGCGACGTCAGGTGGGCAGACGGTCACCTGATGTGGTGCGACACAGTGCCTGTGATCGTGAGCGACGTCAGGTGAGCAGACGGTCACCTGATGTGGTGCGACACAGTACCTGTGATCGTGAGCGACGTCAGGTGAGCAGACGGTCACCTGATGTGGTGCGACACAGTGCCTGGTTGAGATCGGTGAGCGACGTCAGGTGGGCAGACGGTCACCTGATGTGGTGCGACACAGTGCCTGTGATCGTGAGCGACGTCAGGTGAGCAGACGGTCACCTGATGTGGTGCGACACAGTGCCTGTGATCGTGAGCGACGTCAGGTGAGCAGACGGTCACCTGATGTGGTGCGACACAGTACCTGTGATCGTGAGCGACGTCAGGTGAGCAGACGGTCAGCTGATGTGGTGCGACACAGTGCCTGTGATCGTGAGCGACGTCAGGTGAGCAGACGGTCACCTGATGTGGTGCGACACAGTACCTGTGATCGTGAGCGACGTCAGGTGGGCAGACGGTCACCTGATGTGGTGCGACACAGTGCCTGTGATCGTGAGCGACGTCAGGTGAGCAGACGGTCACCTGATGTGGTGCGACACAGTGCCTGTGATCGTGAGCGACGTCAGGTGAGCAGACGGTCACCTGATGTGGTGCGACACAGTGCCTGTGATCGTGAGCGACGTCAGGTGAGCAGACGGTCACCTGATGTGGTGCGACACAGTGCCTGTGATCGTGAGCGACGTCAGGTGAGCAGACGGTCACCTGATGTGGTGCGACACAGTGCCTGTGATCGTGAGCGACGTCAGGTGAGCAGACGGTCACCTGATGTGGTGCGACACAGTGCCTGTGATGGTGAGCGACGTCAGGTGGGCAGACGGTCAGCTGTCCTGTGAGCAGTGGCGGCGCCAAGGGGATCAATGGGGATCGTGAATGACATCAGGTGAGCAGATGGTCAGCTGTCCTGTGAGCAGTGGCGGCGCCAAGGGGATCAAAGTGCGGAATACTTTCAAACGGATGAGGCGGTATGGAAAAATTGTGAAGGCTTTAAACTGTGGGATTCAGGTACGACATAAGGTATTATGTTGTTTGCCCACGAATCCCATAGCTATCATGTTAAATTATTACCCCTCCAGGTCTGGTGGAACCAAGCTTCCAGTTTGAGAGCATCGACCTGGGTGGGTCTGTGATTTATCTGTTCGCCTGATCGATTGCCTATGTTTCCCTTTGCATATCGACATATGCTGAGAAATTGCTGGCTTTATGCATGCTGTTCTGGTTAAATCCATGTTATCTTAATTTCCTGATATTTGGTCGTTTTAATTTCTGTCGCCATGGCATACTATTTTCCAAATTGTCCAGGTTCTACCAATACTGGCGGATACGCACCCATATAATTTAATAGCGTGGGGTTATAGAAGGTATAGGTGGAAAATAATATCCGGAAGGAGTGGAGGCATGCAACAAAAAAGTGAAAGTCGATAAAACAAAGAAGTAAGTCAAGTATTCGACACGTTAGAAAGGTTGCGCATGGAATGCTCGCGACTTTCTCGCCGACTTTGTGCCTGTGTGTATATTGATCGTTCAGGTACCTTCCAATAATAAAGCAATTTTCGTAGGCGCTGTGCTAGTTAAAGGAAACTAACCACCTTTATAATGTGATTTTAACTGAGATGGCAGTTTTGAAGACCACGTCGAGAAATCACTTACCTCATACTCCGTTCGGTCCAAAACATCTTCCAGCCGAAGTTATGAGGCCTTTTATCATCGGTTTTGGGACATGGACAGACTCGGTGGGCGTTGTGGAAATTCCTTCATATGGAAGCATATTGAAGCAAACAGCATTTCAATGGAAATTAAACCTTTTATTTAATTAAACCTAATTAAACCTAATTAAACCTAAAGGCTTTAATTAAATTTAATTGAAATTTAATTAAAAATTTAATTAAATTTAATTAATTAAACTTTAATTAAACCTAAAGGCGAACCTTTAGAGGCCTATGATAAAAGGAAAAACTTTCCAAAATCCCGTTTTTTGAAGTGTGGGCATAATATTTCGCAAAACCAATGTCATATTCATCACTTTCAGGTGCCAATACCCCTAATTAGTATGATTGCAGAATTTCGGCAAGGTGGTTAGTTTCCTTTAATGGGTCAAAAGGAACCACATGTTAGCAGTTCGGCCAACGCAGCACAATCAGGGCACCCAAAATACATTTCAGGGCACCCAAAATACACTTCGGGGCACCCAACGTACTCGCGCTCCAGCACACCTCAACACTGAAGTTCAAGCATGGAGACATACAGACACATACATTTCAACGACCTCAAGCATTACCTACCGCGCGCTTCATGACTACCAAAGTGACTACCGACTCATGACTACCGACTACTCGCATTCATGTCACGCATCTCAGCTGATAGGAAGTTATCAAGCTGTGTCACCAGGTACGAAAGGCGTCGCCTACCCGCCTCAGTCCTTACTCGAGGGAGTGTATGGTCAGTGCTTTGGCGGGTGCTATGGGAGCGGAGTTTCAAGTTGGCCTGAAGATGTGAAGCGCGAGCTTGAGATTCACCGGTACAACGAATTTAATATGGAAAGTTTGGAGAGTACTGTTCGTACCGTCAACGACCGTGGGTCAGTGAGTTCATCTCTCTCGTCGGCAATGATGTGGTCAAACTTGTGTCTACCGGAGATGACGCGCAAAGCAAAAATATACAGAACTATGACGACGATGCATGGCTTTCCCAAAGTTCTTACCAAATACCACCAAGCATTATCGGACGTGCGAGAAAACCAGCGCGTTGGCAAAGATGGGAAGAAGGCCAGTAGGAATGTAGTGACGCACATAAGCGAGCCCGCGGAAGATAACATGACACTTTTGGCGAGGACAGAAATGTGAGCGACATATCTGTGATGTTTGTCGAAGAATACGCTGCGTTTTCTCACAGTGGGGCGGTCAATTGATTTGGTCCTCATTTGAGCTCCCTACGCGCTCAATTTAGCACCAAGTTTTCCCAACAATCATTTTGGAGTCGAATTTCATATTATCTGGGTAATTCCATGGTGCTGTTTTTTAGCTTCCCTTTTGTTCTGTCCTGAGCGGCAAGGTACTGCATGCGATGGAGTTGCATAAGCAGAAATGGAGTTATTGATTTGAGGCCGATCACACAGAGAAGCATCAGCGATTTTGAAAGGGTCTCCAAATTTAGCTGAGCGCGAGCTGAGCGTGGACTGAGCGCGAGCTGAATAATGCCCTACCCCTTCCCCCATCGATGCAAAATTCACAAGTTACCGGCAACTTCCACAGTACCAGGGCCGTTAGTATCATAGCAACGCAATGGAGAGACAGAATACTCTAGAGAGTCTAACAAAAGCAAACAACAAACAAACAATCCAATCCTGAATCGTGTTGCATCCGCTCCTCTCCGACGGTCCCACTTCACGTATTCCCCAACCCCACCCCCACCCACCCCCACCCCCTCCTTTCACCCCTCGCTGAGTTTCGTGTATTTCGTTGTTGTTCATGTTCTATATCAATTGTAATCATTTTCCTGGTAGTTAAACTTGATGGGGCTTCCATTTTCATTTCACCTGATGATGGGTGTGTTTTTTTCTCCATGAGCCTACCGAATTATTGTACTGGGCTAAGCCCAACAGTCAGAAAAGGCTGCGCGGCAGTGGCTGCTTTAGTGTACAGTTGATTGTGTGAAGGATGTGTTCGGATACGCAGCACAAATAAAGTGCAAGCGGTACCACGTCGCATTTCCCTCTGTCAACCAATCGCACAACAGTAAAGCAAACTTGGGATTCCTCAGTCGAAGAACAAAAGTACCAGCTGATCAGAAGGATGGGCAGGCTTAGCCAGTCAAGTAACCAGCATGACGGACTTCAATATATCAACTTGAGATGGGTATTCTGTTAATGTAAGTATGTATAGTTAGGAAAACAATTAACCGCATGGTAAAGCTTTACACGTCTCCAAATGTGATTGTTCTTCGAAGGATTGATATCTTTGCAAGCGGATTTTAAAAATCATGTTGCAAGATAATTTTAATTAAATACGCCAATGAAAACAGGATGGCAAGCGCATCAATTCATGTGCGGCTCGTGTTCCGCACTTGGCTCGATGGAAACGCCGCCGCTGACTGTGAGTCGTGTTGATACACAGTCACGCAGCGTGTTTGACGTCGTGTGCGCCCCGAATCGCGGCGGCTGCCTATTGATCGGCAGGTCTGCATTGTTGGCCGATGTCGGCAGCCGAGCTGAACCAATCACCGCGGTGCTTTGTCGCGGCCACAGGAGACTGCCTTGCGGGCCGACGGCTCGACTAGTCGTCTGATGTGGCGGCGCCCGGCGCGGCATCTCGGCCTCAGTCGCCAGCTGACACACCCACTCAGCTCCCGCCGCGGCATCTCGGCCTCAGTCGCCAGCTGACACACCCACTCAGCTCCCGGCGCGGCATCTCGGCCTCAGTCGCCAGCTGACACACCCACTCAGCTCCCGGCGCGGCATCTCGGCCTCAGTCGCCAGCTGACACACCCACTCAGCTCCCGGCGCGGCATCTCGGCCTCAGTCGCCAGCTGACACACCCACTCAGCTCCCGGCGCGGCATCTCGGCCTCAGTCGCCAGCTGACACACCCACTCAGCGCCCGGCGCGGCATCTCAGCCTCAGTCGCCAGCTGACACACCCACTCAGCGCCCGGCGCGGCATCTCGGCCTCAGTCGCCAGCTGACACACCCACCCAGCGCCCGACGCGGAGCCACTCACCGACTGCTTCGATTGCCGTGCCGCGCACCTCACGTCGGTCGCCATGACTGAGCCGCTGACAGCTGCCGGACTGTCCGACGGACGGCTCTGGACCCGGTCAGAGAATGCGCCACTTCAGTCCGGCAGAAGTCGGCCGTGCCACTGTCACCTTCTGGTTGGCGCGGGCGCTCTTGCAGCCGCGATGGGTATCTGCTGTAGCCTGCCGTCGTAACAAGCAGATTAAGTGCTTATTGCGTGGTATGTACGTGGATGCCGAGAGCTGCCGAACAATGGAGTGTCCGCGCTCTGCCGATCGGTGACGGTCGGCTCCGCTAATTTATCAATGCCAAAACCAGAGCCACACCGAGCAGCACAGTCGTCCCAATAAGCCGATCACTGTTTGTGGCAGATCACGCCGCATGTTTGGTGCTGAGCCATGCATGCATTCACGGGTGCTAATCCTCGCGGACGGATAACGAGCAAAAACGGGCCCCACCGAGACGTATCGGCTGCTCATGACAGTCGCCGTCATCTGCTATCGTGACAGTCGCAGTCATCTGCTATCGTGACAGTCGCCGTCATCTTCTATCGTGACAGTCGCCGTCATCGGTCGCTTGTGACAGTCGCCGTCATCTGCTATCGTGACAGTCGCTGTCATCGGCTGCTCGTGACAGTCGCCGTCATCGGCTGCTCTGTTGCGGCGTGGATGACAACCAATGTTCTGAATGGCTATCGTTCTTATTGGATAACATTGGAATTGGTTTCAAGAACGCCAATGTTGGCAATTGTCATGGCGAGCTTCGGCTACGTAGTCAGCAAGCATGCAATGCTTTCCTGCAAATATTTCGCATTGCTTTGCTACATGGAGTTCTGCAAGGAGCACTACCTGCCTGCATGCACTTATATCTACCCATGCTTTGCGTCTCCACCATACGGAGAAAGCCAAGGAATTATTCACGTGGAAGTTGTTTGTGCAGTTGCGCGAATTTTCAGTACATTGGAATGCATGCATACCCGGCATCAGAATGCATTGATTCGGCACGCGAACGGGAGTCATGCAATCGAGCAGATAGTCCAATTCAAACTTATAGCGCTGAGCCAGTTATATTTGGATTAAGCAGATCCACACACAAATGATCTATTAGCGAGTGTGGCGCTTCTGCTTTGTCGCTGCCCGCTTGTGCCGAACACGCGAAACCCACGTAGCTGCCAATGGTCTTGTTGTCCACAATGACGGTACCGCTCGAACGAAGTGATGTTTACCGGCAAGTTTAGGATGCTGAGATGAGCAACCATTTCGATGTACCTGCGCGCTAGCGGCCTCGTCGCTGGCTCAATTTCGACCACCCGCATGTGCAGGACACTTGCACGGCATTGTCGACAGCACTTCTAGGTGTTGTATATGGACTTGAGTGCGTATGCGAATCTGCGTGCGCGGGGCAGGAGAAAGCTTGTCGCCGAGCGCAATTGTTTGTGAGCGGCGGCCGCCGTGGTGCCGGTTGGATATTATTGCGTCCATGCGGCGGTGGTATCGCCGCTGACAACACCGCTCACGGCTGGCGGCGCTGCTGTTGCCATAACAACAGCCAGATACGACGGCCGGCTGATAGCGCCTGCGCTGACGATTTATGTGAATGGTATGCATGGAGGTTGCTCGTCCGGGATGCAGCGGCCGACGGCTCTGAACTGGTGCAAGCGGTCGGCCGCGTCCAGGACAGAAACTGGTCTGCTCAGGTAGCCAGGTCCGAACTGGTCTGGTCAGGACACTGAGCCAAGATCAGCATGACCTTGAGTGTCCACTCAGTCCAAACCATCCTGGTCAGATCACTGAGCCAAAACCAGCATGACCTTGTGTGTACACTCAGTCCAAGCCATCCTGGTCAGATCACTGAGCCAAAACCAGCATGACCTTGTGTAGCCACTCAGTCCAAGCCATCCTGGTCAGGTCCCTGAGCCAAAACCAGCATGACCTTGTGTGTCCACTCATTCAAGGCCATCCTGGTCAGGTCCCTGAGGCCAAACGATAATGACCTTGTGTGTCCACTCGGTCTAAGCTATTCTGGTCAGGTCACTGAGTTTTAGCCAGTCTGCCCAGTTCACCCAGCCTGAACCAGTATGGACAGGTCATTCAATCTAAATTAGTTTGTCTGGGTCCGTAAACGTGCCGGGTGTCTGAGCTGGGACACCTTCAGCACGGCCCATGGGCTTCGTCGGAAGGTGTGGGACGATTTCCACATACATATCAAAATGTGATGCCAAATTTAGCGCCACGCGTACGGGCATTGAATGGAAACAATGGACGTTAATCCCGTTCCGTTTTGGTACGGCTGGGCCGCGAAGAGGTTGTCGTGGGGGAGGGTGGGGTGGGGGCACATAGTACCCTGTCCTGAGATCTCCAAATATAACTGGCCAAATCTTGCGGAAAACGGCAATCGATTTCTTGCAACATGATATACTTTTCGGGAACATAGTTGTGTTTTAATTGATAGAAGCATTTGCAGAAGACAGAAACGGGAGGAAAATCGGAAACTTTTCCAGACTCACCTGCTTCAACATTTGCAACCGATTTCATCATATTTTGCACCATTTTTCAACTAGTGCAACAACCCTTCCGCTCAAATGCGAACACGTTGATTTTCAAGAATCATAGGTACGTCTAGGCTCCATATAAGTTGGGAACTAGCCTAGGGTATTTGCATTACTTGTGACACCTACAACTTGAACTTGGTGGTGTACTGAGAAAAGCTATGATGACCTGAGAGGCTATTGACGTAGAATAATGTATTTTCACAAGGGTGGAATCGGTGAATAGAAGTAGGGATGTAATTTGACGAACATACCGGAACCAAATTATGGAACCATATTATCGCACATTCCGTGATGAATGTGATCTACGTCTAATGTGATCCACGTCTAATGTGATCCACGTCTAATGTGATCCACGTCTAATCTGGAACATTTCTGGAAGACCACTTTCCTTATCAGAATTTCCTTCATATGCGGGACCATGGGCATCAGGATGAGGGATTCAACACAAACTTCGGAGTTCAATACAAACATAAATTTAACTAGCTGAGATCTAAAATGAATAACTGAGGCATACCGCTTCTCCACAAAAAAAACTTCGTCTGGTGCCGTCCTCGATGGGATTTGCATTGAGTACTTTTTAAAGCTGTTTCAACTCTCACTGAAATCCTCATGCAGCGGTTGGTACCTCAATGGTCCTCAATGGTTGGTACCTCATGCAGCGGTTGGTACCACTTGGATGAGAAGTTTTCGAACAACATGCCTCACGATTCTTAGCGGTGCTTAAACCCGCCACAGATGAGCAAGTTAACTTCAAGCAAAAAAAGCTGGGTTAACTGCTTCATAGGAATTATTGCTGACGCAGCTCATGACCAAAACGCGTGAATGAACACACTTTGGCAAAAGCACGCTTTCCGAATCACTAGAGCCGCCTCTGACGAAGATGTCATGTGAGACCTTCCAGAGCGTCTGTCAAATGTCCTCCGTAGGCTATATCAGAGCGAAGTATGCACCGTATGCTCCAACTTAAATTTCAGCAACTATCCGTACCTACCTGCAAAATGAGACCCAGGCCCCATCGTACCTACGCTGTGTCTGCCCTTGGTAAGCGTTCTGAGCTTTCAAATAATTCGCGCCTTGTAATGGTTGCTGTAAACTTGTACAAAAACACGTCAAATTAATTCAAGGATCACGGAAATTAATTATTTTAAAATTAATTAATGATGACGGAACATCCGCTCACAGTACTAAAAACCTTTGCTAAATCAGCCCGCAGAAAGGTTGTCTGGAAATGAGTACATTTGTTAAGTCAGCATGCAGAAAGTTTGCCACTCGCCATACCCCGCCGACACCTGCTGCCGAGTGGTCTCGTCACACCTCGCCGACAGCCGCTGCCGAGTGGTCTCGTTACACCCCGCCGACAGCCGCTGCCGAGTGGTCTCGTTACACCTCGCAGACACCCGCTGCCGAGTGGTCTCGTCACACCCCGCCGACAGCCGCTGCCGAGTGGTCTCGTTACACCTCGCCGACACCCGCTGCCGAGTGGTCTCGTCACACCCCGCCGACAGCCGCTGCCGAGTGGTCTCGTTACACCTCGCAGACACCCTCTGCTGGGTGGTCTCGTCACACCCCGCCGACAGCCGCTGCCGAGTGGTCTCGTTACACCTCGCAGACACCCTCTGCTGGGTGGTCTCGTCACACCCCGCCGACAGCCGCTGCCGAGTGGTCTCGTTACACCTCGCCGACACCCGCTGCCGAGTGGTCTCGTCACACCCCGCCGACACCCGCTGCCGAGTGGTCTCGTTACACCTCGCAGACACCCGCTGCCGAGTGGTCTCGTCACACCCCGCCGACAGCCGCTGCCGAGTGGTCTCGTTACACCTCGCAGACACCCTCTGCTGGGTGGTCTCGTCACACCCCGCCGACAGCCGCTGCCGAGTGGTCTCGTTACACCTCGCAGACACCCGCTGCCGAGTGGTCTCGTCACACCCCGCCGACAGCCGCTGCCGAGTGGTCTCGTTACACTTCGCAGACACCCTCTGCTGGGTAGTCTCGTCACATCCCGCCGACAGCCGCTGCCGAGTGGTCTCGTTACACCTCGCCGACACCCGCTGCCGAGTGGTCTCGTCACACCCCGCCGACAGCCGCTGCCGAGTGGTCTCGTTACACCTCGCCGACACCCGCTGCCGAGTGGTCTCGTCACACCCCGCCGACAGCCGCTGCCGAGTGGTCTCGTTACACCTCGCCGACACCCGCTGCCGAGTGGTCTCGTCACACCCCGCCGACAGCCGCTGCCGAGTGGTCTCGTTACACCTCGCCGACACCCGCTTCCGAGTGGTCTCGTCACACCTCGCAGACACCCGCTGCCGAGTGGTCTCGTTGCACCTCGCATACACCCACTGCCGAGTGGTCTCGTCACACCCCGCCGACAGCCGCTGCCGAGTGGTCTCGTTACACCTCGCAGACACCCTCTGCTGGGTGATCTCAGACAACTATGTCGCTGACGCTCAGACAGCTATGTCGGTGTGTTTCCGCACTAATTAGTGTCCTCTAAATAGTGACAACAATTTTCTGAAGCAAAGTTTGCTCCATCGATGACAGCGGTTTTGCAGATGTTCTTTGACGACGACAAGGCTTCTTCCAATAAAATACCATTCGCTATCCCCGCGTCCAATTATCAAATGATTGGACAAGTTTTCGGACATGATCCTTCGCCACAGAACGTTCGCCGGTGTTCAGATGTCGTCTCCAAATGACAGGTGTTGTGCCAAAAGGAAGCACTGGCTCTGACTTCAATACAATACCTTGCTCTGATTTCGCCACCACCATGCTCAACCTGGGCGAGTGCTGCCAGCGCTGTCAATGTGCTCTCAAGTAGCATTCGACAAGAAATGGCTAGTCGCGTGTGCTGCCAGAGCCGTCAATGTGCTCTCAAGTATCATTCGACAAGAGATGGCTAGTCGCGAGTGCTACCCGAGCCGTCAATGTGTTCCCAAGTATCATTCGACAAGAGATGGCTAGTTTGCAGGAGAGTGATCGCAATGTGGAGAGACGGGCCGCGATCTGGTTTACGATACAGTTGTCGTGCGGCTGAATTGTCATCATGTGCGAGACCTGAATAAGTGATTGGCTTGTCTACGCTGAATAGGCGCTCCTCTGCTTGGTCGGCTGAGGCTGCTTGCCCAACCGTCGGTCTGACACTGCGAGTTCTGTCTGAACAATGGACACAGGGCGTAACACAATATATCGTGACTGAAGATATCGATCAACTTGGAGGCATTGTTGGCCCGTTAAAACATACTGTTCGGTGTGGCGATGATCGTGATAAGGCAGCTTTGGGATTCTCCACAGGCAAAACACACAGAGAACTCGTACGAGATCGTAATTGTATGGCATTCAGTAGTTGCATTAATTATTCAGACAAGACATTTCACTTTGCACTCATGTTAAAAAGCAGCTAATATCTGCTGCAAATCCTGCAATCGGTCTTCTAAGAAATGCATGAAAGAAATGCAATTCCGAAAACTGAGCGCGAACCAATTATGAAGATGTTCGTATAATATGATGCATAGCGAGGAGCTGCAGTCGCCAGCAGATATGATATTGACTAGATAAAGCACAGCAGAAATCCTTGCACAATGCAAATGACATATTATTGCACGCTTGCAAGCCGCATTGAGCGCATTTCATATCGCTTCTTAAAGATGTATTTGAATTTACGTTGAAATATCTGATTTCAGAAAAGGGTAACGCCCCGTCCCACTAGTTCCGCAGCTCATGGGAGTGTCACAGCCATGTTAAATTGCGCTTTCTCTGATAGTGACCCACACACGCACACACGCACACACACACACATACGTGTTTGCCGTGACTACCGAGGACTATGTCCTGGCGGTCACTAACGAGGACACCCTTTATTTACCACCTGAGAAGCATCGATTTGTTCTCGGTGATAGGGCATGAGCTGCTGAGTAAGGTGGAGGGTCAATTTGGGAAGAAGCATCAAATTGTTGGCTCCCAGTGTGGATTGAATTACCGAGGACATCGGCAAAACCGAGGACGGTGTGTGTCCATACATGTGTATCGTGAATACCGAGGACAATGTGTGTCCATGCATGTTTATCGTGATTTCCGAGGACAATGTGTGTCGACATACATGTTTGTCGTGAATACCGAGGACAATGTGTGTCCATACATGCTCATCGTGTACACCGAGGACCGTGGCCTGATGGTCACCAACGGCAACATCCTTTGAAATGTGAAAACAGTATGTGTGCTGTTGATCCTAATAAGTGTATCTGTGCGGTCTTATGTGTCAGTGATAATTCCTATTTCGAGTTCATCATGGATTCGTAGCCTGATGTTCAAAATGGTGAAGGGGATGGAGAGGGGAAATGAAAGCGAGGAAATTTACCCAATTGAAAAGCTGTTGGATTCTTATCACAGTTGACCGAAAATTGTGGGGTATTTACATCACTGGAGAAGGCCTAGATATATCGCTCGTTTAGATATATCTATCGTTTAGACCACAAGTGTACTTTTTATCCGAAAAGCGCCGAAAAGCATCGGAGGACTAATTCCCATGTACGCAAGTTGCACTCTTCCCAGTCTCAATGTCCACGCTCCCTCATGTGACTTTCAGAGAGGCGTGCATTAACTGAGGCGTTGTCAGGATACCATCCTGGGTATGCCACCAGCCAAAACGGCCATCTGTCCGTGGAAATGAAACGAGAAAAGCATGTCCCAAATTACTTTTTTCATATGCGTAGAATGTGTGCTTTGCTCGATAAGGATTTGACTTCGATCTGTAGCACACGCCCAATGTTAGTGGATAGTCGTACAGTTGTTTGGACATTTTAGTAGGATATGCCGGCATGTAATTACGCCTGGTGTGGGATGTGCTGGTCCTCGCCCCGCGGCCATTGCTATGTCAGCTCTGTCGACGCTACTGTTGCCAGTCAGTCGTCTGTTGTGAGCTATTTCCAGTGACCTCTCCCTATTTTTCTGTCCACTTCAATAACATATAGACGAGACTTAGTTGAGCTGATTCTGCTGTGGGAAGTAACGGTTCAAGATTCGCGAAGCTAAGTGTGGAGGAAACTATGTTAATGCATTTCGAATTAAAATATCTCCCAAACACAGAAATATCGTGAATGGACCAGCTACTTGCGGTTCCACTTGAATTGGCTATAACAAACTATTCAGAAATAATTTATCGTTACATCCTGATGGCTAGCTGAGCGAATTTAGACACACTGGGCCAGGGGCGTCGCCACCGGAGGAGGCAGCGAGGACAGTCGCCCCATGCTCTGTGGAAGACGGCGTTTTTCCCCTGACATTTGAGGAGGCACCGTCCCGGAAGCGCACAGAAAAGTTGAAGTGCTCTCTAGAAGAAAGGCTTCACACTGAGGATCGCTACCATCCAGACAATTAATATTATATACAAATCAGAGCTCTTTTCTGCAGGAAGTCCCACAAATATCCAGAGATAGGACAGGAAAGGACAGAAGAGATGAGAAACGGTGTCCCTGGGAGAGAGCAGGAGTCCACCAGGACGCACGAGGTGACCCTTCAGGTGGGTAGAGGTCCGAAACACGGAGGAGTCCCAAAGACGAGAGAGGAGGCATTTCATTTAGAAACGGAGGTCCCAAAGAGAAAAAAAGTCCAACGGACTAAAGAGGGTCCTGAACACGGGCTCGGAGGCCCCCTGAACAGAAGAGAATGCCTCGAAAACTGGCAAGAGGCCCCAAATAAATTAGAGAAGGCCCTTTAGGCGGAAAAGTAGCCAGTGCGATAGGAGATGGAGTTCCAAGATCTTAGACCCCCAAGACGGGTAGCAACGACACAGCCAAGATTTTCTTAAATGGGACCTACCAAAATTGTACTATCAGGAAACGTAAACATATTTGGGCGCGCAAAGGCGCCGAAAATTTTTGATTTTGCGTGGTGAAAATATAAAAATGTCTTGCTTAGTCTAGTTTATTTTTGTTTCCTAAGTGACAGGGGGCCAAGCCTCCGTCCCCTTGGTTGCGACTCTGACGGGTAGAGCTTGTCCATAATAAATCTGAGGCGTCTCTGAGGCGTGGCGGGAGGCCTCCAATTTAGAGGAGACTCCTGGTTTATGAGAAGAAGCCCACAATAGTGCAACTGGTCCCCAGGACACAAGGGAAGGCCCAGAAGATCAGGGAGGACCATGGAATATGAGAGACGGCCCCATAACGCGCAAGGAGACATCTAAAACGAGCAATGAATCTCCAGAAATTGAGACGAGGCCCTCGAAGACGTGAGAGATGCCCCTAATTTGCAAGAGGAAGCCACTGGAAGATGAGACGCGATCGCATTGCGCAAGATGATTCCCTGAGACGGTTGGTAGGCACCCAGCTTAGAATAATTAGTTAGTCAGTTAGTTATTTGGAGTTAAAGGGCGCATCGACTGCAATGGTCATATAGCCAGCTTAGTAGAGCAGGTCCCCGAAAACTGGCAAGGATCCTCCCACCACCTAAAACAATCAGATCAGGTTCGTTAAAAGGCGGGCGACAGAGATGATAGAAGAGGCCGCGAGATACGGAAATGGGGCCCCATGATGAAACGAATGCCACCAGACGAGTATGGAGCCACCCTGCTTAGACTAGGAGGCTCCTGAGGTATGACAAGATGTCCCTAATTTGGAAGGAGAGGCCCCGAGATAGGAAAGGAGGCCATATAATTGAAGAGGAGACCCCAATGCTGGCATGGAAGTCCCCCACAGGACTTGAGAAAATGCCACTGAGATACCGCTGAAAGGAAGCCCTTAAATTGAGATAATTCCTCAAGGGGAGAAGAGGAGCTCCCATGCGTGGTAGAGCTTCACTTTGGAAGAGGAGGCGGAAGAATGGAAAGAACGCCGCCCCGGATGAAAGGATGCCCCAAAGACGAGATAAGAGGGCAATAAGATAGGAGCGATGGCTGCCGGATGCGACAAGCAGCCCACAAAACGGATCAGAAAGCTCCTCCTAGGAAATAAAAAGTCCTCTGAGGCAGGACAAGGCTGCAAATTTAGAAACTGACGCTTCTAGGAAAGAAAAGTAATTCATCAGTACTCCATCAAGATTGGAAAAGAGGCCCCAAGGATAGAGGAAGTGGCCTCTCGAAGGGGAAATGAGACCCAGGAGGAGCCTCAAAGACGGGCAAGCAAGCCCCCAAGATAGATAAGGCCCCAAGGCAGGTAAGGAGACCCCATGCACTGAGGAGGTTTATAAGACGAGAGAGGAAGCCAGTAGGATTAGATATGATGTCCCCCAAGGCACAAGGGGAAGCCCCCAAGATGGGTAAGAAACATTTAGGTTAGAAGACGAAGCCCTGCGACGTGACAGAAGACCATTAATTTGGAAGGGGAGGACCACGCAATAGAGAAGACTCCCGGCATGGAAGACAAGACACCTAAGACGGGAGAAGAGAAACATGGAATATGAAACTGGACCCGAGGTTGCATGAGGAGACACTCAATTTGGTAAGGAGTCCCCAATACATGAAAGGAGCAGAGATCCGAGGACCGGTGGGGGTGGGGCCAAGAGGGACAGCTGCCATCCAGCTCTGAATCTATCCGGCGTTCCCCCATAAGCAGCATTTCGTCCTTTCCCAAACCTCAGTTTTCCCTGGGAAGCGCATATTTTTTTTCATATCCAAGCGAAGCTTCCTTGCATTATTTCACGATAGATTAGTCCAGATTTCAGAAGTTCCCCTCAGCGAAAACAAAGACCTTGAGGAATATCAATATATACTAATAGAGGGAAACAGCAGAATTGTAAATGTTTCGCAAAATGGAAGCTACTTGAAGAAATATTTCTCTTATTTGCGTGGTATCCTATATGTGACACACACAATATTCATCATCAAATGACGTCATTCAGGACTTCATGGGACTCCCCGGTGACGTTGGGATTAGCCCAAGCTGCAACCTTTAGCAAGAATAAGGCCCGTGGCGTAGCTAAGGGAGGGAGTAATGGGGACATCTCCCTGGAGCTTGCGTAGGCCCCAGGATTTGTTGCTTAGTACCGGCGTCATCGGTTGGAGCCGCCCTCTGGCGTTAGCCAGGAGGGCAAACGTATCCTCCTCCAATCACATTCTGGCATTTAAAAAAGGCCACAGGATGCTCCAAGTAACCCATATTAAAACATCCTATCAAATCCACTGCAGGACCCCTCAAGCACGCAAGATACTCCATCTGACCCATTTGGAGACTCTTGTCCGTCGATAGGAGGCCCATTTTGATTGATAGAAGGCCACACAAGACCAAATGGAGGCCCCATAATAGACACGGGATGCCTGTTTTCCATAGGAGGCCATTGTTGACGGACACGAGACCCCATCATACCAAGAAGAGGCCCAACCAGACCAAGAAGGGGCCGCATCAGAACCACAGGAAGCCCCAGATGACCAACAGTGGGCACTGTCTGTCGCTACCAGACTAAAAGAAGGTCCCATCAGACCAAGACGAAAGCTCCGCCAGATCAAGACAAGGCCTAAAAAGGCCAAGGAATGCTCTACCAGTCCAATAGGCCTCCATCAGAAGCACAGTAGGTCCCCGATGGTCAATAGAAGACCTTGCTTAACGATAGGAGGCCCAACCAGACACATAGGAACCCCATCAGGGATATATCAGGCACCGTTCGTAGATAGGCTGCACCATACGATCCACAGGAGGCCCCATCAGACGAAAAGGAGGTCCATTAAAAGCACTGAAGGTCACAGATTGTCAACAGGGGCTCCTGTTCAAGGCTAGGTGGCCCAGATAATAGACTTAATAGATAATAACAGACTTAATAAGAACCCCAGGGATCCAACCGGGTTGAGCCCGTACGGGAAAGATACTACAAGCGTGGACAAAAGATTATCAGCGCCCCAACCAATACCACATTCTATATTCCAAAGAAACTATCCACCAACATCCTTTACACCTACCAATACTTATCTAGCCCTGTTCACTCAATCCCGCATCACACACGCGTGGATCGAGTACCCCATCAATAGTTTTCAGCTCCATCCATGGCTGCTTAGAGGTGCCTGTACCATGTACACCTAATAGCACAAATCTCATCCCATCCACCACGAATTATAATTAAAAGAACAAGATTTTCCAACCTAACGCATTTCTCCACCATACTTTTAGGTACATTCAATGAGGGACTCCCCACAACATCGGCAGTCAGCCTATTCCAATGGTCAACCATCCTTTGATTGAAAAACCTGGAAATCTCCTACACTTGAATGAGTACATATCTAATCCCGTAAGCCTTTCTCCATATTCTCTATATTCGCACTTCAACAAATTGTCAAGTCTTGCTGTCTAGCATGTAGGATTCCATTGGTTCGGTGGCCCTCTGATCAGATTTGTCCCACTCCTTCAGGGAGAAGTCCTGGTTATGCCACTGTATGAGCTCATAACTTGTGTACAGTTAGCGAGTATTTATAAGGCAAATTATAAAAGCGGATGTTGTGTGGAGATTGATATCTTTTCTCACAAATGTTTCACATTTATCCGTTTATTTTGATCTGCTACAAACACAGAATCTCTTGCAGCGAAGGAGGTTAGTTGCAGTCGAGGGTTCTGCCATAGGGGAGGGGGAGGAAGCTGGACACCGGTTCAACCCACTTTTCGGAGTGAGTGAAACACAATGTATATCGTCCCACACACCTTTGCGGAGGTGGCCTTTGAGCCTTCGAAATATGGGCCCATCATCGCTACGTGCCCACGGCGTGTCTCCACAGATTTCTGATTGCAGGCCAAAGCTGAAAATCTGGAGGCAGTCCAATGCGCTTCCTGACTTAGCCACCGCGGGGGAGAGGCGGGGGAAGTTTCCCCTTTCCGTGAGGGGAGTGGGAGGGGTGTCGCAAAGTTGGGGTGGAACAAATGATTGCGAGGCACAGTATCCGTCTGAAAAGTCATTGCATTCAAGTCGCTTTTTGGCGAAAATTGTCCAGGTCCTATCCCCGATTGTGGAATTTGGGAAGTCATATCCCCGCAGCTGCCGTAATACTTATACCACTGAAGAGAAAAAAAGCTAGGGCCTACAATACCGTGAATACTATCGCTACGACCATAACTGTGCTTTTTAACTGAAAATAGCCGGAACAAATTTCGAAATACTAGTCAACATGCCCCTCTTATCAGCACAGTCCATGCTCGCTTCTGTCATTTTCCGAGAGAACTGCATTCACAATGGCGTAGCCAGGTTTCAGCTCTGGGAATTCCGCGAGCCGCAAGGGCTATGGGTCCGGTGAAAGTTAAATGTCAAGCACCTGTCTCAAAACATAGACGTGGCTTTGGTCAGGAGCATAGAAAATGCACTTTGCTCGATAAGGATTTGATTTGAATTCGTAACGAACTTGCCGTTTTATAATTTAGTCATGCGATTTATCACCATTGTTAGCTTTTATCATAGACGTCGCCACCGCTGGTGTATTTTGGATCCGGGCTCCACCTGCTGTTATTTGGTGTGGTCTGATCAACCTCGGGAAAATGCGGTATTTGATAACAGCGGTGGAAACCTTTCGACAACTCTTGGGTGGGTCCAGTTCACTGGAGGATACAGCTGACCAATTGACAGGGGCCAAACCGCCCCATTTTCACTGCAACCTACACCCAAAATCATGGATGGAGAGGTTAGAAGAAAAAAAATATTGGTGGGGCCCAATGCATGGAGGCAATGTGCGTTGCCAATTTGGTTGATAGGGCCCGCCTCACATGGTCCCATGTTGAGAGAACAAAGTGTTGGTGGACGGAGGTAAAGGTGGTCGGACTGAGACTACACCAAAAATGTAGGAAACTCAACACATGCATATAGCCTCATTTCTCCTCGGATTTATAGCATTGGACATTTTTAACTTGGAAATGGAAGACATGAAAAACTACAGAAATAATTGAAAATGATGAATACTTGACTACAGTAGCAATAATTGAACATGAACAACTTTAGATCCTGTCCTTTGTGCACTAGGGTGTGCCCCTAACAATGAAGCAAAACAAATCATTCGGGATGCATTTCACTTCATTTAGCCTTGGCAACGCAAGAATGCATGTACAATTGCACGTTGATCGGACAAAATTTAGAGGTGGCGACAAAAGCAGTCTTTTTGCTATCGCAGCTTACGGGTTTTAAACGAAACGTTCATGGTCCCGTAGCATCTTTTTTTTACAACAAGAGAGCTGAGCAAACGACATTAACACATTATGTGCATCGAAGTTTCGTCGGTTTTTGGTGAACCTGTGAATGTTGTATGACTTCAATTGTTAAGTTATCCGCTTGGTTTTAGACCCTCCTTCTAGGTAGTGACAACGTACACTGCGCATGTCAAAAGGTGTGCAATAACGGTCATGGATAACGTCGGACAGCTTCCCCATGGCATGCTTCTTGTTGGGCACAATGGATATCAGCAGCCGGCTTAGCCCCGGGGAAACCTCACTTCATGTGCCGACTTTGGGGGCATGCTTTGTGAACGTGCTCACGACATCGCGCCGGGGTGCAAGTACAAGCGGATAACTTAGTAATCGTAACTCGTACAACTTTTGTAGGCATACAAAGAAAAACACGAAACTTGAGTGTACATAATGTGTTGAGGTCATTTCTCTAGCTATCTTATTTAGAACGTTGCAGTGGGCCACGATCCTTAGATATACACCTCGTAAGTTGGGGTGACAAAAGCGACATTTGCAACGACCTCTAAAATATATATATATATATATATATATATATATATATATATATATATATATATATATATATATATATATATATACGTATATATGCATGTGTATGTGTATGTGTATGTGTGTGTATGCGTGTGCGTGCGTGCGTGCAGTGCGTGCAAGCGTGCGTGCATGTGTGTGTGTGTGAATATGAGGCATCAGTAGAGTAACTGTATTCCAGCTTTCAATACCTCCTCCAATGTCAATAAAATTGAGTATACTTCCTGGGCTCTGATTTGTACTTTGGAATTCATAGGGTGATAGGTCATATAGGTCGGATGGGCGAACAGGCCACAAATGTGATCTGGTAATGGAACATCAATGTCACCCTATAATTCCCAGGATTAAATGAAGTGTAATGTATGATGCAGCATATAAAGCTCCATGCACTTCGCATTATCACATGTTTGGGATAGGTGGGGGGGGGGGGGGGAGGGCGTTTTAGGTCGTTTTTTTCATTCAACGTCATGGGCGTACTGCTAAGGTTAACGAATTTTGGGAGCGGTACGCCCTCTCCACGTCCCCCACTGTGGCGACACACATGCCCCCCCCACGTCCCCACTGTCGTGATGCCTATGCCCTTCTCACGTCCCCCACTGTGGCGACACCCATGCCCTCCCCACGTTCCCAACTGTGGGGACACCCATGCCGTCTCCATGTCCCCCCACTGTGGTGACGCCTATGCCCTTCTCACGTTCCCCACTGTGGCGACACCCATGCCCTCTCCACGTCCCCCCACTGTGGCGACACCCATGCCCTCCTCACGTTCCCAACTGTGGCGATACCAATGCCCTCCCCACGTTCCCAACTGTGGCGACACACATGCCCTCCCCACGTTCCAAACTGTGGCGACGCCTATGCCCTCCCCACGTCCCACACAATGGTGACACCTATGCCCTCTCCACGTCCTCCACTGTGGCGATGCCTATGCACAAGCAGCTTAATGCAAATTAATTTGCCATGATCAGATCAATGCACGATCTCATGACCTTTCATTGATGTTCTGGCCCCTCAAAGTGTCCAATTATAATGCATAGTTTATTCTTACTGACACCCACCCAATCAAATACCAAACTAGCGCCGAAAGCATTAAATTCGCAGTTCGGAATCTATAAAGAGTTTAGAGATCAAATGTCACAACTGATCTGACACCAAATAGGAGATTTTGAATGAGATCAGGAGCATGCTCGATATCGGAATTATTCAAAATCGTAGATGGGATTTAGAGTGACTATGTCACGATAAATCTCTATCGGAGATTTAATACATGGCGGTCGGTTCTCTAAAGTTGTCGAGAAATGTTTGTCTGTCTGTCTGTGTGGCTGTGTGTCTGTGTGCCTGTGTGTATGTGCCGCTTCGACTCATGCTGTGCGAAAACGGCCGGGCGGATTTCGCTCAAATTTCACACGTGATCGCCGGTACGGGGACAGATTATGGCGGTGGTAGTGATAACGCTGCAAGAAATCGGAAGCTCCTTGTCACCTTCTGCAGCCCCACACCTCATGGTGCTCCCTGCCACATCAGTCAATATCAATTATGTGGTTAAAGTTGATGGAGCTGGATGAACAGATGTGGCTGCGCCTCCCACTTCATCAAAATTAAAGACAGTAAATGTGGGGACCGTCACGTGTTGCCATAGGGTTATGATGGAGTTCAGTATTGAACTCATGCAGTGCGGAACTCCGAAGCCCTGAAACCATCAGTCTATCTATCTCGGCCTAAAACCCGAAAAACTCGGGAAATGTAAAAGATCATCCGAGGTTCAGCTAGGCCCCGAATCCTTTAATCCACCTTTAATCACTTTGGAAAGCAAACCTATGTATGCACATTAGCTCAGCTGATAAGTTTCAGCAAGCGAGAAATATTCCCAAACTTTATTGTGTTCAATATTGGAGTAGGTTTCCTGCAACAACCCAGTATGATGATTATAATTATTATTCAGGGATCTGAACAAAGTCCTTCGTTGTCAGCGCTACGTATTCCCCAGGTATTAGACGTTAGAACATTTAATTTAGAGGTAATACTGCCATACCGTTCCCGCCATTCCGGTAAGATCCTCGCACCCCGTCATGGGGGGAGGGATGGGGGCTCATTATATTACCATCTAATCTCCAAACTAAGCGTCACACGAAACCGGAAGATTTGTCATCGGAAAGCGCTCTACGAATATGACCAGAAACCACCCGCAGCATTTTATCATCTCAAAGTGTGACGTCAACAGGGTGTATTTGTGGTCACGATTGACGTCAAGTTGTATGCTCTGGGTAGTTTATTTGGTATATTTTACAAACAAAACTTGCTTGGAATCAGAACAGGACGACGAAATGGACCGTGGTCCCAACATTTTCGCGCGTTCAAAAATACAGCTTTTATTTCCAAAATGTTGAGTTTTCGACTTTATTTACTTTGTTTGTGTCTAATTGATAGAACACACCGATAAACTGTGTTTTAAGTAAGATAAGCCCCATAGAAATTCCTTAACTTAGCAAGAATCTTCGATATTTATCCCCAATAGCAAATATGCAAAACAAGTAAGTCATCAAAAACGCAAGATTCCAAAAATTCCTCTGGGGCACTTTGTTGCGTCTCTAAAAGTAAGCAATCGCTGAAATTTGCATTCAAACATCTTCACTCGTTAAAGCGTGACGACTGGTTGAACATTTTTGAAGGTGACCTAACTTGACCTTAATTAACTCGAAACCGTGAACGACCTGACCATAACATTTTCACCAAGCATGTCAAATTGATGTAGGAACAGGTATGCCAATATTCGGCCCGCTGTTGCGCGCAGTTTTTTTTACTATCCGGGGAAAACCTAATGGGGGTGTAAAAAGATCCCCCGATACTGCGAGGGTTAAGATGCAAACCCAAGGATATTTTAAAACGTACTTCGCCTAAATATGTATGTAGGGCACCAGATGTTCTCACCCTCGGTTGCCTAGTTCTCTCACCCTCTAATGCCTAGTTACAAAGTGTGTCTTATACTAGCTGTCTTAACACGCGCCCTGGAGGGCCTCTGAGAATTACGCGCACTGGAGGAGGCGGGGCAGATTCCGCCCCCCCTAAGATCTCGGCTCCTAGTAAAGCTGGAGGAACGAAATTCGCAAGGTGGATGGGCACGGTAGTGAACTCTATTGTGTGCAATTTTCGTGACCTTAGGTCAATATCTTCAAGGTCAAATTAGGTCATATTGGCAAAATTTTCCGGTTTTGCGTGGCTTGGCTTGTCATCGTTATGGATCGCTGTGATTGTGTTTAAATGCTCAAAAATGGGCATCAATGATGTTTTGGACATTACTAATGATGCAATGCAGATGATAGACCCAACATTTGACCTCAGGTCACCTACATAGCACCACTTTATCAGGTCAGTTACCTGTTCCAGTTACCGGAACCGGCCGCCCGCCCGACTGCTCCGTCGGGCAGCTCGGAGCAATCGGCTTCGTGAAGAAGGGAGTGAAGTACATGAATAAAGTATGGAAACGCAATGACAAACAGTACAAATGACAACCCGTAGTGCATTTATGGCAACATTCCAGTTGATCAAGTTTGGTTCCATTAACCTGTCGTGAACTTGACCTGACTTGACCTTAGTGACCTAACATGACCTTGAAACTATACAGCATATCAATATGCATCAAACGAGTCCCTAGTGTTGCCTAGAACACTTCCCTTTTGTCAGTATACTGGGAGCGCATCTGCGCCGATTTTTGTGGTCTGGCGCTATAACATTTTTTGACCTTAGCGGCCCCTAACTTGAAAAATTTTCGGGCGATTTCAATTTGTCTTGCTTTAAGCGACGCGCCGTTCATTTTTAAGCAGGTACACAGAAAATCGCGTATATCGACCGGTAAAATCTGCAGTTATTTGCGAAACACCGGAGGGGTGGGCGGATTTCGCCCCCCCTCCAGTGCGCGTGTTAACTCCTAACCTCCAAACCGTAGTCCTATCCCATCTCATTAGAATGGTAGAAATATGTCTAACCGAAGCGCCAATCCCTTTGCAAGAACATATTTTCCCGAACGCGTGTGCCGGCCACCCGCCACAAGCCGGAGTCGTCGGGGCAAAGGGGGGGCGGCCCCCTCCCCCCCCCCCCCCCCCCACCCCCCCAAAATAGAAAAAAGGGGGGGGTAAAAGTGAAAAAAAAAAGGGGGCCAAACCTCCCGGAAAATTTGGGCTTGCTCCACTTTTTTTGTACAAAAAAAAAAAAAACCCCCCCGAGGAACACAAAGGCAAATAAAAAGTGAAAAAAAAAAGGAGAAAAAAAAAAAAAAAAAAAAGAAAAAAAAAAAAAAAAAGCTCCAGACGGAGTTTGAAAACCGAGGACGTCAAAAATGTTATCGGTATTCACTTCACGTCCTCGGTTCCCAGGTGTGCAAACAGAAAATGGCCTCGGTATGCACGAAGTACAAGTGCACACACACACACACACACACACACACACACACACACACACACACACACACACACACACACACACACACACACACACACACACACACACACACACACACACACACACACACCTGACACATACACCAACTGTGCCTCCTCTTCAAATCCTCTCCACCTCTACAAATCCATTCTACTCGCCTGCATCTGCCCGGCTCTTCTCTCATCTGAACCAAGGCGCCTTCATCTGAACCACAGCGCCTTCATCTGCGGACCGCCCAGCTACTCATGTCTACATCTGCGAGTATCCTCTGCTCGCCTGCACTTGCCCTGTTCTACTCTCTTCTGTATCACCGCGCCATCTAGTTCCTGCCGAACTCATCTATACGGACTCCGCGATTTCAACTCCTCACTGCTGTCTGGGTCCTCAGCACCACTGCACGCTCTCAGGTCGGTCCGGCGGTGCCGCCAGCCTCCCCTGGAATACCCGTACCAAACCCTTCCCAATTTTCCAATAGTGCCTTCTGCACGCTCTTTCCACCGCATTTGGCAATGCCCTTTTCAGTCACCACTCCTCCTTCTTTGTGTTCTCTTGGGATGACCTGCCCCGCATTTGTAATCTATAGGATGTCAATTATTTACCCCCGCCCGGGATCTCGTAAACACTGTCCGTACGCTCCACACACCTGCCACCTGTTCGTCCTTTACGCAACACCACTTAAAACGCAAATACCTACATCACACACGCACCACCACCACTTAAAACGCAAATACCTACATCACACACGCACCACCACCACTTAAAACGCAAATACCTACATCACACACGCACCACCACCACTTAAAACGCAAATACCTACATCACACACGCACCACCACCACTTAAAACGCAAATACCTACATCACACACGCACCACCACCACTTAAAACGCAAATACCTACATCACACACGCACCACCACCACTTAAAACGCAAATACCTACATCACACACGCACCACCACCACTTATCAACATGACCACCACCCACTACGCCCACGGGTAAGTTTTTCCTTTGCCACCGGGACGATGCGGGCCCTGTTGACCCCTGGACGGTGGAGGCAGAGGTGCACAAACCTGCCAACTCGCCTACCAGCGTAGGTGACAGATATTGGCTGACACTGTGCCGTTGTTGTGACAGATAATCATTATTCGAAGAAGGAAAAGTATTCACAACATAAAGAAGACATCTCACTTCAGGAAAGACATTTGAACGCAAAAATATTTCATGTACAATTAATTTTTGTGTTTTTCACAAACTATTCGCTTATATTTCGGTAAGTTATCACAGCAATTTCGGAACAGGACATTTGGCAGCGCTAACTCTTTTGGGACAGATCCCGGTGCACAATATTGGCTGCACGCAGCCAGCTCCATTAGGCTGAACCCTGGCGCAGCAGGCTGTCACAGATACGCCGTGACAGTTGATAAGGTTCGATTGCGGCGCAGTTCCCAAACGTTTGTATGGGAATGACGTACGACGGTTTCGAAATGTGACAGATTTATGGGTTTCACTGCTTGTAGGTGACATTCTTGACGTTTTGTGCACCTCTGGGTGGTGGAAGAGCTCTCCAATATCACAGGAGCGTCTTGCACGCGTACAAAATTAGATCAGGGGCGCTTCTCATCCAGGCAAACGACGACATCGACGGACGCATCCTCACCACCACACACCACAAACAAAACACCCCAATCACAATCACGCCCGCCACTCACCTAACACATCGCGAGGCACAATCCAAGCGCGCGAGCTGACAAGTATGACGGCAGAGGCCCTCTGTTTTTTGAAATCTGAATTATACTTGCGGCGATGACCCATTCCCAACCCATCCTCTACATCCCATACCCCAACCAGGCACCGTTCGGACTGACAACTAAGTCATCAAGTCATAAAGTCATAAAGTGTTAAGGCTTATTAAGAGTCACAGGGGCCCATCTGGGTTAAGTCTATCTAGAAAAGATACTAGAAAAGTACATGCTCTCACCCAAATCAATCCATTATCTCAAGTTCCTAGGGAACTATATATCCCAGCCTATCTAGCATGATTCACCTGATATTGCATAGCACACTCCTCAACAATTACAAACTCCTCCAATCATACCCATTGTGCTACCGTAGTCAAACTCATCAGTATCACATCCCGAAGGAAGGTGTGGAATCCGCTGCTAGGTACACCCTATATACAGTTATAGAGTGTTTAGACTTAACACTCGCACGTCCGGCGGTCCGCGCCAACTTCGCATGTCCGGGGGGGGCAGATGTCTGCCCCCCTAAGATCTCCAGAACTATGCTAGGTAGCGACAAACGGAAAACGGCGTTGGATAGCTGGTGACAAGGTCTATCAAAAGTATTTCGGTCATTTTCTCGCTCAGGTCACTGGGTCATCATAGGTCAAATTCGACCAGATCGGGTGGGACCCTCAGATATTGGCACGTATCTCAGGACCTGTAACAGATAGAAACAAACTGCAAATGCTATTCGACATCCCTTGAAATGTGCTATCGACATACGCTGTGTAATTTAAGGTCATGTCAACAGATGGGTCACCGAAACTATGACTTCAGGTCAAGGTCATGGGGTAGACTAGGGAGGTCATGTAATGTATCAATCGACACGTGTTGGCAATACAAGCACAATGACGGTAATTCCAGCCTTCTAGCTCAATGCAGTGCGATATAATGCGCAGAAATGTGCTAGTGATTTCAGGTGACCTCAGCTGACCTTGGTGAGGTCACTGAGCAAAAATGTCAGCGATAACATTGAGAATAGCTTCCAACTACACGCCATAACCGTTGGAGGTCATTCCGAGAGCAAATATGTACCCAGGAAACATTTGTAAATTTTACCATAGGCCTATAATGGGGGAAGCCATTGCCGCGACCTGACCTCAGGTCAATGCTACGACAAAACCGCGAGATACATATTATAGTCCCTGATAAGATCATGACGTGATATAAGTTTGAAATCAATCGCCCAATTATTGTGGGAGTGATGCCACCTAGATCTCCGAGGGATGTTGGGTCACTTCGCCTGATCTGATGACCTGACTTGAGATGACCCAGGGTTAAAAATTTATGAGGATATGCGGAAAAGACCAATGAGCAGCCATGCGAGGTTTGGCCTTGCTAACCCGATTAGTATGGCGGCAAAGTAGGAAAAATCGCAGGGGGGGCAGATATCTGCCCCCCCCCCCCTGATACCATAATGGAAGATACCATAAGCCTGATAAAAAGACCCACCCCATCCTTCACCACGTCCTAAAGAAACCATCCACCAACATCCCACACACCTATCAATGCCTATCCACCCTAGCTATCCAGCCCTATTCCCTTGATCCCTCTTTACACACGTGGATTGAATGCCTTACAAATAATTTTCAAACTGCACCCATGCCTGCTTAAAGGGGTATGTGCCGTGCACACTTACTTAGCATAAATCTCACCCCATCCATCACAAATTAAACTAAGAAACAAGACTTTCCTGCCTAAAAAATTGGTTCACCCTACTTTTAAATACATTCAAAGAGGAACTCCCCACAACATCAGCAGGCAGCCTATTCCACTGATCAACAACCCTTTGATTGAAGACCTGTTGTCGGTTAACTGTCCTACACCTCAACTTGTCTAACCTGAATTAATGACCACTATGTGATACTCTAAGCTGAAGAGCGTCATTCAAATTGACCTGATCTAGTCCTTAAAAATGTTTGTACATTTCAATCATGTCCCCCTTAATCTTCTATATTTGAGTGAGTACATATCTAATGCCACAAGCCATTCTCCATATTCTAAGTGAGCTATTCCACTGATGGAATAGGTACCCATAGCTCTTCACTACTTCATCACCTGAGACCTGTCAACAACTCCACAACTCCAACTCTACTACAAGTCTACTCAGCTCTGTTTTATCTACTCGTCTACCTTCAAGACACTTTTTAACTACGCTTCCCGTCGACTTCCTTCAAGTCAACTCTGCCATTCCTCTCTCGTCTACTATCCTCAACTCCATACTCATTGCTCCACCTTGTTCTGCCTCTAAGCATTACACAACCACCCACTCAGCAAAACACCCAGAAACTTTCAGGGAAACTAGATAATGGAGTGGGGAGGGAAGAAGTGGCATTGCCATCTCAGGGAATTGCCAATAGTGACAGCCTAGGCAATATAACCTCACAGTCAGCAAAATATGGATAGCAGTAGTTCAATGGGGCAGAGTGATAGCTCATCCAGAGATGAAAGAGCTGCTCAACATGAAAAAGCCAAAGATGGTTATGGAACATTTGGTAAGTGTATGATGCTTAATGCTCAGAGTATTCGATCCACGTTTGATGAGTTCTAGTGTTATGTTGCTGAGGAGGAACCAGATTTTGTTTGCATTACTGAGGAATTGGTCAGTGAGGGGTATTTTGGGGATAACTTGCAGGACTATGAGACCCAGGGATACACTATGTTTTCATGCAATAGGGGTCCAGCAGTGAAATGGGGTGGTGTAATGCTCTATGTGAATAGCTTATTCAGTTCTCAAAAAGTAGCAGATCGGGTAAAAAATGTGTCTGTGGAGTCCATTTGGCTTGATGTTGCTGTGGGAAAAGGCAACAGCAATAAACTGAGGATAGGAGCTTTGTACCGATCAGGAACCCTGCCACATTCTCAGCAACTGGAGCTCGATAAGGTATTTTTGCGAGGAAATCAGTAGAAGCTTTCGGAGGAAATGCCTTATTCTTGGTGACTTTAATATACAAGGATATGAAAATGTTGGTGTTGGCTCCCCATCATGTAAACTGTTTAGGAAATGCCTTGAAGAGGACCTGTTCTTACACCAGTTTGTAACGGAACCAACTAGGCAGGGCTCATTCTTGGACCTTGTCTTCCCAGATTTAAGTGATTTAGTTCAAGACTTGACTGTAGCAGAAGCTCTGGGAAGAAGTGACCATAACATAGTGGGATTCAAGGAACAAGTTGAGGGCACAAACTAGGATAATTTTGCAAAGGTTCCAAATCTTAACAGGGCAGACTTTGACTGCATGAGAGCGGCTTTAAGTGCTATAGAATGGGAAGAAGAATTCTCCAATTTAAATGCCTGTGAAATGTGGGAAAAGTTCAACTCTTACTTGAGGGAAATTCAGATTAGACATGTCCCCCAAAAGCAAAGGCGCAAAAGAAGGGTAGGAAAACCAGCATGGCTTACGCCAGATTTGATAACAGCAATTAAGGCTGAGAAAGATGCATTTAGAGTATTTAAGGAAGCTTCAAATATCGTAAATCTAACGTTGTATCAAAAACTAGAGACGCTGTGAAGCAGAAAACCAGAGCAGCAAAGGGAGCAAAAGAATTGGATTTGGCTAGGAACTGTAATGGGGAGAGTAAAAAGTTATTTAGTTTCTACAAGCTAAGTAAAGTTCCAAGCACCATTGGTCCACTGGAAATGAATGGAACTATATTGTGTGAGGATGGTGAGATGGTTGAGGAGCTGAACAATCAGTTTAAATCAATGTTTACATTGGAAGATGTGACTAATCTGCCAACCGTACACCACAGTTCAGTGACAGGTGATCAGATAAACAATGTTGATTTCATTGATAGTGATGTTGTTTTCAATTATATCAGGAAAATAAAGGCAAACAAGGCAGCAGGACCTGTTGGAATTTATGCTAGGGTATTGCGAGAAGCTGAAAAGAAACTGGCAATTCCACTTAGTATCATATTTTGTGGATTAGTTTCACAAAATGAAATTCCAACAGATTGGAAAAGGGCAAATGTAGTTCTTATTTTCAAGAAAGGAGAAAGAGGGCAAGTTGAAAAATATAGGCCAGTAAGCATCACATCCCTAGTCTGCAAGGTACTCGAATTAATTATCAAGGATACAATAGTTAGTTTTCTGGAAGGAAACAGATTGATTCAAGATACTCAACATGGGTTTAGAAAAGGGCGATCGTGTCTCACAAATCTCTTGGACTTTTTGAATTTTGCTACAGAACAATTTGATCAGGGAAATCAGGTTGATGTAGCATATCTTGACTTTAGTAAGGCCTTTGACAAGGTACCCCATACACGGTTAGTGATGCAGCTTCAGGGCCATGGTATTTCAGGTAGCATCCTAAAATGGATAGAGTTTTACATTGCACAACCACACACTCAGCAAAACACACAGAAACTTTCAGGGAAATTAGATAATGGGGTGGGGAGGAAAGAAGTGGCATTGCCATCTCAGGGAAATGCCAATAGTGACAGCCTAGGCAATAGAACCTCACAGTCAGCAAATAGGGATAGCAGTAGTTCAAGGGGGCAGAGTGGTAGCTCATCCAGAGATGAAAGAGCTACTCAACATGAAAAATCCAAACATGGTTATGGAACATTTGGTAAGTGTATGATGCTTAATGCTCAGAGTATTCGATACAAATTTGATGAGTTCTAGTGTTATGTTGCTGAGGAGGAACCAGATTTTGTTTGCATTACTCAGGAATGGGTCAGTGAGGGGTATTTTGGGGATAACTTGCAGGACTATGAGATCCAGGGATACAATATGTTTTCATGCAATAGGGTCCAGCAGTGAAATGGGGTGGTGTAATGCTCTATGTGAATAGCTTATTCAGTTCTCAAAAAGTAGCAGATGGGGTAAAAAATATGTCTGTGGAGTCCATTTGGCTTGATATTGCTGTGGGAAAAGGCAATAGCAATAAACTGAGGATAGGAGCTTTGTACCGATCAGGAACCTTGCCACATTCTCAGCAACTGGAGGTCGATAAGGTATTTTTACGAGGAAATCAGTAGAAAATTTCGGAGGAAATGCCTCATTCTTGGCCATGTATTGCAGATAGCATCCTAAAATGGATAGAGTTGTGGCATTCAGATAGACAGCTGAGTGATGCTAAATGGTACAAAGTCATCATGACAAAATGTTCTTAGTGGAGTCCCCCAGGGGGCAGTACTGGGGCCACTATTGTTCATTATATTTGTAATTAACATTGAAAGTGGCCAAAGTAGTAAGGTTATGAAGTTTGCGGATGATTTGAAGGTCTTTAGCAGGCAATAGCAGGCCACAATGAGCAGGTCTTGCTGCAGAAAGACTTAGACGAGCTTGTGAAGTGGTCCGAAAAATGGCAAATGAAATTTAATTTTGATAAGTGCAAAACCATGCATGTGGGTAGGCAGCATATGAAGGCTCCATACTTGATGGGTGGCCAAGTACTATCTGTGACTCAGCAGGAGAAGGACTTAGGTGTTATTTTGAACACAACATTGGGGGCATCAGAACAGACGAAAGAAGCCAGGAAGAAGGCACTAAGAATGCTTGGGGGAAATAAATAGGAACGTATCATACAAGAGTGAGGAAGTCATAAGGAAGCTTTACTGTGCATATGTCAGGCCACATTTGGAATACTGTGTCCAAGCTTGGTCCCCTAGTTATGAAAAAAAATGTTGGCTTTTAGAGAGTACAAAAGAGGGCAACACAAATGGTTAATGGTATAAGCAACCTGGCATATGAGGAAAGAGTGAAGAAATTGAATATGTTTTCACTTATATATAGAAGGCTGAGAGGAGATCTCATCGAGGTCTTTAAATTTGTTCATGGTCAGGAACAGGGATATCTCAGGGAAATGTTTGAATTTAACAGAAATGATGCATTTAGAGGTCATCAATTCAAAATTAAAGTTAATCACAGCAGGACAAGGTTAAGACAGTCTTTCTTCACCAACAGGGTAGTGGAACATTGGAACCAGCTGCCAGAAACTATTGTCAGTAGCGGCACACTGAACATCTTTAAAAACAGCATAGACACTCATTATACGAAAAGAGGGCTTGCTTTTCGGTATTCCAGGGAGGGCTGTTCGACGGATTTGGTGGGCAACTGGTTCAGTGTCCAGAGTGCAACCAAGAAGGGCCCTTGTGGCTCATAGTTGCACTGATCTTTTACGTCTGTTTGTCTTAAACAGCCGACATCACCAACACAGTGGCAGGCTGGCCGAATTCACCACACACACTAACACGCAGCCTCCTGGTGGCGGTCGCAGTAACTAAGATCAGCTGATCGACTGCATTCAACAGCAGACTCGAACTTTTTCAAGGCCATCTGAACACCTGGGGAGACGGTGATATCTGACCCCAATCCTCCAGGGTCTTGCCACGCCTGAAGCGCGCATACACAGCACTGACGCAATGCTTCTGGCTAACCGCAAATGCGCACCCGCTCCGGCCTCGTTTGTAAAACGACGAGGTTTAGCGGCGGCGCCATGGCCGCCATGGTCCAGTGCGTCAGCTGCTCTGGCACCTTGCGTATTTCCATGTACCGTCGACGACAACCAGACAGCGGACAGACAGACAGACACCTCTGACTTCCGGTGTCAGTTCATGAACTGGAATTTGAAAACATCAAATATGTAA
Source organism: Ashinkailepas kermadecensis (assembly GCA_034440615.1). NCBI lineage: Eukaryota > Metazoa > Arthropoda > Thecostraca > Neolepadidae > Ashinkailepas > Ashinkailepas kermadecensis. The sequence continues at coordinate 597,895 of JAOTOM010005069.1, forward strand.
AATGAACTCTATTTAGCCTACACATAGGAACGTATATATATATATATATATATATATATATATATATATATATATATATATATATGCATATATATGTGTGTGTGTGTGTGTGTGTGTTTGTGTGTGTGTGTGTGTGTGTGTGTGTGTGTGTTTTGTGTGTGTGTGTGTGTGTGTGAGTGTTTGTGTGTGTGTGTGTGTGTGTGTTTGTGTGTGTGTGCAGGTGTGTGTGTGTGTGAGTGTTTGTGTGTGTGTGTGTGTGTATGATCCTATGCATGCTAATCGAGTTGAAGTACTCTCATCGAACCTTAACAGAAGTGATTACCAACCATACCTACCTTCTAAAAAAACACGTTCCTTGAGTCCGTCCTTGGGCATGCTATGAAAATGGAAAGCAACACACTTGCAGAGGCGTTGATTTCCATATGACAGGCATGGCGGCCGCCGCACCAGGTAAAATATTGATGTGGCATATCACACTGACATTTTAAATCGGTATCGACAATATAGGATGCTCGATGACAGTTGAGCTTAAAATCAATCCAGACGCATCCCTCCACATTTTATTGATCGATGTGCTCAAGAGAGCACTACCGGGACCCTGATTTAAGCCCAATGTTATTCGACGAACATGATCTTCCTACCCACGGCACACCAGATCGGTTGTTCAGAAGAACCACCGAAGTGCTGGACTGTCGCCCCAACCGCCTATAATTTTGCACTCGGAAGCACACGACACATGGGTGGAGAATCCCGTCCCTGGATCCTTCCTCTCATCTCTGGATCCCTGCTCGTTTGAGGTCTCTCGATCTCTCGTCGAACAAAATTTACATTAGGTCTTTCGCGCACACTATGCATTCTGGACACAAAGCGTATTGTGCGCTCGCTCCCCGTAGGTATCAGGAGAGAACCCCACCCGTGGTCTGGAATCAAGGTGACCGCCTCGGCCGTCCCCTTGGGCGAGCGCACAGCTAACGCTACATTTGTCGCTGACGAGACGGAAATGGCGCTGAATCTGGTCCCGACTCGCCCACACGTTCGAAATTAAACCCATAATCTGCATATATCCAGAGAAGTGTAATCCGCTTATAGGAATGACATCGCCATTTTCAGCGCTCAGCCGAAATTGACCGGCTTCTAATGCATGCATTCCAACAGCTCTAAGAATTGCAGACCAAGTCTCAGCACAGCATGAGCTGTGGGAGCATCACTACGGAAGTATGCGAGTATTCACAATGCGATTCGTTGCATTTGTGTGTTTATTCGTCTTGCAGGCCATGTAGCTCAATCGGATTTAAGAAACATGGGTGTGGGAATATGCAATGCCATGGAATGCGTGCAAGCGGCACCTAAATTCAACGCCCGCTCATATCTGGAACATCAAACTGAGTGTGAAGTTCCCTGGCTCCAAGCATGTCGTCAGCTCATCCGCGACAGTTGGGCCAGTGGCAGGTCCAGGGGATCATTCTGTGAGGACAGCCCTGGAAGGGACGTCAGATATTTTACCCCACCCCATCCTCCCCCTCCGCCGTCGCTCGGAGTCGGGGCTCCCTGCATCAGGGTATTACATTTCTAAGTATTGATCTGGAGTATTTATTTACCTTGGCTCAGAGAGCTATCAGATAGATGGAAAAGAAGCAATCTTCACTCGGACTCCAAATGGGCTAAATGGCTTCATCGTATTAGCAGTAAAGTGCACCTTGCTTTAACTATACTCATCAGCAAGGGGTCAGACCATATCCGAGCTGTCGGTCCGTCGGTCTACGGTTACCACGTGACCCCTTTTGGAAGTCAACTGTATCCGCCCGTGGGGTGGATCAGGCGCCTGAAGGCCGCCAGTCGGGTGGGTGGATCAGACGTCTGAGGGCCGCCAGCGGGGTGGGTGGATCAGCGTCTGAAGGCCGCCAGTCGGGTGGGTGGATCAGCGTCTGAGGGCCGCCAGTGGGGTGGGTGGATCAGACGTCTGAGAGGCCGCCAGTGGGGTGGGTGGATCAGCGTCTGAGAGGCCGCCAGTGGGGTGGGTGGATCAGGCGTCTGAGGGCCGCCAGTGGGGTGGGTGGATCAGCGTCTGAGAGGCCGCCAGCGGGGTGGGTGGATCAGGCGTCTGAGAGGCCGCCAGTGGGGTGGGTGAATCAGCGTCTGAGAGGCCGCCAGTGGGGTGGGTGGATCAGCGTCTGAGAGGCCGCCAGTGGGGTGTGTGGATCAGGCGTCTGAGGGCCGCCAGTGGGGTGGGTGGATCAGGCGTCTGAGAGGCCGCCAGTGGGGTGGGTAGATCAGGGGTCTGAGAGGCCGCCAGCGGGGTGGGTGGATCAGCGTCTGAGAGGCCGCCAGTGGGGTGGGTAGATCAGCGTCTGAGAGGCCTCCAGTGGGGTGGGTGGATCAGCGTCTGAAGGCCGCCAGTCGGGTGGGTGGATCAGCGTCTGAGGGCCGCCAGTGGGGTGTGTGGATCAGACGTCTCAGGGCCGCCAGTGGGGTGGGTGGATCAGACGTCTGAGAGGCCGCCAGCGGGGTGGGTGGATCAGCGTCTGAGGGCCGCCAGTGGGGTGTGTGGATCAGGGGTCTGAGAGGCCGCCAGCGGGGTGGGTGGATCAGCGTCTGAGAGGCCGCCAGCGGGGTGGGTAGATCAGGGGTCTGAGAGGCCGCCAGCGGGGTGGGTGGATCAGCGTCTGAGAGGCCGCCAGTGGGGTGGGTGGATCAGCGTCTGAGAGGCCGCCAGTACTAGAGTGCTGGGCGACACAGAGACGCGATGTTCGATGCCTTGGTCGAGCAAGGTATCGAATACCTTCGATCGAGCAACGCGATGTTGCGTTGCTGAATAACTTGGGGCTGTGGTGCTACACACCCTGGAGTCGCGGTGCTGAACACTGTGGGGTCATTACTAAGGAGTCACGATTTTGGATGTCATGTGGCTGTGGTGTTTGATACTACGAGTCGCGGTGCTGGACTTCCCCGCAGTCGCGGTGTTGACGTGGTGTTGACGCGGTGTTGGCACAGTGTTGGCGTGGTGTTGGCGCGGTGTTGACGCGGTGTTCACGCGGTGTTGACGTGATGTTCACGCGGTGTTGGCGTGGTGTTCACGCGTTGTTGGCACGGTGTTGGCGTGGTGTTGACGTGGTGTTGGCGCGGTGTTGGCGCGGTGTTGACGCGTTGTTGGCGTGGTGTTGACGCGGTGTTGGCGTGGTGTTGGCGTGGTGTTCACGCAGTGTTGACGCGGTGTTGACGTGGTGTTGATGCGGTGTTCACACGGTGTTGATGCGGTGTTGGCGTGGTGCTTGCGTTCCCAACATGGGATGGCACGTTGTTGCGGTTCAGAAGGTGAGACTCAGTCAGTCTGATCCAATATCATGGAGTCACTGCGACTGCATGCCACCTGCAGGCACGACTACATGCCATTTGACAACAGACACGACTACATGTCATCCGCACGCAGAGAGAACAAATGACTCGTTTGGCTAGAGTGTCGCGTTTGTCAGCCTTTGCAGCACCAGCGACAGGAGTACCGTGAATCCAAAAACACCATATTGAACCTGGTTTGACACCATATGCACTCCCGGTGCACACGCTGTTCACGCGGGTATGACCCATCCTAAACACGCGGAAAACCTTTATGACGCGGTGTATATCCGGTCGGAATCCGACCATACTTATGTGACTCCGTGTTTGCACCCTCTGGCCACCAATATTATCTCCAGTAACCCTTTCTAACGCCGATTAAACCCGTTCGTAACGCGACTCTAACACGCTAGTCGCTCTTCCAAGATGTCTCTGTGAAGCCATTGATACTCGTCCTGTGACGCGCCTTGCACGCGTCGGTGCACCGCGATGATCCGACGCGGAGCATTCAGCCCAGCGCTTCCTATACAAATAATGCCCATTCACTCGAACAGTTGTATTAGAAAGCTGCGCCGTTGAACAAAATTGACATTACAAGCACTAATATCACGCACTGGCACTCATGTACCGTAGCGTACCTGGTAAAACAAATACCCCCCCCCCACACACACACACAAATGAACGTCCACACTTCGGTGGTGCTCAGAACCATCATTCGTGAAAATGCACAGCATTGGCTTTTCGCCAATATCACAATTTCCCGCGAGTTTTATCATCTCACACACTGATCTCGGGTAGTCTTCATCACTTTTGTGGCTAACTTCCCCGGCTTCACGTCGATGTCAAGGACACATTTAGCTAGGAACACCCGACGTCTCGGCACGGGCCGTACTTCTGATAGGATGCGAACAGGCAAACTGCCCGTAACAGAAGTTCCTCCTCTTCGCCGTCGCAGGTTGCGACCTTTTCCCCCTCTCCCATTATGACTAGTTCCGGAGGCATCGTCTAGGATGCATGTCCACGGTGAGTGGGTACTGACGAATACCTTGCCGCCCTCGTTCAGCAGCCAGAGCAGGGTCTTCACGGCGATATCTTGAAATGAAAATTAAGTCAGACACACTTAGCATTGATTCAAGGTAAGTAGAGAAGCACTAGTGCCAACACCGGATTCCATCATTCCTGGAATTCTAAGCAACCAAAAAAAAAGGAGTTAATTTAATCCGCGCGCCCCTGGGTTTGGTCGCTGGACGCGTGCCACTGGGAAAGAGGGAAGGAGGGGGGGGGGGGTAGATTCTTCCCCCTGCCTAACATGAAAAGTTACGGGCCGACTTTGTCCATTTTGCGGCAGATGACAGAACTCTACAGGAGGATGCAGACAAGTCAAGTATTTTGACCAAGTGTTACATGTGGCGTCACCGGTCATTCAAAAGCAGTTTACCTATTTGGCGAAGTTTGAATATTAGCCGAACATCATGAAACTAAAGTATCGCAGAGACCTATTTTGGGTATCGCCATGAGACTTCCATCCTAAGATAGCCAATAAAGACAATCATGAATAAAACTTACATCGAGGTCATTGTGGGTCACGTGGTATTCCGAGGTTAAATATTCAATCTGGTCTTCTACCAGATTCAATATATACCAGGTTAGGGTGGACGCAGCCCCACTTTTGTAAGAAGAGAACACAGTGAACTTATTGAGCACCACATGCTACGGCATATTCGGCATATTTTAGCTGGTGCACCTCCGGAAGTAGTTATCTGATCTAAGTATTTTGACGAGTCAACGGCCCTTGCATGCGTGTTCCGCTAATCGGTTATTCTTCAAAAACCGCTGTGGTCCTGGCATCGCAAGGGAAGAGCCAAAAATGAAGAACGCAACATTATGGGACTGCAGCATTATGCCCACGAAGCACGCTGTCATTGGGCAAAAGCCAATAGTTAATATCGTTATTTCTCATATGTTAGCATTTATCGGTACATCCTTCACTTCTGTCAAAAATCGTTGGAGGTGACGTCACTATGACGTCACTCACGCTCCACGCATAGTGAACAAAGATGTCATTTTGGCCACAAGCTACGGAATTCACGTGCGGACAGCAGACTTGTGCTCGACTCAAATTTTTTTAATCGGCTCACATTTGACTCATAGATCTTGAGATCCGATTCAACTCATGATTCACAGCAGGTCAAAATTATTTGATTCGACTCAATTCAGACTCAGAGCTACAGAGATCCGATTCAACTCACGACTCAAACATAAATTTGAATCGATTCAGATCAGACTCATAAGCCATATGATTTTGTGTGCAGTGCTCACACACTATTTATATATATATATATATATATATATATATATATATATATATATATATATATATATAATATAATATATATATATATATATAAAATATAATATAATATATATATATATATATATATATATATATATATAATGTGAGGTGAAAACAAAGTTATAGCAAAAATAATTTATTTGACAGACAGTTTGATGTCAACTCATCTTCATCTGTCTAATTAAAGAAGTAAATCAGTATTTATTCACACTAACGAAGATGCTCCAACATCAAAACATCTGTTGGATATATTATTTTTGCTATAACTTTGTTTTCACCTCATTATTTATCATTCGTCATGCACTGTAATGGTTGATATATAGGATAAATATACAGATAAATGAACGTGCATGTGCATAAAGTAATTGACTCAAACATATTAACGAGATGAATGGTTGTCAATGCATATGCAAAGCAATGAGTGCATAATATCTCAATTCACATCAGCATGATGCACACACAACCTGAATCATATACCTGACACATCACCTAACTGCAACATGGCACCCAGGTTCTGCACTGCAGTAGGTATCTGCACAGAATATGATTGCGTTGGTCTGTTGCCCCCACGAAGTTTGTTTGGTAGCAGGTTTGAAGGTTTCCCTTCACCATTGGTTTCACCCAATTTTACCGACTTTCTCTACGCTATCTTGCATATTTTATGGCAATATAGGGTACTTTGACGTATTCTAATTGAAAGACCTATTCTTTAGCTTCATCAAAGGGTATCCTAAATGACCCAGTAATAATCGTCCTGCCCAACAATGTGCCATTTCTGGCAGGCTCACCATCAAGTGCCTCCAAAATAAAGGGCTTGTTCCTGATATTAGTAGGCTCCCTCTACCATCCATTTTACATGTTCAAGTTGTCACCCTCGTTCAAGAGCGGAAGAAAGGACAGTCAAGGGGGCGCTAAGTGCTCCATAGCTTCTTCTCCCCATTGGCAGGAGAGTTTCAGTTCAGTTGCAAGTTTCAGGAGGGCATTCCTAGATCACAATGGTGTTGTACATAAATGTTCAATTATGCATGTATCATCAACAATCCATGCAAGATTTACCCTGGGATTTCATGCCCTGGGTCTAGCTGGCCTGGAAAAACTGTTTTCAACAACTGCTGTATGTCAATGTAGGTAGGTAGGTAAATGTTTGGAAAAACAGGCTGATCCTAGATTTTGGGGATCCTGAACATTATCCTTTCCAGAAAATTATTTGTTGTTTTTTCATCTGGAAGTTGAAGTTCCGAAGTTGTTAACTTTTGACAACGAACTGCTGTGATCAAGGAAAAGTGCTCAAAATCCACTGAAATGGGTGCAAGTTGAGTTACCATGCATAAGGTTTGAATAAAAATATTCTCCATACTGGATGACTACAAAATATTCCTCTCCAAATGCCGGATTACAATGCACAAATCCGACCTTGTCTATGCATGAGAATAAAATGTGTCAGAACAAATGCTCACTGGAAAGAATGGGAAAAGATTATAACTCACCTGGTGAGCGGAATACAAATATATTTGCTAGGAAGCAAATTAAAGTGACCATTGCGTATGATTTGAGAAAAGTTCTGCAACCAAATTCTACCATATTTTTTTTTTGCTTCGAATGACGTCATGCGGGCTTGAAGGAAAATTTTGATCTACCTTCTTGTAAAGGTAACCTGGGTTTGTTATTTGTCACACAAACCGACGCAATTTATTCAGTGCAAATGCCTGTTCCAAAAAACGTGCATGGTCGTTTCATTCCTATTATTTTTCCAATCCATCCCATTTCTGTGTTGTGTTTCTGGCACTAGAATTGACTCATGCATGATACTGATTGTGAATACCAAGCTTAGCATTAATACTTTTTTTTGTAGTTATTGTTATCCGTTTTTGGTAAAGAACTTAAGTACACCTCATTTTTTACTCACTGGCAGCTGATAAGTTGACAATTGTAATGCTAAGCATTAATAATTATACCGTGTTTTTACTCCCTACCTTGTGTCATGGCATACTATTTACAAAGATACATGCCTTATATCATGTGTTCATAACTTGCATTTGAGTCGCAAGACTCAAATGACTCATTGCGATTCAAATGATTGACTCGTGATTCAACTCATTTAAAAAAAGAAAGATGTGATTCAACTCGCGACTCAAGATATGTTTTTGGGAAAAGAATCGATTCAACTCACGACTCATCCAAAAACGATTGATTCATGAGTCGATTCTCGATTCAACTCGAGTCGAGCACAAGTCTGGCGGACAGGTACTGAAAGTTTAAAATTTATATTGCCGCGTGCTTTCGAGTTATGAAGAAACTTAGACAGGACGGACAGGGAACAGATTATGACCCAAATCAGTGGGCCGAGGGTTAATTCACCTGCAACAGAGAAAACGTCGAAGAAATCAAATCAAGATGAACCAGAGCTTCACATCTCGTCTACCACAAGCGTCTTTCTGTTGACATTTTGACAGACGGGAGTGTCAGACCGACCGACACATCCAACCGACAGGCGAACCGACACGACACACGACACCATTGACTGACCAACCGACCAGCACAGATATACCGCCTGACATTGCCGACTGGCCGACACGACTTCCGACGTACGATACGACCGACCGACCGTCCAATCGAGGGGGACGAAAAGGCTGCGGAGGAGGGATAAAATAATTGGACTTCATTACACATGCGATGTTAAAAGAAATGCAACAGGATGTCGAAATTATCCACGAACCAATATAATTCACAGTATTTCAAAGGTCCTGCAACCTCCATAAAACAATTGGACATTCCCATGGTATTTTTCCGCTGTGTTTAGGGGCACAGCACACTGCATTACTTTTGACATAGGTAGTCCTAGAATCTGGAATTGTACCATTTGATGTGGGTTTTTCATTGTCCATAATAGTGAGCATGTTCATGACAGTTCTGAAGCTACGTACAACGCTGCATTATGCACGATATGCAGACTGCCTAAATACGCATCTATAAACATCATGCTAATTTTGGTGAGAAAGAACGTCGGTTCAGTACTCGGCAAGCCATATATTTCACCCATTTCCACGAAACATGCATCAACCCGGGCAAACTGGGGGAGGGGAGAGAAAGGGCAGAAGAGAGTCAGATATAAGAGAAACAGAGACAGATGAAGAGACAGAGGCACAGACAGAGATATAGACTTAGGATATCGTACCACCCCGGCATCCGATGACGGCGGCTACACCATCCAGCAGTTCCGTCATCTTGACCGACGCTGCATCTCGCAGGCCTGCAGCTCGCTTCGTCAGCCTCTCGAGTTCCCTCCACAACTGGGAAAACCACAGCAGTAGGAATTTGTCCACAGAGAAGCATTTACTTCAAACACAAGCAAACTATTTCACGTCATCTGAGCACAAAAACGTCACATCCTCCGGCCACAGCCTCATAAGTCAAAGTTCAGTGATGCTAGTTTGAGCACGTTTGAAGGGATGGGTCTACATTGGTCATTCGTGGTGGGAGGGAAGTCGGGCAGATGGTGAAGGAACATCAAAAATGTTCAGGGACAGAAAGGAAATGCCAAAGGGTAAACACAGAGACCAAGTTAGGAAAGATTATAAGCAAGAGTGGAAGCAACACACAATAGTCGCTACCGGGTGCCCAATTGTAGGCGAAGGAGCACTAAAGAAAATGCATGATAGTTGTACTTAATTTGTGTTCATACTTACTCCTTCCTTGATTTTCAATGGCAGGAAGCGTTGGAGTATCAACTCCAGTGCAACTTTTCGCTGCACAAACTCTGCTCGCCTAGATATCAATGTAGTGCTCATGAGAACGTCTTGGTCACCACTAGCTTTCCCAGGCTGGCACACCAGTTTCTCAGTTTCAACTTGGTCGATATGCCCTACTGGCTCCATGGGAATGACTGCCTTGCTCGTGAACCTCGGCCGCTTCGGGGTGGACGCATCTGGCAACATGTCCCTGCAACGCTTGTTCTTAAACTTGTGCACCAGCTTCTTGGAAATATTATCCTGCAGACACAGTATCAGCTAAATTAGAGGCTGACCTGGAAGCAGTAAAAGCAAAACACAGCAGCGCCCATCCACGTCAAACTTCCAAACTTAGGTGAACTCCTTCACTATGGCCACACAATCGCAGGAGGGCTGATTCCACCGACCATCCACTTTCATCATCACTTGGTGATCACTTGGTTACACAAATCCCTGGCATGCATGAGTATGAAACCATACCTACGTTGTAAACTAAATATAGATACATTCGTACACCAGCGTTCGCAGAAAACGACGGATTTTCTGCTCTACAAGTTCTCACCATTGCCTCGCTGAGTTCTGGACCCACGAGATATAGGAAGGCTTAGATAACGGCGAAAGCTAGATCTCGGTAGCTGCTGGGTAGCTGAAAAAAGCGTACGTCATCAGTGAAAAGTGATATGAAATAGTTTTATGAATCTGGGGTAATTACATTTTCCACACATTAGAAGGGTATCTTGACTGTATGCAAGTATCCACCTAGTGCTAGAGATCTCCCTCAGATCCACTGGATGGATCTGACAGGATTTTGAGCTCAACAAATGCACAATTATTCAAAAAAGACTGTGTTGGAGACCAACAGTTTGCTGTGTATTTGCTTTGTAATTTGCTATTTGCAATGTAATATGGGGTATTGGCGCCATTGCTGCTGAAACAGCAATGGCGTCCGCGCGCTGTATGGCGAATCTTGGTGAGTGGCCCGCAACACCTTGAAATCCCTTCGTCAGCTGACGCAACACGCCCTTGACACTTCAGTAACTCTCAGTGACCTTGATTCAGGATTAAGCAGGAATCCTTCGGAATCCACAGGGTGTCATGGCAGCTGTTGACTCGGCACAAACTCCGTCGACACTCCCATGACGCTGTTTTGATCTCGTGCGCTGTTACTAGTGTTTGCATGGTGTTATAGAAGCTCGCTATAGCACGTCAATGTAAAACTCGTGAATGACTCTGGGAGTTTCCGAACTGAGGATTTATAGTGTAATTTGCGCGTTTAGACAGCATTTCCAGGGAGTAGCGTACTCTATCACACGGTGCTTCAGAAGTGTGACTCGACAACCTGGAGGTTTCTGGGAATCATTTTTATCTCTGTGGTCATGTCTGCGGAAGACATGCAGTCATGTCTGCGGGCAACACGTGTACATGTCTGCAGACGACATGTAGTCGTGTTTGCTGTTAAGTGGCATGCAGTGATGTCTGCGGACGACATGTAGTCATGTCTGCGGACGACATGTAGTCATGTCTGCGGACATGTAGTCATATCTACGGACGACATGTAGTCATGTCAGCGGACGACATGTAGTCATATCTACGGACGACATGTAGTCATGTCTGCGGACGGTATGTAGTCATGTCTGCGGACGACATGTAGTCATGTCTGCGGACGACATGTAGTCATGTCTGCGGACATGTAGTCATATCTACGGACGATATGTAGTCATGTCAGCGGACGACATGTAGTCATATCTACGGACGACATGTAGTCATGTCTGCGGACGGTATGTAGTCATGTCTGCGGACGACATGTAGTCATGTCTTCGGACGACATGTAGTCATATCTCCGGACGACATGTAGTCATGTCAGCGGACGACATGTAGTCATATCTACGGACGACATGTAGTCATATCTGCGGACGACATGTAGTCATGTCTGCGGACGGTATGTAGTCGTGTATGCAGACAACACGTTTACATGCCTGCAGACGACATGTAGTGGTGACTGTTGTCAAATTCCATGCAATCGTGTCTGCACATAAATAAAAAATGGCTCCCAGAAACCTCCAGGTTGCCGAGTCACACTTCTGAAGCACCGTGTGATAGAGTACGTTACTCCCTGGAAATGCTGTCTAAACGCGCAAATTACACTATAAATCCTCAGTTCGGAAACTCGCCAGCCATGAACGAGTTTTGCATTGACGTGCAAAAGCGAGCTTCTATAACACCATGCAAACACTAGTAACAGCGCACGAGATCAAAACAGCGTCATGGGAGTGTCGACGGAGTTTGTGCCGAGTCAGCAGTTCCCATGACACCCTGTGGACTCCCAAGGATTCCTGTTTAATCCTGAATCAAGGTCACTGAGAGTTACTGAAGTGTCAAGGGTTGCGTCAGCTGACGAAGGGATTTCAAGGTGTTGCGGGCCACTCACCAAGATTCGCCATGCAGCGCGCCATTGCTGTTTCAGCAGCAATAGCGTCAATGCCCCATATTACATAGCAAATAGCAAATTACAAAGTAAGTACACAGCAAAACAATACCCAATATTTGATTTGCCCCCCCAAAAAAAAAAAAAAACTTCCACATCCAGAATGGCAAAGTACAAATCTAACCCTGTACAGGGGTGTATTTGATTATGATTTATTCAAAATTCCAGGGTGCTTCAGTCATATAACCCCATCGGGGATGCAAGTGAATGATGTCTTTCACCTCAAAAACTATAAAAATCGTAATATTCTGGATTGGAAACTGTTGGTCCCCAACACAGTTTTTATGAATAATTGTGCATTTGTTGAGCTCAAAATCCTGTCAGATCCATCCAATGGATCTGAGTGAGATATCTAGCACTAGGTAGATACTTGCATACAGTTAGGATACCCTTCTAATGTGTGGAAGATGTAATTACCCCAGATTAATATACCTATTTTATATCACTTTTCACTGATCATGTATGCTTTTTCCAGCAGGATTCCTGCTTAATCCTGAATCAAGGTCACTGAGAGTTACTGAAGTGTCAAGGGCGTGTTGCGTCAGCTGACGAAGGGATTTCAAGGTGTTGCGGGCCACTCACCAAGATTCGCCATACAGCGCGCGGACGCCATTGCTGTTTCAGCAGCAATGGCGCCAATACCCCATATTACATTGCAAATAGCAAATTACAAAGCAAATACACAGCAAACTGTTGGTCTCCAACACAGTCTTTTTGAATAATTGTGCATTTGTTGAGCTCAAAATCCTGTCAGATCCATCCAGTGGATCTGAGGGAGATCTCTAGCACTAGGTGGATACTTGCATACAGTCAAGATACCCTTCTAATGTGTGGAAAATGTAATTACCCCAGATTCATAAAACTATTTCATATCACTTTTCACTGATGACGTACGCTTTTTTCAGCTACCCAGCAGCTACCGAGATCTAGCTTTCGCCGTTATCTACGCCTTCCTATGTCTCATGGGTCCAGAACTCAGCGAGGCAATATGGTGAGAATTTGTAGGCAGAAAGTCAGTCGGTTTCTGCGAACGCTGGTATACGAATGTATCTATATTTGGTTTACAACGTAGGTCTGGTTCCATACTCATGCATGCGAGGGATTTGGGTAACCAAGTGATGTTCATATTTATTTTAAATTCGTAGTCGTTCTTGACTCTTTCAATTAAGTACATAGTTCCGATATGAATCCGTAGCCAATTTGCATTGGGTCTCGTGGTTTCGTACTTCTATTTCTTAGAGTTACTAAATTCGGTTACCGCATTGTTCACTCGTGCACAAAAGTAAAATTGTTTCACCACAATGGCCTGTCCGCGTTTTATTTGTGACAACTCCGATTTTGTGCGATGCGAGCTGATGTTCACTCCAAGTTTCCAGCTGGGCTTTATGCGTTTTTGCTTTCGTTGATAACGTGAGGATGATGTGCTGTGGTGAGCGGCTGGGGTGGATTCTACGCACACTCCGTGCCGGCGAGTGGCCAGCCGAGTGACGAGTGTGTCTGTATCGCCGAGTGGCCAGCCGAGTGACGAGTGTGTCTGTATCGCCGAGTGGCCAGCCGAGTGACGAGTGTGTCTGTATCGCCGAGTGGCCAGCCGAGTGACGAGTGTGTCTGTATCGCCGAGTGGCCAGCCGAGTGACGAGTGTGTCTGTATCGCCGAGTGGCCAGCCGAGTGACGAGTGTGTCTGTATCGCCGAGTGGCCAGCCGAGTGACGAGTGTGTCTGTATCGCCGAGTGGCCAGCCAAGTGACGAGTGTGTCTGTATCGCCGAGTGGCCAGCCGAGTGACGAGTGTGTCTGTATCGCCGAGTGGCCAGCCGAGTGACGAGTGTGTCTGTATCAATACATGGAAGAGTGGGTGATCAAACGGTGTCCTGACTAGTGTCCATGTGTGTTGCTGGTGTGATGATGAAAGTGGGTCTAAATGCCGTGGATGGTCGTTGGAATCAGCCCTCCTGTGATTGTGTGGCCATAGGGAAGGAGTTCACCTAAGTTTGGAAGTTTGACGTGGATGGGCGCTGCTGTGTTTTGCTTTTGCTGCTTCCAGGTCAGCCTCTAATTTAGCTGTTACTGTGCCTTCAGGATAAGATTTCCAAGAACCTGGTGCACAAGTTTAAGGACAAGCCTTGCAGGGACATGCCGCCAGATGCGTTCACCATGAAGCGGCCGAGGTTCACGAGCAAGGCAGTCATTCCCATGGAGCCAGTAGGGCATATCGACCCGGTTGAAACTGACAAACTGGTGTGCTAGCTTGGGAAAGCTAATGATGACCAAGACGTTCTCATGAGCACTACATTCATATCCAGGAGAGTAGACTTTGTGCAGCGAAAAGTTACACTGGAGTTGATACTCCAACGCTTCCCGCCATTGAAAACCAAGAAAGGAGTAAGTATTAACACAAATTAAGTACAACTAACATGCATTTTATTTAGTGCTCATTCGCCTACAATTGGACACCCGGTAGCGACTATTGTGTGTTGCCTCCACTCTTGCTTATAATCATTCCTTACTTGGTCTGTGTGTTTGCTCTTTAGCATTTCCTTTCTGTCCCTGAACATTTGTGATGTTCCTTCACCATCTGCCCGACTTCCCTCCCACCACGATTGACCAATGTAGACCCATCCCTTCAAACGTGTTCAAACCAGCATCACTGAACTTTGGCTTATGAGGCTGTGGCCGGAGGATGTGACGTTTTTGTGCTCAGATGACGTGAAATAGTTTGCTTGTGTTTGAAGTAAATGCTTCTCTGCGGAAAAACTCCTACCGCTGTGGTTTTCTCAGTTGTGGAGGGAACTCGAGAGGCTGACGAAGCGAGCTGCACGCCTGCGAGATGCAGCGTCGGTCAAGATGACGAAACTGCTGTATGGTGTGACCGCCGACATCGGATGCCGAGGAGGTATGATATCCCAAGTCTATATCTCTGTCTGTACCTCTGTCTCTTCCTCTGTCCCTGTTTCTCTTAACACGCGCCCTGAAGGGCCTCTGAATATTACGCGCACTGGAGGGGAGGGGGGGGGGCGGATTCCGTCCCCTACCTAAGATCTCGGCTCCTATTAAAGCTTGAGTAACAAAATTCGCAGAGTGGATGGATACTGTAGTGAACTCTATTGTGTGCAAATTTCATGACTTTAGGTCAATATCTTCAAGGTCAAATGATGTCACATATGTCAACATTTTGTTTTGCGTGGCTTGGCTTGTCATTGTTATGGATCCCTGTGATTTTGTTTAAATCCTCCAAAATGGGCATCAATGATGTTTTGGACATTACTAATGATGCAATACAGATGCTAGACCCGGAATTTCACCTCAGGTCACCTATATAGCAGTATTTTATCAGGTCAGTTACCTGTTCCATTTACCGGAACCGGGCCGCCTGCCTAACTGCTCCGTCGGGCAGCTCAGAGCAATCGGCTTCGCGAATAAAGGAGTGAAGTGCATGAATAAAGTATGGAAACGCTTAGGTACACGATGACAAACAGTAGTTTTCAGGATGTGTAGGGAGTAACATGCAAAGCGACATCAATCGCATGACAGTCATTTGCATTTATGACAACATTCCAGTTGACCAAGTTTGGTTTCATTAACCTGTCATGAACTTGACCTGACTTGACCTCGGTGACCTAACATGACCTTTAAACTATATAGCATAACAATATACATCAAACAAGTCGCTAGTGTTGCCAAGAACACTTCCCTTTTGCCAATATACGGGAAGCGCATCAGTGCCGATTTTTGTGGTCTAGCGCTACGAAATGTTTTGACTTTAACGGCCCCTAACTCGACAAATTTTCGGGCCATTTCCGTTTGCATTGCTTTAAAAGACGCGCCAGACATTTATAAGCAGGTGCGCAAATAGCGTATAATAGCGTATATCGTAAGTGCCAAGTTTGGTTTAGTACGTAAATAGCGTATATTGACCGGTAAAATCTGGAGTTATGTACGAAAAACCCCAGGGGTGGGCGGATTTTGCCCCCCCCCCCCTCCCTCTCCAGTGCGCGTCGTATAAACGGTACAATTCCATATTCTTGGACTACCTATGTCAAAAGTAGTACAGTGTGCTGTGCCCCTAATCACAGCGGAAAAATACCATTGGAATATCCAATTGTTTTATGGAGGTTGCAGGACCTTTGAAATACTGTGAATTATATTGGTTCGTGGATAATATCGACATCCTGTTGCATTCCCTTAAACATCGCATGTGTCGTGAAGTGCAATTATTTTATCCCTCCTCCGCAGCCTTTTCGTCCCCCTCGATTGGACGGTCGGTTGGTCGTATCGTACGTCGGAAGTCGTGTCGGCCAGTCGGCAATGTCAGGCGGTATATCTGTGCTGGTCGGTTCGTCAGTCAATGGTGTCGTGTGTCGTGTCGGTTCGCCTGTCGGTTGGATGTGTCGGTCGGTCTCACACGCCCGTCTGTCAAAATGTCAAAAGAAAGACGCTTGTGGTAGACGAGATGTGAAGCTCTGGTTCATCTTCATTTGATTCCTTCGACGTTTTCTCTGTTGCAGGTGAATTAACCCTCGGCCCACTGATTTGGGTCATAATCTGCTCCCTGTCCGTCTTGTCGAAGTTTCTTCATAACTCGAAAGCACGCGGCAATATCAATTTTAAACTTTCAGTACCTGTCCGCACGTGAATTCGGCCGCTTGTGGTCAAAATGACATCCTTGTTCACTATGCGTGGAGCGTGAGTCACGTCATAGTGACGTTACCTCCAACGACTTTTTACAGAAGTGAAGGATGTACCGAGAAATGCTAACAAATGAGGAATAACGATATTAACAATTGGTTTATGCCCAATGACAGCATGTTTCGTGGGCAATAATGCTGCAGTCTCATAATGCTGAATTCTTCATTTTCGGCTCTTCCCTTGCGATGGCAGGACCAGAGCGGTTTTTGAAGAATAACCGATTAGCGGAACACGCATGCAAGGGCGTTGACTTGTCAAAATACTTAGATCAGACAACTACTTCCGGAGGTACAACACCTAAACTATGCCGAATATGCTATAGCATATGGTGTTCAATAAGTTGTTCTCAGTGTTCTCTTCTTACAAAAATGGGGCTGCATCCACCCTAACTTGGTATATATTGAATCTGGTAGAAGACCAGATTCAATATTTAAGTTTTAACCTCGGAATACCACGTGACCCACAATGACCTCGATCTTAGTTTCATTCATGATTGCCTTTATTGGCTATCTTAGGATGCAAATCGCATGACGATACCCAAAATGGGCCTCTGTGATGCTTTAATTGTATGATGTTCGGCTAATATTCAAACTTCACCAAATAGGTAAACTGCTTTTGAATGACCGGTGACGTCACATGTAACACTTGGTCAATATACTTCACTTGTCTGCATACTCCTGTAGAGTTCTGTCATCTGCCGCAAAAAGGACGAAGTCGGCCCGTAACTTTTCATGTTAGGCAGGAGGAAGAATATGCCCCCCCCCCCCCTTCCCAGTGGGACGCGTTCAGCGACCAGACCCAGGTGGGCGCGGATAAAAGTAACTCATTTTGCTTTGGTTGCTAAGAATCCTAGGAATGATGCAATCGGTGTTGGCACTAGTGTTTGTCTACTTACCTTGTATCATGTTAAGTGTGTCTGACTTAATTTTCCTTTCAAGATATCGCGCGAAGACTCTGCTCTGGCTGCTGAACGAGGGCGGCAAGGTATTCGTCAGTACCCACTCACCGTGGACATGCATCCTAGACGAGCCTCCGGAACTAGTCATCATGGGAGAGGGGGGAAACGTCGCAACCTGCGACGGTGAAGAGGAACTTCTGTTACGGGCAGTTCGCCTGCTCACATTCTATCTGAAGTACGGCCCGTGCCGAGACGTCTGGGTGTTCCTGGCTAAGTGTGTCCTTGACATCGACGTGAAGCCGGGGAAGTTAGCCACAAAAGTGATGAACACTATCCAAACCCAGTGTGTGAGATGGTAAAACTCGCTGGAAATTGTGATATTGGCGAGAAGCCAATGCTGTGCATTTTTCACGAATGATGGTTCTGAGCACCACCGAAGTGTGGACGTTCGTTGTGTGTGTGGGGGGGGGGGTATTTGTTTTCAAGTACGCTACGGTACAGGAGTGCCGGTGCGTGATTTTAGTGCTTGTAATTTCAATTTCGTTCAACAGCGCAACTTTCTAATACAACTAATACGAGTGAATGGGCATTATTTGTATAGGAAGCGCTGGGCTGAATGCTCCGCGTCGGATCATCGCGGTGCACGGACGCGTGCAAGGCGCGTCACGGACGAGTATCAATGGCGTCACAGAGGCGTCCTGGAAGAGCGACTGGCCTGTTAGAAGCGCGTTACGAACGAGTTTGATCGGCGTTAGAAAGGGTTACTGGAGATAATATTGGTGTCCAGAGGGTGTAAACACGGAGTCACATGAGTATGGTCGGATTTCGACCGGATTTACACCGCATCATAAGGGTTCTCCGCGTGTTTAGGATGGGTCATACCCGCGTTATGAGCGTGTGCACCGAGAGTGCATATGGTGTAAAACCAGGTTCAATATGGTGTTTTTGGATTCACGGTACTCCTGTCGCTGGTGCTGCAAAGGGTGACAAACGCGACACTCCAGCCTAACGAGTCATTTTTCCTCTCTGTGACTACATGTCGTCCGCAGACATGACTACATGTCGTCGGCAGATATGACTACACGCTGTCCACAGCTGGCAAAGTCCTGACAATAGTCCAGACTCCACCTGACTGGACCGCGCTGAACGCTACTGGATCCCATCGGATCCCACCAGGCATCACGGGACCCAATTGGACCTCAACGAGCCCCACTGGACCCAGTCGATCGCCGCCAGGTTTGCATGTTCTCATCGGATCCAGCGTTTCCCGTCGGACCCTGTCAGACCTGGCTAGCAGATTTAGCGGCATTCGGACTGCAGCAATACCAATACCTGACTAACAGGTTTAGTGACCTTTGGACTGCGGCAACACCAAGATCTGGCTAACAGGTTTAATGACCTTTGGACTGCAGCAACACCAAGACCTGGCTAGCAGGCTTAGCGGAATTCGGACTGCAGCAACACCCAGACGATGCGACTACAAGGCTTCCTCGTACATGACCACATGGAGTTGACGTGTAACAGCATTCAGTCACTAGTTTACACAAGCTATTGCCACCATTGCTACGACATCGAGACGTTGACCATCAGTGACATGCGAGCTCCAGTCAACATCTGCGTGCTCCTGCGTCGATTAAGGCTTCAAATTTGCGTCGTGCATGGAATGGGCGCGTGCTAAGAACTTTGTGAAGATGTGCTGATTGGCGCGAGAATAAATTGCCGCGAACTCTCCATTGAACCGGATATGACTCACTCCGATTTAGCCAGATAGCGTACGTTGTCGATTAGCGCTGAAGTCGACGTCCACGCTGCCGGACAGATCTCATCTCAGGTTTCGGATCACGAGAAGATCCAGTTGCTTCTATCTTGAAGAAGCCGATCAATTTCCGGGCAATACGTGCGCACTCTGCAAGAGATGACCTAATCGTACGCATCAGTTAGTTCACCACTAAGAGTGTTCTCGGAGAAGGACCGGCCTTGCATTTACGACCCACAGCGCAGCAACGTGGGATGTATGCGGGGCGCGGTACCTCGGATCGTAAGGAGAGGGCTAAGTTACGCGGTCTTGAACAGCATAAAGTCTGATTTGTTATCAGCAACCACCCCCGCCCCAAATAAAATCATTGGTGGGAAAAGCCCATCGTTACGGCATAATTGGCCAAGGATCAAGCATGAGAAGAAGGCAATTACCATAATTTACGCATGGTAAATTATCCTTACTGGGGCGTCCACACGCTGAGACCCAGATGAAAAAACAAACAAACATTGATGTTTAATGCGAATGTCATTGCGTGACGGATGCACTCCCGACACGCTTATTTACCCCGTTTACATGAGCAGGTCAGACGTAAACGGAAGTTTCCGATCTGGTCGATTTGCAAAAGTTCCGGTCGCGCGACTCGTTTACAAGAGCAAAGCAGCCACCTAATCAGTTTTTTGCGATTTGACGGCTGACGCAGTGTGGTGAAAAGTTCCAAAAATGTGGCGCATTTTTGCGCTTCTGACGCACCTGCTTCGAGCAACGGCGTACACAGGCACAAGGTATCATCAATGATCCACGTAGTTAGAGGTTGTTAGGCAGAGATATAGGGAATCTGTCAATTCGAAGGATTCACGTAGCCGATGACACGTTGTCGATGCCAACATAGCCCTTTCTTCTTCGTGAATCAAACGGTGCATTGTTTCCAGGCCAGACTATGTTCTATAGTATAGGTTCCAGACTATATAATGGTGCGTTGTCCCAGTCAGCCTTGTTCCAGACTGTGCAATAGTGCAATAAACAGAATAAATCAGGCTCACTACGCAATTCAAGAGACAAATCAGCAAAACCCAAACGCTGTGACAAATCCGCAAGTTGAACACTTCGCCACATCGTAAAACTCACGGTTGGGAGCGCACTAATAACGTGACGTCTCAGCGCCGATTTCAGCTGTTGCATGTCTGATTTTTGTTTCATAACTAGAGTTGCAATTAGAAATAAAAACAAGACGTTTATATTTCATAATTACCCTAAATTTACTCAAAACTTCGCAAGGAATAGCATCGAGAAGTGGCATGACCCTTGCAGCCGTACCGTTATTTGTTCATGATTGGCGCTAATCGCAAACTTCCACCTATCGAAGCGTATATTTGCGTTAAGCTTTTAGCATGTTTCGCTACGCAAAAGCCCGTTTACAAGAGCATTATTTTCGCAAGTTTTCCTAATTGCATCGTATTCGGAAGTTTTGCTGATCATGTAAACGGGTAAATGTCGATGTTCGCTACATCTGAAAACTTTTTGGCAGCTTGTTTTGACCCGCAATGTTCAAAACGCACCATATAATGGATACGATGGCATGAGCTTCTACAACGTAACATTTGAGGTCAGCACCGAGCTCAGCTCCTCCCCGTCAAGGTCAGCTGGATGCCTGCCGGCAATGCCACTGGCCTGGAACGGATGGTCGGGTTGTGGTATAGGTGGCATGACGTAGCTGCCGCTCCGGCCTGTGCCATATATCCAGCTGCCCTGGGGACTGCCGCTCCGGCTTGTGCCATATGCTCAGCTGTCCTGGGGCTGCCGCTCCGGCCTGTGCCATATGTCCAGCTGTCCCGGGGACTGCCGCTCCGGCCTGTGCCATATGTTCAGCTGTCCTGGGGGCTGCCGCTCCGGCCTGTGCCATATGTCCAGCTGTCCTGGGGGCTGCCGCTCCGGCTTGTGCCGTATGACCAGCTGTCCTGGGGGCTGCCGCTCCAGCCTGTGCCGTATGACCAGCTGTCCTGGGGCTGCCGCTCCAGCCTGTGCCGTATGACCAGCTGTCCTGGGGGCTGCCGCTCCGGCCTGTGCCATGTGTCCAGCTGTCCTGAGGGCTGCCGCTCCGGCTTGTGCCATATGTCCAGCTGTCCTGGGGGCTGCCGCTCCGGCTTGTGCCATATGTCCGGCTGTCCTGAGGGCTGTCGTTCCGGCTTGTGCTTTATACATAGCTGTCCTGATGGTTGTCGTTCCGGCTTGTGCTTTATACGTAGCTGTCCTAATGGCTGTCGTTCCGGCTTGTGCTTTATACGTAGCTGTCCTGATGGCTGTCGTTCCGGCTTGTGCCTTACGCGAGGCTGTTCTTGGCTGTATCTCATGCTTAGCTGTCCTGATGGCTGCCGCGAATATGGTGGTGCTGCGGTTACTGGAGGTCCAGCTGATACCAGGCGAGCTCTGCCCGCAATTCCGTCTGAATCGGTGAGGAAATGTTCCATGCTGGTGTGGTTTGACGCTGAAGTTTACGACAACAGTCATGCAATTATGTCTTCAAATTACAGAAACCACATGTTTCTGGACTATGGTGATTGCATGAGCAGAGCGAATCTTGATTACTAAATAATCTCGTGATTCAGGACGAAGGTATGTATTCAGAAGAATGCATCGGCTCATGACATGTGGAAAGCGGATATACACGCTGCGGAAATGCACTAGTGCTCGATATTAAAGTAAAATGATGCACCACAACGAAGTGTGTGACAAGTGTTGGTGCACACAATTTGATGCCCGGGACTGCATACATTTCGCGCATGCAGAAACAAGCCTGGCACTGTTAAATATTATAGTGTAATCCCGCGCCCACACCCACTTATAACATTGCCCGGAAATCGGTAAAGAGAACATACTTTTTTCGTTGAGTAACCTTACTGGAAAACAAATTATCCAAAGAGGAGACAAACACGCTCGGAAAAAATCGATAGGGATATTGAAGAACCAGACAATTTTCATCCTGCTGTGTCCTCTTAGTGCCGTCTCTGAGCCATATGCTCCTTGAGCCACCACTCCAGCCTCCATGTAGGCAAACACCGCGCTATTGTTGCATAAGATTCAAGCGAAATCTTGTGGACATACATGACTGAATTTTCGACTATGTAGTGCTGAACTGCAATGATATGGAATATGTACTTGATTTCCGCTCAATGCCACACCTTTGAAGAACAAGAAATGGGCTGGCCACGTTGATGGCAACTCGTACTACGTCCAGTGAAAACTGGTCATACCGTTTAAATGATAATAATAACTCAAGTAATACCAAAAAACAGTGAAGAACAAGAAGCAACAGACGCAGGTGACAATGTTTCCGGAGCATGTTGATCAGGCTGAGGTAACTGGCGCCTGCTCTCCGGTACGACGCGGCCACTAATCAATAACCAGTCCCCACCGCACAGGTGCACTCATTGTGCCACGTGTCGTCACAGTGCATGTGTCGCGTCACCTGTCGTCACAGTATACGTGTCATGTCACCTGTCGGCACAGTATACGTGTCATGTCACCTGTCGTCACAGTATACGTGTCATGTCACCTGTCGGCACAGTACACGTGTCATGTCACCTGTCGGCACAGTACACGCGTCATGTCACCTGTCGTCACAGTACACGCGTCATGTCACCTGTCGGCACAGTACACGCGTCATGTCACCTGTCGGCACAGTACACGCGTCATGTCACCTGTCGTCACAGTACACGTGTCATGTCACCTGTCGTCACAGTATACGTGTCATGTCACCTGTCGTCACAGTATACGCGTCATGTCACCTGTCGGCACAGTACACGCGTCATGTCACCTGTCGGCACAGTATACGTGTCATGTCACCTGTCGGCACAGTACACGCGTCATGTCACCTGTCGTCACAGTATACGTGTCATGTCACCTGTCGGCACAGTAC
This sequence comes from Ashinkailepas kermadecensis, assembly GCA_034440615.1. NCBI lineage: Eukaryota > Metazoa > Arthropoda > Thecostraca > Neolepadidae > Ashinkailepas > Ashinkailepas kermadecensis. Next base: position 621,046 of record JAOTOM010005069.1, read on the forward strand.
ACGCGTCATGTCACCTGTCGTCACAGTATACGTGTCATGTCACCTGTCGGCACAGTACACGCGTCATGTCACCTGTCGTCACAGTATACGCGTCATGTCACCTGTCGTCACAGTATACGTGTCATGTCACCTGTCGTCACAGTATACGTGTCATGTCACCTGTCGGCACAGTATACGTGTCATGTCACCTGTCGGCACAGTATACGTGTCATGTCACCTGTCGTCACAGTATACGTGTCATGTCACCTGTCGTCACAGTATACGTGTCATGTCACCTGTCGTCACAGTACACGCGTCATGTCACCTGTCGTCACAGTATACGTGTCATGTCACCTGTCGGCACAGTACACGCGTCATGTCACCTGTCGTCACAGTATACGTGTCATGTCACCTGTCGGCACAGTATACGTGTCATGTCACCTGTCGTCACAGTATACGTGTCATGTCACCTGTCGGCACAGTATACGTGTCATGTCACCTGTCGGCACAGTATACGTGTCATGTCACCTGTCGGCACAGTACACGCGTCATGCCTGTCGAAGTCATGTCACCTGTCGTCACAGTATACGTGTCATGTCACCTGTCGTCACAGTATACGTGTCATGTCACCTGTCGGCACAGTACACGTGTCATGTCACCTGTCGTCACAGTATACGTGTCATGTCACCTGTCGTCACAGTATACGTGTCATGTCACCTGTCGGCACAGTACACGCGTCATGTCACCTGTCGTCACAGTATACGTGTCATGTCACCTGTCGTCACAGTATACGTGTCATGTCACCTGTCGTCACAGTATACGTGTCATGTCACCTGTCGGCACAGTACACGCGTCATGTCACCTGTCGCCACAGTACACGTGTCATGTCGCCTGTCGGCACAGTACACGTGTCATGTCACCTGTCGTCACAGTATACGTGTCATGTCACCTGTCGTCACAGTACACGTGTCATGTCACCTGTCGTCACAGTATACGTGTCATGTCACCTGTCGTCACAGTATACGTGTCATGTCACCTGTCGTCACAGTATACGTGTCATGTCACCTGTCGGCACAGTACACGTGTCATGTCACCTGTCGTCACAGTATACGTGTCATGTCACCTGTCGGCACAGTACACGCGTCATGTCACCTGTCGGCACAGTACACACGTCATGTCACCTGTCGTCACAGTATACGTGTCATGTCACCTGTCGTCACAGTATACGTGTCATGTCACCTGTCGTCACAGTATATGTGTCATGTCACCTGTCGGCACAGTACACGCGTCATGTCACCTGTCGCCACAGTACACGTGTCATGTCGCCTGTCGGCACAGTACACGTGTCATGTCACCTGTCGTCACAGTATACGTGTCATGTCACCTGTCGTCACAGTATACGTGTCATGTCACCTGTCGTAAGTAGTCACCTGTCGTCACAGTATACGTGTCATGTCACCTGTCGTCACAGTATACGTGTCATGTCACCTGTCGTCACAGTATACGTGTCATGTCACCTGTCGTCACAGTATACGTGTCATGTCACCTGTCGTCACAGTATACGTGTCATGTCACCTGTCGGCACAGTACACGCGTCATGTCACCTGTCGGCACAGTACACGTGTCATGTCACCTGTCGTCACAGTATACGTGTCATGTCACCTGTCGTCACAGTATACGTGTCATGTCACCTGTCGTCACAGTATACGTGTCATGTCACCTGTCGGCACAGTATACGTGTCATGTCACCTGTCGTCACAGTATACGTGTCATGTCACCTGTCGTCACAGTATACGTGTCATGTCACCTGTCGTCACAGTATACGTGTCATGTCACCTGTCGGCACAGTACACGTGTCATGTCACCTGTCGTCACAGTATACGCGTCATGTCACCTGTCGTCACAGTATACGTGTCATGTCACCTGTCGTCACAGTATACGTGTCATGTCACCTGTCGGCACAGTATACGTGTCATGTCACCTGTCGTCACAGTATACGTGTCATGTCACCTGTCGGCACAGTACACGCGTCATGTCACCTGTCGTCACAGCATACGTGTCATGTCACCTGTCGTCACAGTATACGTGTCATGTCACCTGTCGTCACAGTATACGTGTCATGTCACCTGTCGGCACAGTATACGTGTCATGTCACCTGTCGTCACAGTATACGTGTCATGTCACCTGTCGTCACAGTATACGTGTCATGTCACCTGTCGTCACAGTATACGCGTCATGTCACCTGTCGTCATAGACTGTGGCACATACGTGTCATGTCACCTGTCGTCACAGTATACGTGTCATGTCACCTGTCGTCACAGTATACGTGTCATGTCACCTGTCGTCACAGTATACGTGTCATGTCACCTGTCGTCACAGTATACGTGTCATGTCACCTGTCGCACAGTATACGTGTCATGTCACCTGTCGTCACAGTATACGTGTCATGTCACCTGTCGTCACAGTATACGTGTCATGTCACCTGTCGTCACAGTATACGTGTCATGTCACCTGTCGTCACAGTATACGTGTCATGTCACCTGTCGTCACAGTACACGTGTCATGTCACCTGTCGTCACAGTATACGTGTACCTGTCGGCACAGTACACGTGTCATGTCACCTGTCGTACAGTATACGTGTCATGTCACCTGTCGTCACAGTATACGTGTCATGTCACCTGTCGTCACAGTATACGTGTCATGTCACCTGTCGGCACAGTACACGTGTCATGTCACCTGTCGTCACAGTATACGTGTCATGTCACCTGTCGGCACAGTACACGCGTCATGTCACCTGTCGTCAGCACTGTCGGCACAGTACACGTCATGTCACCTGTCGTCACAGTATACGTGTCATGTCACCTGTCGGCACAGTACACGCGTCATGTCACCTGTCGTCACAGTATACGTGTCATGTCACCTGTCGGCACAGTACACGCGTCATGTCACCTGTCGTCACAGTATACGTGTCATGTCACCTGTCGTCACAGTACACGCGTCATGTCACCTGTCGTCACAGTATACGTGTCATGTCACCTGTCGTCACAGTATACGTGTCATGTCTGTGAAGTAATTGTCACCTGTCGTCACAGTATACGTGTCATGTCACCTGTCGGCACAGTACACGCGTCATGTCACCTGTCGTCACAGTATACGTGTCATGTCACCTGTCGGCACAGTACACGCGTCATGTCACCTGTCGGCACAGTACACGTGTCATGTCACCTGTCGTCACAGTACACTCGCTATGCCACATGTCGTCATAGCGCACGTGTCATGTCACATGTCGTCACAGTACACTCGCTATGTCACGTGGGAAGCTAAGAGAGCACTCGCACCCCACTCTCACCGAGCGAAGTGTATGCCTGTGGCTGAGATTTAATCTGACATTGAATGCATTGTTGACACTGGGTAACATTCGGAAGAGCGGCAGAACGTCCTACCCCTCGCTAACTGTTTCTCTAAGCTTGATACAGAGGTGCGGTAAACGGCATGGCATAGCTGCATCTATGTTTTTTCACAAGTGCATGAACGTGTTTGTGTATCGCCTTCGGTTGACCTTCCAACTCAGGCAAAAATGGGTCAATGGGTCAATGGGTCAATGTTGGAGGTGCCGTCAACTCATCGCCGTCGTAGATTTTGGATTTTGGTCGCGAAGCAAAGGTGAGTTCGTGCTTCAATGTGAATGATATACAGACTGCAGACGTAGTCTAACACCATGCCACATACAAAATTATATCCAAGACAGAAGACGCAGTCCAGCACCATGACACACGAAGTGATATACGGGACTGAAGACGCAGTCTAACACCATGACACAAAATGATTAAGTTGACCGTTGGGACCAAATTCAAGTAGCAGAAAATATGCGATGAACTATTGAAGCTGGCGGAATGGATTGTGCTCAGGAAGAGGTCGTGAGTGATACCAACGCGAAAACAAATGGTTTCCCCGGATACCATTTGACGGAAAATATGAACATTTTCGATTTAAGTCTCCGCTTGGCTTCGTGACGTGCATCTATCAACAATTTTATATACATATATATATATATATATATAAATGTATATATATATATATATATATATATATATATATATATATATATATGTGTGTGTGTGTGTGTGTGTGTGTGTGTTACCTTTCACTTCATCTTGTGTGACTTCTTCATGGCAAATGCTTCAATGTACGGCTAGCAACCACATGCAGACGAGGTTGTTACTTGAATTTAGCCTGCCCTGATGGGTGTCGTCACGGATGTTTGATAGGGTGGACGAGGGGGTTTGTGGTTGACATTTTCCATGCAAAGCCACAAGCATGACTGCAATATCGAGAAGTCTGGTGAGACGCTTCCATCCCGTGCCCACATTGGCGACTCCCGCCCCCGTGCTCATTTTAGGTCATATCTCATTGACCTGGTCTGACATTGACTTGAAGCTTGGAACTTTATTGCAGGACTATTTTACGATTACAATATGACGATTTTAGCATTACACGTATTTGGGACTTTTGGAGAATTATTAGTTACAAAATAATACCAAAGTAAAGACATGTTTTTCAAGTGTATGGATGACGTTCGTCTGCTACCTTCCCTGGGAACACTTTTTCGTATTTTGTTGGCATGCGCCTTTGATCATCTGTCAATTGACCATGTTTACTTTTGCCTCTATCTTGTACAGTTTGTTCACCATAAATGTTTCAAGGTACATCCAAAAACCTGATTGAGAACAGGTCGTGATATGACTGACCTCCCCAAGCGCCGGAATCTTAACATACCGGTATTAAGGTTTCACCAAACATATGCTCATGAAATGCCCGAATATACGCCAAACCTAAAAGCGATATTTTGCATTGCTCAGGAGTAGTCTCAGGAAACCTCAGTGGTGGGGAAAATTTACCTCCCCTTTCACCACTGCGAGGGTTAATAGAATGTACCTCCGTTTACCATAAGGTGTGCCCTCATCAATTATATGGATAGATGCCAAATTGCAAAGTGATATCATGGTGTACTTAGGAGTTACCGTACATTTTTGGTTTGGGAGGAATAATTCTTCCCTTTCCGATGTGGGGTTCATATATTATCTTTGTCCGGAGGTTCGGTTTTTGACAGGAAGTTGTGTAGCATTTGTCATCGGAGCAATACAACAACGAGACGGGGCGGAGCCCGAGCGATACCACTCGCGGACCACTTTTAAAAGTCCATCGGCCGGGCCGGTCCGGCCCGGACCGGGCGATCGTCACGCTTCTGAAATAATAGCGTATCTGTTATAGCGTTTGACGTCTTAATATCTTCAAGCAGAGTCAAATGTACTCGTTTAATGTTGATTTTATCTCTTTGCGTTCCAATGTTGTTCGGAAAGTACTTTTAATCGGTGAGAAAGGAAGAGGATCGCGGCAGCACTTCCTCTCGCGGAAAATTGGAACAGCGATTCAAGGTGTAATACAACATTCAAAAGTATAATATGTTCACCCAGAGCCGAGTCTGCTCTTTTCAGCTTGAGATTTAGCAGCTTTCATCAACATATTTATACTGAATTACTTCGAAAATGTATTCAAGTACGGTGTTTGCGGCGACATTCCCACGAGCGAGCCGCATTCGGCTGGTGCTCCGGGTTCTCAAGTTCAGGCTCAAGGAAAGATGATGCTTTTCAGCTCTGCCTTCAGTGATACAATTTGGTGAGTGTATCACATCCGAAATCACTTTAGCTCTGCACACATATTTCCATTAACACAGGGCAATAGATTGCGCCTAGTGTGTCCCATATTCGTGGAGATTTGACTTGGCCCACGCTTTCAACACTAGTCCTCGCTCATCGAGTCCCAAGAGGCGCCGTATTCTGGTATATACAAATAAGCAGTATAGTTATGTATTATCATTCATGGGCTGGTTTCGGTAAATCGTCTGGCATGCGCACATTTCTTAAATACAAAATCAGATGCTTGGTGAAAACCATGCCCGGAATGGATTTGCCCTGATTTTGTATGTGGTGCTGCAAACAAATGCGTTATTTATCTTTCAGAGACATATTAAATGGTTTATAAGAATGATCAGGAGATATCTGTGATGACCCCTTTTTAAACAAATCATGGGCTTTCGAAGCGGCTCCGTCGTCTGACGACGGAGCCGCTAGGAGCTCCGAAAGTTCATGAATTGTTTTAAAAGGGTCATCCCAGATATATCATTATCGTTGTTTATCTTGCTGATTTGTCCAGATGACTTAATTTGTAAGCATGTGAGAATACGACACGCATACCATAGTTAATGAGAAGTAAAGTGAGCATTGTGTGGCATTCCTGGAAATGTATGTTATAAATTCCAAGCCAGCCGCACACCATGGGAAGTTCGAGGCCCATCATACCAGCCGCACCCCATGGGAAGCTCGAGGCCAATGTATGCGCACCGTTGCCACGTCGCCGCTCCACATAATATGCTGCCGCATGCAATTCCCGTGTGACGCAGGGTCAGGCAGGCTTATGGGACAGCTCTGACAGGTTTAAGGTGGCCAGAACGGTCCGACGACTGCCTGGCGCTCTTGATAGGGTGCCAGTAAACTATGTGGCCACCACGTATGTCTCAGATACAGGAGCACACTCATAATTTTCGTAGAGGGGGAGGACGGAATGGACCAAGTTTCCTTTTTGCTTGTTGACCGATGAGCAAGACTTCTACTTGATTTTGAGAACGCCTTTTCTTGACAAAAATGTTGGGCGATGGGATGAAGGCGGGTGTACCGGGTGATACCCCTGGTCTTTATTATCAGGTTTTTTGGTTCCGAAAACAGGTATTCCGAACCGTAAGGCGAACCGTTCCCCGAGACCCTCCCCTACCTTCTCTTTGGTGTGCCTCAGGCAAAGGCACTAATCTTGGGTGTGCCTTTACTCAGGCGCAGTTCATGATCAGGCCCGAACGCCCTGACCATGAACTGAATGGTGATGGTGGAGACATGCAGTTTTCTTTTACCGATGTGTGTCGTAGCCTGCCCCGACCCTACAGCAGCGAACTACCCTCGTATCAAGTTCGAGCAGTGTCAAAGCTGGACCGCATGCTGTCCGTCTGCAGTGCCTCCTGCCAGAGAACCAAAAGGAGGCCGAGAAAAGAACGTCGTAGAAAACGGGAGGAAGATCGACATTAAGGTTGGAAGCTCGCTGCAACACACAGACAAAGGAACGCACAGTGGCCCGGACACCGCACGGATAAAAGGAACACTTTAGCAGCTCCTGGGAGCCCATCCATCTGCGCCATCCCAGCCTATGTGCCACAGGAAATAATCATGCAATGCAGATTGAAAAAACTGACTTGCCCCTACACGTACATACACACCTACAAACACACACACACACACACACACACACACACACACACACACACACACACACACACACACACACACACAGGCACGTACACCCACTCAGGCACACGGACATAAACATACCTACACACACGTTTACATAAATGTGTATGCAAGACACATACGCATATCACACACACACATGTATAGGAAAACGTCACTGAAGGCCTTTGAAAACACGAAAGGCAAGAATAAGAGAAAAACAGGAACGGGCATAAATGAAGACTAAAATCTGAGACATATCGTAAGCAAATAAGAAATGAGAATCTATCTGGCTGTTGGCTTCCTTCAATGCGGCCTGATGTATAACAGCGCTCCGTTCCTCAGCCTCCGGGCTCGACGGTCTGTGCTAGCCCCATGAGCTAGTCCCATGGGTTTCATGATGCATGAAGAGACCTAATGTCACTCGGGCGCCAGTGTAAGGAGTCGTGCGGGAGTCGTAGTCGGGCAGCCGGGAGGGGTTCCTGGGGTTCAAATGTGATTGTTTCCTGGGCCGGAAGTGGGGCCCGTCCGATGACCTTTCCGGCAGTTCGCACGGCCTAGGTCTCGCGCATGCGCAGCGTGCATAGTCGAAACATGTAAGCTGTCTTGCAGAGCACCCGTACTAGCAAATGCCGAAGCACTGGTGATCTGTATTGTGCATATGCATGCTTACAAAATATTTATGAAAAACATTGACGATCATGGATCATAATAGGTTATTCGTTTTCGTCTCTCAGTCGCGAGATCACTAACTGGTGTGAGCTACTAATGGTTCCCACGGCCGACGTGTGTATCAACTTCTGAACATGAAGATTAACGTATCTTCCCGAAGTTTCCATTGTTTAGGTAAGATCGAACCCCGTGAGAAGGAAGCCTCAGAACGTGCCCTCTCTTGATGGCGACTTACCATACATAAACTGTTTACAAAGTGTTTCATGCGAGCGGAGCTCGCATCCCCCAGGGTGGTGCATGGCTGATGTGATCGAATTCAGTCGGCCGTCAGAGCGGCAATCCTGGCCTGAGGGAATAGACGTTGGGAGGGGGTCACTTGGTGATGCACTTTCACTCGCGCTCTGTCGCCCACCAAAACTTGACACTGATACCGATAGTGAATAAACCTAGTTATCCGGTGCCTGCCGTTGGCGGGAGGAAATGAGCAGCAGATGCCGTCTGGCCGACACCACTTAAACGACTTCTAAAAGTTTACGAGTGAACGACGAATTTAACGAGTGATTTGAAATCCCGATTTCCTGATGGTTGAGATGGACCGGCGATCAGCCAGGCACCGACGGACAGGCGCATCAATGTACTACGTTCAGCACTGTGGCGTGGATCGAGCAGCAGTGTCTCGACTAGTAGGCTGGGCAACACGTCACTTATGATCCGCCCACGTGCAGGATAACGCCACCGAGATGTAGCGGAGATATGGATCACGCACTGCCAAGCGCCGGGAATGAAAAATAATATCACATCCAATGGCAGGCAGGAGCGTCAGCTTTGATGGATGACAGCGTGCATTATCGCTTAGTTAAGTGGTGCGCAGCCGAATGAGTTCCCCAGGGAGGACGTAGGGCTTTCACGGGGAATGACGGCGGGGATCGTGCGGCCGACGGCACGCTGCAATGGCGCTAGGAGCGCTGTGTTTCGTACCGAGGAGATGCCTTGATGCCTGGGTCACGAGTGAAAAATGACCCAATAAACAACTGGTCCACCTTGTCATCTTGCCTGGGGTGATGACTTCCATTATACAACTGGCTGAGGACGGCTATGACGTTCCTCATACAACTTGCTGAGGACGCCTATAGCTTCCCTCATACAACCGGCTGAAGACGCCTATGACTCCCCTCATACAACTGGCTGAGGACGCCTATAACTTCCCTCATACAACTGGCTGAAGACGCCTATGACTCCCGTCATACAACTGGCTGAGGACGCCTGTGACTCCCCTCATACAACTGGCTGAAGACGCCTATGACTCCCCTCATATAACTGGCTGAGGACGCCTATAACTTCCCTCACCTATTCTCCATAGCAACAAATTTCCCGTTTCTTCCCCTCGCTCATCCTGCGTCCCCAGTGGTGCCTTGCACTGGTGTTATTTCATTCAAGACTTTGTGCTTCCCTTCATTCACTCGCCATTCACTCGCCATTCACTCGCCCACATCATTCACTCCAGAAGTAAAATGCTGGCCATTCCATTCCGGAGAGGAATATTCGGCTCGGTATTTACATGAATGGCTGACTGCTCGCTACGAAGACCTGCTTTGCTGTTACAGAGCTCTTGCTGTGTGACCTCATCGGGCCAGGACACAGTACATCTCGACTGTTGCATGGCCCACTCTGCCAGGACATGGTCCATCTCGACTGTTGCATGACGTCGGCGTCGGCGTCAATATACACGCTACCTATATATAATACAAATTGGACAACAACCTTATACCACGTGGCAAAGAAGGCATGGATGTCAGTGCCAATCAATTACGTTTCAATGAAATATTATAGTGCTCAGTTGATCAGAATTGTTTCATATTACTTCAGCCACTCTAACAACATATATTGAGCAATACAAAAGTATTCAACTTACCTTTAATCAAATAAAGTGAGAAAATAAAAACGAACTGCGCAATCATACGTTTTTACTTCTACTGACGCACTAACTTATTTGTTTCATGAAATCTCGGTTTTCTGCAGTAGGAGTTGCCAATTCGTGATGTAAACTCCTTGAACCGTTACAAATTTAACGATATCGTCACTTAGGTTAAAATGTACTTGTTTAGTTAAATATATAGTAAATTTTGAAACGTTTACAAATCTGTAGCGGATGTTCATATAGGGTTTAAAAATAATGCTCTTATTTCAACAAAATCGATGTACTGACAACAAACCCGAAGTTTAAAATCACTGATAGCTTTTTTTCAGTAATTTGCAGCATAACGAATCAGAAAATATAGGTTATTGCTCAGAAACAATTTTTTTTGTTACACGGTGTAATCATAGCAAGTTCAAGATACCATTGTAAAGTTGATCTAGTCTTGTAAGTAATTCCTTCTGCCCTTAAGACACTGTTCTAGCGATGTTTGCATATTTACATCAAAATTATTAGCTAATACAGTTGTTTTTCCTCATTTTCCAAGGCAAAAATGTCGGATCATTTTGGCCAGAAGAGTCCACATTCATGCCAGGGAATAGATCATTTAAAATATATTTAGCCTGCACATATTAGGCATCATCTACCTGATATATCATACCAGATGCCCACCCCAGGGCTAAAAAACCTTTCCGTGGTCGCCGACGAGATACAATTCTGTGAAATTGGTCGCCGATCAGGTACGGATCCAATGGGGGGGGGGGGGGCGGCCCTCCATCGGTATTGGATAACATCAAATTTCCGAAACGTGCTTTTTCGTCATTGCCCCTTTTTGAAGATCTGTCTGCCTTCCAGCCTTTCATCGATTTTTTCCTCAGCAATAGGTGCCGGTTGGCGCCCTGAGTAAATTTTGGCGTACCAAAAGGAGTGTCCTGCCGATAGGAACCTCTAAATCCGTCACCGTCGCATGCAGGGAAGAGACTGAGACACTGCCTGTAAATCATTTGTTCATTGACTGTGCAGATGAACAAAGTTTCGGAGACAGTGGAGGATTAACAAAATTTGCTCCAAGATAGCTAAGGATGACAGAATGTGGAGTTTGGCACATAAAGATGAAAAATCCCAAGCAATATTTGGCAATCTGACATCAATTGGTCGCAATCTTCCACCGTGTATATAAGAGATGAAATATCGAATCCCATATGATTACTTAGAATTCCCATTAACTGTTATCTTACATCATGTTGCACACAAAACAACGAAAATGTATTCATTGCTGACAGGTACAGTACTTATACACGTGGATGGTAGTAACCGAACCAACTAAGAGGCATAAGTCCCCTTGTTTCAGATCTCCGTAAGCACATTTATCAGCTGGGTACATGTTGTGGAAGAAACATGAAAACACGCTGATATGAATGGTATCCTTGTCCAAATGAATGTCGGTGGTGCACTTCTAAATAGCGTCCTTCAGGAAAAATGATTTTTCTAGACAATGTAAGATTAGGCACAACTGATATAACATTTTACACCATTGCCTATCAGCTTTAGCCGCGGCAGTGGCTGCCTCACAGCCACGGCAGTGGCCGTCTCACAAGTGCGGCAGTGGTTCCCTCACAGCCGTCACAGTGGCCACCTCACAGGTGCGGCAGCGGTTTCCTCACAGCCATGACAGCGGCCGCCTCACAGCCATGACAACGACCGCCTCACAGTCCTGACAACGGCCGCCTCACAGCCATGACAGCGGCCGCCTCACAGTCGCAGCGTGGCCGCGTCACAGCCGTGACAGCGGCCGCCTCACAGGCACAGCAGAGGCCGCCTCACAGCCCCAGCAGAGGCCACCTCACAGCCACAGCAGAGACCGCCTCACAGCCGTGACAGCGCCGCCTCACAGTCGGAGCAGTGGCCGCCTCACAGCCGTGACAGCGGCCGCCTCACAGGCACGGCAGTGGCCGCCTCAAGTAGTCATCACAAGCAGTCACTACTACTTCGCCATATCTATAAAGACGTAAACTATGCTAAGCTCTAAAGATCCCTCGACGACTTGTGGTGGAAGATCACAGTTCCTTCCATCGCCTCCCCCCACCACCACCACCACAATGCTTGTGAGGATAAAATTGCCAAGCGAGAGTTTCTTTGCAGCACTCTTTATGTGATAGTCTGTGTGTGCCACGTCACGGGCCCACGTCAGGGGCGTCCCGCCGAACAATCAACTGATGTGAGACGTTTTAGTGGTCAGCACGTGGTTTGTGCCAAAGATGGCTATATCTGTGCTTACCATACTTTCAACCACGCCCTCGGCGAGATAAGCCACGGATGCACCACCAGTGCCGAGACTTGCACTGCGAGCGCGGCAGTTTCTTCAGGACCTGGTTAGCGGCACGGACGGACCCTGGCGGCACGGTGTTGGGAGTCAACCCGCTAATGTGCAGGCGAGACGCAGCCGCCAGTGCAGTGCTGACGACGCTCTAGGTCGGCGACTCCTGGATGGCGCGCAGGTCACTGACTATGCGGATGTCGTCAATCTTGTAGGATCACTTCTTGTTATTGCTGTACTTTGGACCAGCCGAGCGAATCCATGCTAATAGTTCGGTTCTTGCAGTGCGGAGTCAGTATCAACGTGAAGGCCGATATCCCCTTAGCTTGATAAAATAGAAAAGGGTTCAGACAAAACGCAATGCGTGCGGGGACTTTAGTAATAGGCGACGGTGGGGTAACTGAGATCAATGCTAATAATGCGAATTTCAAGTGAAATATTTGGTTGGCCATAAGATATCAAGATATTGCGCCAACGACCCAAATATTGCACCATGTTATTGTCCCACTCAGTTGAACGTGGAAGAATATGCAATCGATAGTGATCAGAAAATGGGTGTATACATATACCACCAGATTAGTGACTGCCAGGGTTGGAAAAATAGGATATTCCTGTGTTTGGGGCATCCAGAACATCATCCTATTGAGGAAGTCTTCCTCATTTTTTCACTTGGAGGTTCAATGGTGCTGTTTGAGCACCATTGAACTGCTCTGTGATGTGCTCAAGATTCACTGGAAAGTGTAGGCTGATATTCCGATGTCATCGACTGGAATACAAATATCCTCTCCATATTCAATTACCCACATATTTTCCTCTCCACATCCAGGATTACAAAACACAAATCCAACCGTGGTGACTACTGACATGTACTCTGTCCAACCAGGGTTGGACAAATGTTCCTGTACTGGTTGTTTGTCATCCAGAACATTATCCTCCATGACAAATCATGGTCTTTTTGGCCAAAATATTAGAGATGTTTGTTGTAGTGAAGGTTTTTCTGCCCCCTCTGCTTATGGGGTAAACCTTCATTTTCGGCTCGTAGAATAGTCTAGGGTACCTCAGCGTTTGCGATATTTAAAAACCCCGGTTATAAATTTAATGGTTCGAATCCTTCGTCTCCGAGCTCGTATCTCCACACCTATTGACACGCACTTCCAAAGTCAGCAATTCTATATTGCGCTTATTAGTCAACAGATAAATGCAACGAAGATCAGACATTAATGCGCAGCGTGATATAGCGTTAACAATGTAGCTTCATTTTTGATAGACAGGTGCAACAGTTTCTATCAGAGAACTACATCTCGACAGACAGCGACTCTCAGGCAGAGTCCAGGCGTACCTCTGTGGGGCCAGGGCTGGCCAGGCGGCGGCGAGCCGCCTGAGGGGCGACCGCCCCCGACGACCGTTCGTCCAAGATAGCCCTCCTGCCTCGCGGTACTGTCGCTAGATACTCGCAGACGACACGTCACTGGTCACGTGATCAACCCGCACACGTCACATGACTGCCTGCATGGCCAGGACGTCGGCACAGGCTAGAACCCTGTGAACTATACACCAAGCGGGTGTGCTGTTCTCTCTGACATCAGACATATGTCAGCTCAGAGTCAGATATCAGAGCCGCCTCTGATGACATCCAGAGACTGGCCTCGCGTGGCAATGGTGCTGAGAGGGCACCCTTTGTGAGGCCCGCGCGGTATCGGGGTCGGACAGTGAGCTGTCAGCATTTCACCGGACGTTGTTCCACAACAACTGACTGGCAGAGGAGCGGCACTGCAGCCGCTGATCTAGCGACACAGCGCCCGACACTCTAGCGACACACGACGTTCAATTCACCGCAGCCCATTGACAGCTGGCATAGACATCATAGACACGCCGGTCCATAGGGTTCCCATAATATAATCACTTGTCCTACATCACCCACTGACGACGGCGGCGCGGTGGGGTGTCAGCCGGAAGGAGGGAGGGGGTCAGGGCAATGTCCACTGACCGGCTCTCGACTGGAGCGGTGACTTCACTCGTCAGCGTCTAGATAGGCGGGCGACAGGTATGTGCCTGGAAATTTGTCGCGTCAGGAACGGTGGGGGGTAGGGGGCTGAATGGCTGGGATTTAGATGCCCCAAAACCTAACTTTGTTACATTCTTTGCAAATGACTGCAAACTTCCTCCTGTTTTATAAACATGCCCAAGCTGACTGGACAAATACAAAAAGGAGTTCATGGTTCAGAAAGACAAAATTGCAATTTTGGAATGGAATGCCAAACATTGTGCTCTCGAAATGCAGCAGTAAAAACAAATTGAGCCATGTTCAACATTCCTGGCCTTGAAACTGAAGAATTCCACATCAATTTTGGCATACACCACCAAACATACTGCATATGTACAAATATGGTAGAGCTGATGACAGCTCTATTCAAGGGAAATGTATTATCCTAACTTTACTCGTTTTCAGTTTTTGCCATATGTTGAACCAAGTTAAAAAATACATATTATTCTGGACAGATATAGCATAGTTCCAGAAAAAAATGATGCATATCCATGGATATTTGGCAAAAAGGATGATTGAACCAAGCATCATTTCTTCAAGCATAACTCAACACATCTGTATGTGTTCCATAATGTTTCTAGTGCCCCAGAATTCTGGTACAATTATTATAGTTTCAAATCTAACAAAATAACATGCATGTATTCATTTTGCACTCGGTTGAGATGCTGAAGACCAATATCCTGGCTAGAGTAGAACAAAACACCATCTATCCTAGATATATCCTATAGTATTCTAGATATCTGGATGAAACCCATCCAAAGAAAAGTACCAGCGTTGTGCTTCAATCTGCATGCATATTAGCATTGCAGCTTATTCTTTAACAAAACATTGGAGATGGCTCATCAAATTCTGGTATGGCAAGCTGGATGGCAAAGAAAAGTAAAGCAATAAGACCAATTATCAGCACCAGTTGTATATTTCAATGTTCTTCCATATATCTTTACCTAAACCTATTCCACTTGTCATCTTGGAACTTCAGTAATTTGCAGGTTGGACTGAATACAAGATATGCTAATCAGTAATCAGATGTTTTCATCTGTAAAGCAGGTGTTAGGAAAGGATATCCCAGATTACCATTTTTAATTTAATTAACTAAAGAGTATAATTTAATCTTCTTGCCACAAGAGGTGGTAAATTTATGACCTCAGGGATTTTTAATTATTGGATTTACTTTTCCAATGGTTTATGAACATGGTTAACATGATGTGGCCACTCATTTTCTCTGAAAATGATTACTTTTTCAGTTGATAGGCAAAAGAAAACCTAAAATGGTGCTTTGAGCTGAATAATGATGGTATTTCAAGAAACCAAATTGTATTAAATTGCACTTTTGGGTACATCTTTAATTCTTTGAATACATTTTTACGATACAATATTTAAGTAGGTGGATAGCATTGTGTGACCAATTTCCTCTACAAATGCATATTTTTCCAGTTGGCAGGTAAAATAACACCAAAAATGTGCTTGGAGCTTGATAATATAGCATAAAAATAATGTTTTTAAAAAAAATTAAAAAATGTAGCGCCACTTAAACCAAACTTATATGCAGGAAAATAAATTCCTTAAAAAGTGAAAATTTTCAATTTTCTTCCAAAGCATTTTCAAATAAAAAACCTTACATCGCATAACCTAGTTAACTAGGTTAACAGATTAAATTTAATCTGTTTTGAAGAAAACAGCACTTTTCTGTTCATTCTTTTTTTATTGGGAAGTTTTTTTTCCAACTGAAGAGAAGAGCCTAGCCCAACCTAATATAACCAAACCTAACCCCATTTTTGCTTCATGGGGGTAAAATGTGTGTAAAACTTGTCTCTTGGATACCTTAAAGTGCAATAATACACAATATTGTGAGATCATGTTTCTGAACATGATGAAGACCATTCATTCCTGTTTATAATGCAACTAAATTATTATTTTTTATTTTTTTATTTTTGTGGAAGAACTTTGGTTTCTCTTATCCCGAAGAAAGAACGTTTAGCTCTGCTATATTCTTTTAAGAAAGAAAATGACTAGGATAGAATGCTAAGCCTGCAATGACACATCAGGTCTAAAGCATTAAAAATTTCCAAATTCTTCATTATGTTACCCCAGTCAAATACCAATATTTTAGTATTATTTTGTATGCCAACTGGTAAGTGCCTATGCACTTCTGCTGTTAATAAGTGGCTAGGTAGGCCACATCCCACATCGGTTGGTTATTGGTTGGTTATTGGTTTTTACCACACGTCGACCGTTGAGTCATATAGCGTCGCCAATCTCTCACGCCGATTGGTCGCGGGCGAAGAGTAGCGACAGGTGAGACTCGAACCCACAATCCTTCGATTGTGAGACGAGCATCTTACCCCTAGACCACTCGTCCCCTCACATCCCACATCATCTTAATCATATCACGTAACATGTTTTTAGAATATTTCTGTCTTGAAATGCCATATCCTAAGTAAAATAGTTACAAGCCTACCAACATTTACACTCTGGACACTGTTACCCATGGCCATATCCTTGGACATAGGAATGTACCTACTTAGGTGCCTATCCACCTAAGTACATACCTACACAGGAGCATCAACATACCTTTCTGCAATATTGTTATCCAGTTTGGCATCCGACCTCCAGGAGCAAACTGGCTCCCGGTAAATATGTGAAATGCTCATGATCCTCATCTTTGTTCTTGGTGTGCTTGTGAATGTTCTGATCGGCTCCTGAACACGAACATCCTTTGTGGCCACAAAAGCTTCCCATTATTATTCTTTTTCGGCTTGCAACCTTTTCCTGTCATTCTCTAAACCTATTACTGGCTTTCATCTTTTACAAATAGTCCACGCCTGGATATCTAACTAGGCACCTACCTCGGAAGTGACAATATTAATTAAGGCAGCTCAGCAATCAATTCACAAAAATACGACATTAATTCACCACCACGATTGGGCACAATTACCCATAAACCAATTTTCTAACGAATGACTGAACAAGTCACCAAGAGTTGCCTGATTTCCAATTCCATATTTATAACTAGATTTCTAGGCGACGACCACGACAACCATTTGGTCGGCGTCTCGTCGGCGCTTTTGGCGACCACGGTATGCCATTGGTTTAGCATTGTGGTTGACGGGCTGTGCCGACGGGAGGTTCTAGTATAAATATGGTAGGTAAGAGGGACGGGATATTTGGTAGAATTAGCGGTACGGTCCTAGTATACTTTTGATCTGGAAAAAGATTAGTGCTGCTAAATACAAATTACTGATATATCGACGAATTATGTCCTTTATGGCTAAAATCTTGACGGACGTATCAAAACAAAATTCTGGTTTCGGTCGCCACTGAAGCCTGGTGAGCCAGCATCTGGTAGCCGACGCTATCGCTAGGACGGCGCTTTTTTTAGCCCTGACCCACCCATTGCAAATATTATAAGAGCAGATATCACTATGGTTGGAGATCCCGGATGGGCAGAGGGGTCCAGACTCCCCACTTAGTTTGGTACTTTGCTAATGTTATGTTGTCATGTTCCCTATGCAATTATAAAATGTATTCTGAAACTTAGAACCCCCCCCCCCTTCCTTGGCTGCGCCTCTGGCTGGGAGCAGTTTTTATACAATAGTGCATCCTTCATAAACAAGGTAGGTATGATGCTTCCTAAGTTGTCGTCCAAGTAAACATAACTGGTCTGCCTAAGTGCCCATACTTTATCGTAATTGTATAAGAAATTGCAAGCTAACCCGCCTTAGGTTGCTTGGTTATGTGTTCTATGGGGGTCATTGACACTGTTGGTCATGTAGGTGGTGTTGGTGGTGTTGGTCATGTTGGTCCTGTAGGTGGTACTGTTCAGTGATGAACATCCACAAATGTAAACACAAATTATACGGATGGAGGTTTTGTTCACCTGCATGTTTGCACAGTCTCTATCGGAATAGGTACCTAAGCAGATCCCACGAACCTATCTACAAACTCACCGGGTTGTTTTTCCGCAGAATAATCGTTTGTGGGTGTAGAAATAAATAGGGCAGGTATGGACCCTTCCAATTATTGACTCCATCATTGGCATACCAAATAGTCAATCGCAATAATTATATATTATAAAAATACAGTCCTCATTAAACGTGGGGTCAATGAGTGTTAACCCTCCGGTAAGATCCTCCGGAGTCTCTCCGGTCAGATCCGCACACCCCGTCTCGGGGGGGTGCATAACCCCCCCCCGCTAATCTCCAAACTAAGCGTCGCACGAAAACGAAAGAGTGTCTACCCCCCCCCCACCCCCCGAGACGGCGCGGGTTAACTGGATAGAATATCCTCTTTAGCCTTTTTACATACCAGTAATTTCCTCGTACCTACAACCATGCTCTCGTCACCCACGGGAAGCTTCCGAAGGAGCCGCGAATGCGAACCTAGATTCGGGGACCTAGATACAACAGGGGATACAAATCCTCACGTATTTAAAATCATCAATAAACTTAAAAAGAGTGCATCGCCAAAACAATAACTGTGTGTATGCTGGGGCTCCTTAGAAAATAGCATCTCCATCACATTATCCTAGTTGCGCCCTGCGTACAACAGAACGGAGGATGGGTCGACCAGACCCAATGTAAGCTCAATTTCAACTTTGAGCATGCTTCGTTTCCATCTTTCTATCAGCAGCGGATCACAACCAATGGTGTACAGAATTCGAAGTGAACGCAAATCATTTAAATGGACCGTGGCAAGAAGAGCATCGGTGGTTATCGAATGAGCGGGTTTGACGGCCGGCAGTCTGGTATTGGCGCCTGTGATGAATGTTTGCTGCTGCGCGCCGCAGGCATCATTTATCAGACGCCGTATCGGGGCCACAGCGCTCCGGTGAAAAGGCTCCTCAGATGCGATCGATGGAGCGTCGTCAGGACCAGACCATGTCCTGGCCGGCCCTGTAACGGCCGAGATGGACCATGTCCATGAGGGTTGTTGATCAGTGGAATGGGCTGCCTGCTGATGTTGTGGGGAGTTCCTCATTGAATGCATTTAAAAGTAGGGTGGACAAATTTTTTAGACAAGAAAATCTTGTTTTTAAGTTCTAATTTGTGGTGGATGGGGTGAGATTTATGTTAAGTAAGTGTGCACGGCACAGACCCCTTTAAGCAGGCATGGAGGCAGTTTGAAAATTGTTCATAAGGCATTCAATCCACATGTGTTAAGAGAGATCAGGGGAGTAGGGCTGGATAGCTAGGGTAGATAGGCATGGATAGGTGTGTGGGATATTGGAGGACTGGTTTCTTCAGGATGTCGGATGGTCGGGGAGGGTCTTTTTACCTGGCTTATAGTATCCTCCATTTACAGACTTAACTGGATGGGCCCTTGGGTCTCTTATTAAGTCTAAACGCTTTATAACTTCATATAGGGTGTACCTAGCAGTGGATTCAGCACCTTCCTTCGGGATGTGATACTGATGAGATTGTCTATGGTAGCACAATGGGTATGATGGGAGGAGTTTGTAATTGTTGAGTGTGTTATGCAATAGCAAGTGAATGGTGCTAGATAGGCTGGGATATATAGCTTCCTAGGAACTTGAGATAAGGGATTGATTGGGGTGAGAGTATGTACATTTCTAGTACCTTTTCTAGATAGGCTTAACCCAGATGGGCCCCTGTGGCTCTTATTAAGCCTTAACACTTTATGACTTTATGTCCTGGCCGGTCCTGTAACGGCTGAGATGGACCATGTCCTGGCCGGTCCTGTAACGGCCGAGATGGACCATGTCCTGGCCGGCCCTGTAACGGCTGAGATGGACCATGTCCTGGCCGGTCCTGTAACGGCCGAGATGGACCATGTCCTGGTCGGCCTGTAACGGCCGAGATGGACCATGTCCTGGCCGGCAATGTAACGGCCGAGATGGACCATGTTCTGATCGTGTGGGCCATGCAGCAGTCGATGTGGACCATGTCCTGGCTGGGTGGGGCCATGCAGCAGCTGAGATGGGCCATGGCCTGGCCGTCCCTGTAACGGCCGAGGTGGGCCATGGCCTGGCCGTCCCTGTAACGGCCGAGGTGGGCCATGGCCTGGCCGTCCCTGTAACGGCCGAGGTGGGCCATGGCCTGGCCGTCCCTGTAACGGCCGAGGTGGGCCCTGGCCTGGCCGTCCCTGTAACGGCCGAGGTGGGTCATGGCCTGGCTGTCTCTGTAACGGCCGAGGTGGGTCATGGCCTGGCCGTCCCTGTAACGGCCGAGGTGGGCCATGGCCTGGCAGCCAGCGTATTTGTTGTCCTCCTTCCACTATCAACTATGGAAGTACTCACCTAAATGGAACATCCTGCACAGCATCAGGAACACATGATGACTGTCAGTGTTCAATTAATAATCAGGAATTGAGACAGAGACAAAGCCCCAAACACCATATTGACATCCATTTATATACCCTCCAGCCGGGCAACAGAGCAAGTTTACATTGTCCCCTAGTCAGGTGCCATTATAGCAATTAATTGCTTTTGAGTTTAAGCATTTTCCGCCAAAGCTGTTGCAATTCAACAATCACTATGGCATGCTTCAGTTCAGCAAATGTGGTATGTTGAGAAAATGGGTCAAAGTTGATGTGACCTCGGATCAGGTCATGGCAATTTGCAGGAAAATCTGGAAAACAAAAGGTGTTGGGTTTCGCACACACTATGACTCCTGTAAGATTCAATGAAATCGAAGGGTCCCCTAATATTCCACGGACGACCATAATGTTCTTGGAGGTTGCCCTCTTTGACTTCACCTAGGTCTGTAAACCCAGGTGACCTGAGGTCAAACGTTGTTCGAAAGATACACAAGAAAAGCTTGGAATGGCACACAACATTTTGGCGGGCTACGCGCACACATTTTTCGCAATCGCTCGAGGCATGTAAGAGGGGAGGACTCAGAAAGCCCTCCCGACAGTCGGACGAGTGCTGCATACATAAATGCGGACTATTTGTTAAACAAGGTATTCCGAGCACGTGAAGGTCAGTGGATCTTTCGAATCACAGGGGACCATTGAGGCAAAGCGGGCCACGTGAACTTCTCCCCCCCCATCGAATTTGCTTCGCGACCGCACTAGTAGTGATTAACGTTCAGGATGATTCAGACACGCGCTACCTATGACCTTCCCTGCTCTGTCCCTCTGCCGTGGAAATGCTGAGATCTAATAAGGCTGTGGTGTGAAGTCTGCCGGTTAGCGTAGTTTCAAACGGATTTGCGGAAAATAGCATCACAAGGAAGACATAAGGCGAACGCACCGCACGCAAATCTAGCATCTAAAACCACTTTCATGTCCCGTTACGCAAATTCAAGGAAAATTGTAATGATCCAGAGCGACTGAGACTATATGAATCCACTGTGACCGGCTGTAGAAGAAACTTCAACCGCTGACGATGCAAGCACGCATAATCGTCCGGAAATCGATGATTTCCAAAGCGTGCTTCAGATCGGCTGTGAACATCGACGCGACTTCGACCGCATTGGTGTCGCAGTCGGTCAATGCGCTTGTGTCAAGGGTCGGAGGCTCTGGGTTCAAATCCGACCTCGGACAAACTCTTCCTCGTCCGGCTGCCACCCTGGACATAGCAGTAACTGGGGAGTGCGGCCAGACCACAGAATTACCGCTGTCCGACCAGCGCTGGCAGCGTCGGGTCCACGGGCAGGATCTCCCGGCAGCACGTGCACCGGAATGGGGAGGGGACGGAGGTCTCCCACCCCTCAAGTTTGTCGAAGACAGTTCACACACAGATAGGAATATTGTAGTGATTTTTGCAACTTGAAAAGTACATGAGATGCAACATGAATTCTGTAAATCCTTTAGTAGATATCGGAACTGCGCGATTGCAATTCGACCTACCGGCCGCCACAAAGGTGTCGTCAGCAGTGTCGCCGTCTGAGTCCGCCACAGCCTGGTGTTACCGGCTGGGTCCCCCACAGCCTGGTGTCGCCGTCTGAGTCCGCCACAGCCTAGCGTTACCGGCTGAGTCCGCCACAGCCTGGTGTCGCCGTCTGAGTCCGCCACAGCCTGGTGTCGCCGTCTGAGTCCACCACAGCCTGGTGTCGCCGTCTGAGTCCGCCACAGCCTGGTGTCGCCGTCTGAGTCCGCCACAGCCTGGTGTCGCCGTCTGAGTCCGCCACAGCCTGGTGTTACCGGCTGAGTCCGCCACAGCCTGGTGTCGCCGTCTGAGTCCGCCACAGCCTGGTGTTACCGGCTGGGTCCCCCACAGCCTGGTGTCGCCGTCTGAGTCCACCACAGCCTGGTGTCGCCGTCTGAGTCCACCACAGCCTGGTGTCGCCGTCTGAGTCTGCCACAGCCTGGTGTCGCCGTCTGAGTCTGCCACAGCCTGGTGTCGCCGTCTGAGTCCACCACAGCCTGGTGTCGTCGTCTGAGTCCGCCACAGCCTGGTGTTACCGGCCGAGTCCGCCACAGCCTGGTGTTACCGGCTGAGTCCGCCACAGCCTGGTGTCGCCGTCTGAGTCCACCACAGCCTGGTGTCGCCGTCTGAGTCCGCCACAGCCTGGTGTCGCCGTCTGAGTCCGCCACAGCCTGGTGTCGGCGGCTGAGTCTGCCACAGCCTGGTGTCGCCGTCTAAGTCCGCCACAGCCGGGGGTTACCGGCTGAGTCCGCCACAGCCTGGTGTCGCCGTCTGAGTCCACCACAGCCTGGTGTCGCCGTCTGAGTCCGCCACCGCCTGGTGTCGCCGTCTGAGTCCGTTACAGTCTGGTGCCGGCGGCTCAGTCTGCCACAGCCTGGTATCGCCGTCTGAGTCTGCCACAGCCTGGTGTCGCCGTCTGAGTCCGCCACAGCCTGGTGTCGCCGTCTGAGTCCGCCACAGCCTGGTGTCGCCGGCTGAGTCCGCCACAGCCTGGTGTCGCCGGCTGAGTCCGCCACAGCCTGGTGTCGCCGTCTGAGTCCGCCACAGCCTGGCGTTACCGGCTGAGTCCGCCACAGCCTGGTGTTGCCGGCTGGGTCCGCCACAGCCTGGTGTCGGCGGCTTAGTCCGCCACAGCCTGGTGTCGCCGTCTGAGTCCGTTACAGTCTGGTGACGGCGGCTGAGTCTGCCACATCCTGGTGTCGCCGTCTGAGTCCGCCACAGCCTGGTGTCGCCGGCTGAGTCCGCCACAGCCTGGTGTCGCCGTCTGAGTCCGCCACAGCCTGGCGTTACCGGCTGAGTCCGCCACAGCCTGGCGTTACCGGCTGAGTCTGCCACAGCCTGGTGTTGCCGGCTGAGTCCGCCACAGCCTGGTGTATGCGGCTGAGTCCGCCACAGCCTGGTGTCGGCGGCTGAGTCCGCCACAGCCTGGTGTCGCCGGCTGAGTCCGCCACAGCCTGGTGTCGGCGGCTGAGTCTGCCACAGCCTGGTGTCGCCGGCTGAGTCTGCCACAGCCTGGTGTCGGCGGCTGAGTCTGCCACTTCGTGATGTCGGTGGCTGAGTCCGCTAGTCCGCTACAGCCATGATTGAACATTATTGATCCAATCGAATCCTGGCTCGGCAGCAGAGTCGAGACGAGATGCTCCAGTAGGTTTCCTCGAAGGGGTTCCCCAGTTAATTGTTGTGTTTCATTGTCTAGATTACCCACAGGGTTCTTTGGAACACAATCATAGCCAAAGACAATGACCTCAGCTGTACGCACATAATCAGCTTTGTACATTACAACCAATGGACGCCGTATGACCAACGCAGTGGGTGCGCCCTAAGCCCATGTAACAAATAATACATTACAATCAAAGGGGTTCAGTTAGGTTCCTACTTTTCTGCAGGCCAGTGAGTGCTTTACGTTGGGCGGAGGTTGTGTTGGGCAGTTCAGGCCGACATGTATGATGTTTATAACCGGACAGAATCTGCCAATTCATCCTGCTGAGCTATATTTCGGTTCTGTTGTCAGTAGGCGGAGACTGGTGAGCGTCGGAATTGATGAATCTAAGGCGCAGACGAATACCGAAGGCCGCATGGCTATCTTGTTCAGACGAAACAGCTATAATCGGCTTTGAGTCAGGGGCTAGGGTGGGTTCGTCATTACAAATTTGATAATTTGATATCTTCTGATTAGTACGTTCCCTCCACCATAGCACATAGAAATCCTCTTCTACTCCCACCTCAACATTCCTCATCTTATCGTTGACGTGCTCGGAAAATTATAACTTTGGACCCTTCCCCAGGACCTCTACGGCAGGTTGGTCTAGCTGCTTCGAACTCAGGTTAACCAGACGAGCAGACACAGGCGGAGGTACTGGGTTTTCAACTTCGCTACCTGGGCTGTCCTGTGTGAACGTCTGGCCGTAGAAAGGTCGCTGACCTTGCATAGCAGTCATTGGTCTCTCCAGCGTCCGAGTAGGGTGTTGCACTTTAGAAAGCTCAGCGAGTTTGCCGAACTTTGCAAAGAGATAGCAAGTGTGCTGGATGCTGCGTTTTGTGGCGGAGAGGTGGTTGGGGTGATTGCCGTTGTGGTAGATGCCCATAACATAGACCAACACAGCGTTTGGAACCTCTCCTGAAGCCACTTTCCTGTCGCTTGAAAACGAATATCAATACCCTCTATTTCATCTCCATGAAGCACAGCATGCGGCACATATTGCACCTGCACATGCCTTCATCTCCATCTGGAAGTCCCGATCTCTGGCCAGGTTGTGTTCAGTGGCTGACCTACATGCTTAGTTGATGCACGGTGTTAAGCAATGCAAAACGACGAGCAGTCATGCCTAAAGTCCAAGCCGCCACCAGAGATGAGTGTGGGTAGATGAAGTACCATGGACATTGCTGCAGCTGGATTGATAACCTCGGGTAGATAAATGAATTATATTATGAATGCCTGAACCCCACTAATGTTTGTGAAACACATCTATAAAATCTGCGACTTTTCAGCTATCGCATGCGAAACATACCTTATCAATTATGCTCTTCTCATCTTATGTTCACAGCTACAGCTCGAGCTTTGTCTAACCGTGTATTGTCCGTGTGATTTTACAATACTTTTCCTTTCACAATGTCAGCTTTTCAATTTGCAGAAATTTCGCTGATGATAATTCATTATGGGGAGTGAGCACGAAGCTTCGCAGGTGCGACTCAACCATGCAGCAACTCGTGGGCGAGCCACGTCACTATGTGACGTCGCTCGTGACGCAGCTCGTGGGCGAGCCACGTCACTATGTAGCAGCTCATGGGCGAGCCACGCCGACCGTGTAGCAACTCATGGGCGAGCGACGTCAACCATGTAGCAGATCGTGGGCGAGCCACGTCAGCCATGTAGCAACTCGTGGGCGAGCCACGTCACTATGTGACGTGGCTCCGTCACACACGACACTATGAGACGCGAAACGCTGAACCGGACTTGAAAGGCTGCATCTAAATGCGGATCTAACTTCTACAGGGAAGTGAACAAGATCCAGACATCAAAATCTGGTAGTTTGTGCTGCCTGGCCGACCACAGTTCGGAACTAGTTCCTTACCTGCGCTCCCGCATAGCTTGTCGTGTCCACCAGATTGTTTTGCAGTAACTGGAGCGCGACATCACATCGCCTACCCGTGCTCAGCGACCCGCGCGGTGAATGTCGACGTCGGTGCTTGATAATGCCGACGATATATGCATTGAGCAGATACTGGCTGCCTCTGATCGTGGATAGAATGGGCCCGCCACCGTCTGCCATCAGCACCGTCTGCCGTCAGCACCGTCTGTAATCAGCACCGTCTGCCGTCAGCACCGTCTGCCGTCAGCACCGTCTGCCGTCAGCACCGTCTGCCGTCAGCACCGTCTGCCGTCAGTACCGTCTGTAATCAGCACCGTCAGTACCGTCTGCCGTCAGCACCGTCTGCCGTCAGTACCGTCTGCCGTCAGCACCGTCTGCCGTCAGCACCGTCTGCCGTCAGCACCGTCTGCCGTCAGCACCGTCTGCCGTCAGCACCGTCTGCCGTCAGCACCGTCTGCCGTCAGCACCGTCTGCCGTCAGCACCGTCTGCCGTCAGCACCGTCTGCCGTCAGCACCGTCTGCCGTCAGCACCGTCTGCCGTCAGCACCGTCTGCAGTCAGCACCGTCTGTAATCAGCACCGTCAGTACCGTCTGCCGTCAGCACCGTCTGCCGTCAGCACCGTCTGCCGTCAGCACCGTCTGCCGTCAGCACCTCTGCCGTCGCACGTCTGCCGTCGGCACCTCTGCCGTCGGCACTCTGCCGTCAGCACCGTCTGCCGTCGGCACCGTCTGCCGTCGGCACCGCTGCCGTCAGCACCGTCTGCCGTCGGCACCGTCTGCCGTCAGCACCGTCTGCCGTCAGCACCGTCTGCCGTCAGCACCGTCTGCCGTCAGCACCGTCTGCTATCAGCACCGTCTGCCGTCAGCACCGTCTGCCGTCAGCACCGTCTATAGCCCGTCTGCCGTCGCACCGTCTGCCGTGCACCGCGCTTCAGCACGTCTGCCGTCGGCACCGTCTGCTATCAGCACCGTCTGCCGTCAGCACCGTCTGCCGTCAGCACCGTCTGCCGTCAGCACCGTCTGCCGTCAGCACCGTCTGCCTGGACGAGGCTGTCGGCGTTGCTCAGAGGAGCAGCTTGTTCTGTGTCTCGGCAACGCGTTCCTCCCACCGCGCTAACTGTCGATAAGGCACTCGGTCGGTCTGGATTCGGTCGGTGTGTCGGTCCGGATTCGGTCAGTCGGTCCGGGTTCGGTTGGTCGGTATAGGTTCGGTCGGTGCGTCGGTCGGTGTGTCGGTCCGGGTTCGGTCGGTCGGCTGAATAGTGGTTCGTTGGTTCTGCTTCAGTAATGCAACTTGGTGAATGTCGCATTCAAAACCATTTCAGCTCTGCATACATGCTTGAAGGCACGTTACTGCATGAACACTTAAGGCAATGGTTGATGCACGGAGATCTGGCCGTGCTTTTGACACTTGCCCTCGCTCGTCTCGCTCCTACAGGCGCCTTTTACTGGCTTAGTCATGCCATGCCTTGCAGCATATGCCTGGTCCGAAGTGCATTTTACCGGGCTGGGTCCTAACCAAAGGACTGGAAGATCGTATGTACCACCACTTACACACTGGCAACAATAGATTAGCATCCGATGACTACCGCTGGCAGCAATATCATCCGCCAACCACCATTGGTAACAATTGATTAGCATCCACTAATCACCGCTGGCAGCAATATCATCCGCCAACCACCACAGGCAACAATAGATTATCATCCGCCAACCATCGCTGGCACCAATAGATTGGCATCTTCCAGCCATCGCTTGCAACGATAGATCAACATCCGCCAACCGCCGCTGGCAGAAATAAATTTACCAGCACTGGCTCGCCTTCACACGGCTTTGCTGTTTTGTCACCGGGTTGGCTTTCATCGAACTCGACATGTTGGGATGGATCCCGTCGCATGCACAAATGCGACGTCAGATAGCTGATGGAAGGCAAATGCCCGCATTTACTTCTGCATGGATGACCTCTTAGTGGTGCCGCCGTGCAACTTAAGTTGCTGTGGTAAGTACATACTGTAAAATCCTTGGAGGTTGGACATGCTGTGCGGGTGTTCCATGACCAATGAAACTGAAGAATGGCATCATTAAACATGCGGTCTGGGCCCTTCAGATAACACGAAAGTTCACTAGTGCAGCATTCGTCTATCTTGATGGATGGAAGAAGCGAATAAACAACAGCTATGTAAGGATAATCTACTCAGGTGTTTTTCCATCAGCCCATCTGTGTCACCGGATAGTGTTTTGCGCCCGGGCTAGTGGGCGAAATGTGACGGTTTAGCAGCTGGGCTAGTGGGCGAAATGTGACGGTTTAGCAGCTGGGCTAGTGGGCGAAATGTGACGGTTTAGCAGCTGGGCTAGTGGGGGAAATGTGACGGTTTAGCAGCTGGGCTAGTGGGCGAAATGTGACGGTTTAGCAGCTGGGCTAGTGGGGGAAATGTGACGGTTTAGCAGCTGGGCTAGTGGGGGAAATGTGACGGCTTAGCGGCGGGGCTAGTGGGTGAAATGTGACGGTTTAGCAGCTGGGCTAGTGGGGGAAATGTGACGGTTTAGCAGCTGGGCTAGTGGGGGAAATGTGACGGCTTAGCGGCGGGGCTAGTGGGTGAAATGTGACGGTTTGGCAGTCGGGCTGGTGGAGAAGTGTGATGGCTTAGCGGCCGGGCTATTGGGTGACATGTAACGGTTTCCTTTGTAGTGTTCTCAGTCGATGGTTCACAACCCAAACTATGCTCGTTCTAGACTTAAAAACAAAACAACAGCAATCGAATCGCAAAGCAACTGGCTACTTGCCAACATGGCATGCGAAAATTGAGGAAAATACGTCAACCATCTCACAGTTATCTAACCGGAAGGAATCGCCGCAATTTCTGGGTTGAGGCTGACCTAAGAGGTGACCGTAACAGGCAGCTAGCCTGTCAACTTAGTTCCATCCCACTCTGCTTCCGTCTTTCGCGATATTGAAATATGGCGATCCTGGCCCTGGATGCACAACCAAACTTTTCCCAAGTAAGCTTCAGTGTTCGCAATTTCCCGGGTGGATCTGCAGTGTTGATGAAACTAGTAGCGGACAGGCGCGCTGTCAAGCTCTGACCGCACGAAGTCTGACGAGCTGCCGCCAGGCATTTGCCGGCAAATGACTTCTACATTATTGGGGATGCCAAAATGGCACGACGAGCCAGCCCATTACACCATCATCTACGTACAAAGCGGCTTATTTGCATGGAAATGAGGTTGACGTCACTGATTTCGCCATCCCGTGTTGAAAACAAATATGTTATGAGCAAGAAATATATAGAGAGATAGAGCGAGGGAGACCAAGAGAGAAACAGTGTTAGAAAGAGAGAGAGAGAGAGAGAGAAGAGACAGAGAGAGCGAGAGAGCAGAATGCGTGTTTGTGAGTTTATATGTGTTGATGCATGCGTATGTGCGTGCGTGCGTGTAGGAAGACTAAACAACCAAATATTGACTCGGTAAGTATAGACAACCATCGCTCGGAATATATCGACACCACGAAATATCCACTGACCAGATGCTAAATTATGAAACTTAAAATATTGGTCGATATAATACAAAAAGCAACGTGTGACCCAACTTCTCCAGATTGGCTGCACTCCCCAGGCGAATCGGCGCTACTCGCTGACTCTACAACTGCGTATATAAATACACTAACCATTGGAGTCATTTAACACCAGTCAGTGTAAGTGAAACGTCCACGATTCCGGCCAGTGACGACATTAGAGCCAAAATTGGCGCCGAAATCGGGTGCACAGTGCGTCTGGACTCTTGCAGGTGTTAATATTGACGCTCCATCTGACGCCAGTATTTGGAAGATCATCGTCCTCCCAGCGTCAGAATGGTCTCCATTTACTCCGAGCTCTCCCCTTGACGGGCTGTCCCAGTGTAAATCGACGGCACTTTGTCCTGTTCAAAGAAAGGACATGCAAACCCAGAGGAACCCCACATGTTGACATTGGAAAATATGCGTGCATATCAAGATTGTTCACGGATTTACAAGTACGGCTCAAAGTCCGTTCCTGGTGTTGGATTCGCATGTACCAGTCGACACGGTGTTCGATCTTTTTGTTTACCGAGCCACACATCGATTTTTACAGCTGAATTGCACGCCATTCTGCAAGCCCTCTATTGTATACAGGATGATCAGTCCACAGACTCTCTGAGCAGTGTTTGGGCATTGAAAGCCTTCAACCAGGCAAACAGGCTTGTCCGCAGGATTTCTTCATCAAATCCTTATATGGCATGGACAAAAACATCGTCTTCTGTAGGATCCCCAGCCATGTCGGACTTGCTGGAAATGAAGCTGCTGATATAGCCGCTGAGCACGCTACCAGTAATGGTCGTGACGTTCGCCTGCCTAACACTCCAAGATATTTATATCCCTCTATACTATCATACAAACAGTCAGAATGGCAACGAGCTTGAATCTCAAAGTGTAGTAAGCTGAGGGTTCTGAAGCAGGACTGTAGCGGTCCTCACACCGGACCCAGCGGCGGGAGGAAGTGTGCTCTGCCGATTGAGGGTAGGGCATATCTCCTCGACACATGGCTGCATACTGACTGGTCGTGAACGATCTCTATGCCTGCGTTGCCCTGACCTGCTTACTGTGTATCATGTTTTGGTAGGCTGCTTACGGTTGGAACCGCTGCAACGTCACATTTTAGAATTGCTCAACGCTGTCACTTCTTTGCGTACACTACTAGGGGTCGACTCTGAGAGAGTCTGGGAACATATTTACCTTCCTTCAACAAGCACGCTTTGATGTCATAAACCGCCGCCCTTGATAAGTGGCTACTATATCAGCATTGTAGATTGCCTGTAATCACAGTTATAGGCGCAAGATGAACCTGGTAGCTGACGCGCCACACAGCTCCAATTCATCATCAATGGCGCCTCCATAAGATATTTTCCCGAGAAAATGACTCCATGTTAGAGTCTTAAAAGAGCCATATCTGGAGTTCACTGAAGCCAATGCATGACTACGAAAAGAGGTTATTAAAAACGCACTGAATCAAGATGTGTATTTCTAGTCATTTTTATTTCAGTAGAATGCACTGCCCTCCGTCTCCGTCTCCGTCTCCGTCTCCGTCTCCGTCTCCGTCTCCGTCTCCGTCTCCGTCTCCGTCTCCGTCTCCGTCTCCGTTCTCTCTATCTTTATCTCTATCTCTATATCTATCTCTATACCTATCTCTATCTCTATCTCTATCTCTATCTCTATCTCTATCTCTATCTCTATCTCTATCTCTATCTCTATCTCTATCTCTATCTCTAGCTCTAGCTCTATCTCTTTCTCTATCTCTATCTCTACCTCTATCTCTATCTCTATCTCTACCTCTATCTCTATCTCTATCTTTATCTATATCTCTATCTCTATCTCATTGCATAAATTGAAACCATGTGTGCGGAGAAAGCTTTGCAACGGTGCAACACACCCAAAACATAACAACAGCAAATGCGCGTATGGGAAAAAATCGTCAGTGAACTATTTATGTATACCACCATGTAACACTACACATTCACCACCCACTCATCCCCGCAGCTAGATGCAAGCGTGGTCCGGGGAACAACCTAGTATAATATTGGCAGTTATCTTTCTGACAGCTGAATATTTGCGTTGATTTCGAGCTAATTCCACTGGTCCTAAAACTACCCCTGTAAGCATTCATGCAACAGTCATTCACTCCTTTCATTCCATACAAGCATTCGGTTCCTAATTGATTATAAAAAATATAACAGTTCGCCCACGATTTTCCCCCTCCAATGTTACGTAAGCATTTAGCGAGTCGTACTCCCTTTCACTGGGGACTTGGTTAGTCCCAAATGCATATTAAATGCCCACTCCGAGGTTCTACTTGTAAACGGCTGACGCGACTCCCCTAGTTGCATAATTGTATCTATTTTAGTTACTGCCCTCAAGGTTTGACAAAACTAGGCGGTGAAATTTTCCGTCGGCTTCTGTGCAGCCTCGTAACTGGACCCATCCCATACCACGGTGCCAATCGATGCCGCCATACCACGGAACTTACTCGTCCTTCCATCCGAAAGCCCATCCACACCCTGGATCATAGGGCCGGCGGGAATTTGCGGCCCAGAGATACCTGAGTCTCCCACATGCCCAGCTGGCAGCTACCACTTAGGAACACTCCCCAGGAGTAACAATCAGGAGTGTATCGTCATTGCGTCCTTTCGTCGTGCTACGCCCCCCTGCTGAGGAAGGGAGGGTCCAAGGCCACTTATGGTCGGCGCCCGAGGAGATATTGCCCATAGGAGGGCAGATAGCAGCTGGCACTCTCGCTATATCTGTGTTCGTTTCCTGCGGATGCCGTCGTGCTCTTCTCGCGGTCGTCCCGTATCCGCCGTAAATGCACCCGGGTGAACAGAGGGACCGTGCGGAACCAGACTAAGTGGCCGAGACCGAGCGTTCGCCCGAGATTGAGATCAAGATACTGACAGAGACAGACAGATGTTTAGACTGAGATCGAGATCGGGCTAGAGGGCGAGGGCGACATAGAGATCGAGACGGCGACACAGAGACTGACATATTTTTACACTGTAATCGAGGTCGAGAGAGTGACAGAGATACCTACTGACCTATATCGAGATCGAGATCGCGATACTGACAGAGGCAGACCGATATTTGGACCGAGATCATGAGACAGGGACCGAGATTGAGGCGGTGATAGGTATTTGCAACACATTTTGCAACAAATAATTGCCTCACAATAATTATCAGAAACCTACACCTATGGATGGATACCTCGGCTACAGTGGTAGTTTTCAAGACTGATTCTGGGCCAATCGCGACTGATTGTCAGGTTTTGAATGGACAAATAGGAGTAGTGAAAATAACACCAGCAATGAATTAGCGACTTACCACGACAAATACGGTAATTCCCGGCGACATCAACTTAAGCAGCCATTGGATGACGCTAATTGGAATCGGTGACGCAGCCAGGATTTTCCTAAGGGTGATGGTCCGAACCCAAAAATATATCTGCTGAAATAACGAAGCGGCGAATCCTCCGGCGCGCGAAGCGCGACGAAAATTCTTCCACCACGCAGAAAACGAAAAGTTTTCTGCGTGGTGGAAATCCTAAAATTTATCGTTTGATCTAGTGCATGCATTTTTGGGTGCAAATGGGTCAGCGGCGAGCCCCCGGCCCCCTTGGCTGCGCCTCTGATCCATACTAAAAAATACTGGGACTGGTACCATAAAATACTGCTAACATTCTTACATTAGAGTCGGATGACTCCTGTGGCTTAAAATATTCTTATCCAACCGTGCAGCATGTAATGCTTATTTTGACACCGTGAAATGCTCCAAAAATAAAACGATGATTAGCCAGGATGTGTATCAGAAGTTGGTCTTTGTCCGGGATTTTAGAGTCAATTTCAAGTCCAATTTTCAGTGTGACTCTATGAATGCAGTCGGTTGTGGGGTGTCACTTGGTGAGAGTCAAATGACACTTGATATGATAACGCCATAAGCGTCAATTAGCACGAAATTGCAGAGTTAATGATTCGTGTGAGTCTCCGGATGCGAGTCATGACGCTTGACTGATATGCCGTCTGACTCCTTAAACTGCATCTGTTTTATCCGTGTGCCCAGGAGATGGCAGTTAGCTGGGGGAGGGGGGGTCGCCGTGTCACGAGGGAGATTAATGTCTGCCAATCAGCGGCCGCGGCATCGGGTTCGCAGGCATGATCTGCCTCTAAGCAGATGATCTGCCTCTAAGCAGATCATTGCGGCCAATGTCACGCCCCGAGTCCGCGACCTCGCCTCGTGTCCCGGAGTAGTCCTCCGTTCACCGGGTCAGAGGAGGCGGGATCCCGGCCGCGAGCGCAACGTGCTACGGTGGGGAATCCAAGAGAGTAGTCCTCCAAGAGAGTAGTCCTCCAAGAGAGCAGTCCTCCAAGAGAGTAGTCCTCCGTTCACCGAGTCAGAGGAGGCGGGATCACGCGCTCCCCACCGTAGCGCAACGTGCTACGGTGGGGAATCTAAGAGCAAGCGCGTGAACAAGACTGTCCCGCAAAGGGACCGAAGAATAGAACTTCTGGCATGTAGGTACATAGCGTGTGCATGGCTGCGTGAATGTGTGCATCACAGCAATCCCCAAGTAGGGAAGCCGAAATATTCATTTTAAAAATGCAGTCTTCAAACTTCTGGCAACGAAACAGCACGGCATGGGATGCACAGGAGTCGCCACGGCGCTGGCCAAGGCCCACATCATGAACTGATGCACCCTGAACAAGCTGGAGGGCAAGCTGGATGACAAGCTGGAGAACAAGCTGGAGAACAAGCTGGAGGAAGCTGGAGGGTGGGCAGGTTCAGATACAATCCAGGCATGAAGATTTGAAGAAGCTGCTGAGAATATCAGACATAGCGAGCAAACACCAAGGCACGAAACCAGAAATCATCCAAGTAGGCAAAAGCGGATGACGAGCTGAGTTGCTATATATCTCGTTATGTCCTACATGACACGGTCAATAATTTTATCGGCTGGTTTGAAGCATCAGCTTATGGTGAAACCCGATGCGGTAGAAAGCGTGATAGAAGTTTAGCTTCGGAACAAATATCGGTTATGATGAAGCCAACACACTGATAACTTGATACAGGGGACGATATGGACTGAGAAGCTGTCATTGGTGTCGACGGCTTCACGTTATCTACTGTGCCCGAACCATGCATTCAGAACTTGGGTGACAAGGTATCTCGTCATTGCATTTGAAAATTCAAGCCATGCGATTCGGCATGCTGATTCCAGCGCCGCATATCAAAGGTCGGATGATCGGTTGCAGGAGCGGTCTGAGGTACCGAAATCGGGTGAGGCAGTCACCACTGCACCCCCAAAAAAAATCGTTGGATTTCGGCCACTCTATTTTTCGGTTCCCAAAATTCGGAAGTTGTTTGTCCCCCTCCGAAAAATCACCTTCGGACGTTAAAAACTCTTTCGAGATATTTCGGTTGTGCATATGACCACTCAGGGGCGGTCCGAGGTACCGAAATTGGGTGAGGTAGAGTAACCACTCCCCCCCACCCAACAAAAAATTTCATCGGCTTTCGGCCTCTCTATTTTTTCCGGTTTCTCCAAATTCGGAAGTTGCTGAGTTCCCCCCGCCCCCAAAAATCACCTTCGGACGTTAGGAACACTTCAGACATTTCGGTTGTGAATATGACCACTCAGGGGCGGTCCGAGGTACCGAAATGAGGTGAGGTAGAGTAACCACTCCACCCCACCCCAAAAAAAAACTCATCGGATTTCGACCACTATATTTATCCGGTTCCAAAAATTCGGAAGTTGCTGAGTTTCCCCCCTCCACCCACAAAAAAATCACCTTCGGACTTCAGTAACACTTTTTCGAGACATTTCGGTTGCGCATATGACCACCATCGCAATGGGGGAGAGATAAAGCAATGTATTAACACACTAAAAGCAAAGTTACCGAGGTTATCTTTTTGCAAACAATTGTCCTGACATCAATCAGGTCGGCAAACGTTTTGAACAGCTCCATTGTATTTCACCTCCGTTTGTAGAGTAAGAAAAATATGCTATGAAATGTTATGCAAACATGAATTAAATATTATTCCAAAGTCAAAAGATAACGAAGTGCCTTGAAAACCATGAGACTCACCTGGGCTTTCCAAAGCAGCACTGGCCTCTTTGGTTGTTTCTAAGTGGCAAATAATTTGTCCTCATATAACGGAGAAGAAAATGAAGTTCGAAGAATTTTATCAGTGGAATTTGTCATGACTGATGATGGTCTTTATTTGCAAGGCTGCTCTATGACGGCCACCAAATGCATGGTGTAAGGCACACAAATGGATACACATGGAATTGGAACTTTATTTGGTACCAGGAACTGACATGATACGTGAAGCATAACTTCCTAGGTTATACTATAACATCCAGTCGCTAATTGAACAGAACCAAATACAAATGAAGTGCACTGAATAACAGAACAGCACAACCAAGGGACAGACTGAGGGGAGCAAGAGTCCCTCTTAGAAACAGGAGGCCCTGATAAATATCCGACTGCACCCACAGGAAAGGGAGAGGATCTCCCTTGACACACCTCGGCTGTTTCGGAAATCTCAGGAAACTATGGATTTACACTTGCCTTCAGTGTCCTTTCTCTAAATTTACTTCCAAACATTATTTCATGTTTATCTTGTATACATATATTCATTTTCGAATGCCACCCATCTTTGCATAGATTATTTCCCTAAACTAAAAGTTGCTTATCTCGATTATTTTAAAAAGCCACCATGCCCATAGTTATGTCAAGTTACTCCATTTTATCTACCTTGGTAAGCATGAAGCAGACTTGAGACATGACAGTAGCTGTACACAAAATAAGCTTTTGAATGAATACTTTTCACACAAAATATCCATACAATTGTGCTTTAAGGTATTTTTTGTACATTTTTTCCCAATGTAACATTTATGAAAGTGACCACTCATTTCCTCTCAAAATACTTACTTTTCAGCTGGCAAGGAAAATAACACAAAGAAAGTGGCTTTGAGTTAGGTAACATAGCATAAAAATAAGGTGTAAAATAAAATGTAAGATACCCATTTCCTAACCTAGCCTAACATTAATTAAAAAAGAACATGATTTCCCACAACTAAGAGGGATTTTTTTGTATTGACAACATAAAGCCCAATCCAACCGATTACTTCCTAATTGATAAATCAAACCTTCCAAATTACAAACACCGAACCCCTTTGTTTGCATTCTGGAGGCAACATGTGTAAAACATGTCCTGTGTTACCTTAAAGCACAATAATAACAAGTTCATTGCATGAATTATCATCAATGTTTCCTAAAATGGGTATGGCTACATTTGTCCATTCTACAGAAGCATAGCACACCACAGAGAGTAATTTAAGGGAAACCCAATCAATTTGTTGACCAAACAAAAACTGTACATATCCTAGCCCCGAAAATGCATTGGTTCATATACTTAGGATCCAAGTGTATAATAACATACAAATTTATGTTCGTTGAAAGGTTCAGACTCGCAAAAAAATATTATGGGACACTGCCATTGTAAAAAAAAAACACCAACAAATATTCTACATTTGTCCACCAATTATTCAATTTAGTCCTAGCTGGTCACATTTAGAGATTGCCATCATCTCTTTCCACTCTCCCTACCAAACTTCCTTGTCACTTGCAGGGCTGGAGATCTTTCACAAAGTCAGGGGATCCAAGTTCATATTTTGAAGGCATATTTTCACAATAAATATGGAAAATGACAAACTAACATTAGCAGGGTACCAAACCAGGGGGTCCAGACCAGAGTGGGAATTAAGGCACTTCTTAAGATATTTTATATCAGAAAACATTTTTGTACTCCGGGTTGGTTGGTTGGTTATTGGTTTTACGACACATCGACCGTTGAGTCATGTAGCGTCGCCAATCTCTCACGCCGATTGGTCGCGGGCGAAGAGTAACGACAGGTGAGACTCGAACCCACAACCTTCCGATTGTGAAACGAGCATCTTACCCCTAGATCACTCGTCCCCTTTGTACTCCGGGTTCATACTGGATAGGATGGGCTTCACATGTACTCCGACACAAATGTGGGAACAAATATATCAATAAAAACAAACACAGAGCGACACCAGAAAAAATCTGGTTATTCCACTTACGCTCACCACTCAAACTAATCACTCTTTGTAGCAGTCAGCAGCCGGACCACAGCTTCACACACTCCATGTCAATAAATATTCAATATCAATATCAATATCAATCACCGGAATTGCCGACAACAACGCGCCAACAGCACTTGCAAGATGGTGCGCATGCGCACCGAGTACAATGTTCTCCGGCTCTGGAGCCGCGTCTCGGAAATCCTGTGTTCTTGCCACCCATATAGTGGGAAAATTTTACAGTTTTAATAGACGTCCTCCGGAGTTCCGGAGGCCACCAATCAAAATTCGCTGCGTTAGCGTTTTCTATTCTGAAATCTATCCGTCAACCAATCAATGCAAGGTATTTTTTATATGACCTCATAACCATGGGACGTTGAACACATGGTTAACAGTGCCCTACTGCAAACAGAAGACTTTGATTGATCCTTCGCTTTGATCAAATTTAACTGTGGCGTGTATGCGGTAGCGGAGTTGCGTTCGTGTTACATAGGAAATTGGCTGCGTAGGTTGGTATGCGCTCTGAGCTGAGGGTGAAGTGTGAAGTATTTTT
The DNA here is from genome assembly GCA_034440615.1 of Ashinkailepas kermadecensis. NCBI lineage: Eukaryota > Metazoa > Arthropoda > Thecostraca > Neolepadidae > Ashinkailepas > Ashinkailepas kermadecensis. The sequence goes on from JAOTOM010005069.1 coordinate 658,941, forward strand.
GTTTGTGTTCATATGGCTAGCCTTGTACTGAGACCAACAGTGAAAGGAAAGCGCATTGTTCCTGTGAGCTATGAGATACTAAACAGTGCTGATTATTACGAGTCACTGCCGGGTGGTGCCATCCATTGTTCACTTCTTTGTTCCTATGTTTTGACATTCGATTTGACCAAAAATGAGAATGCACATTACTTATGCATATTATGTAGGTACTGATGACATAGGTTTTTTTCCGGTTGGTTACTGGTAAACAGGTTCCATGCATAAAAATAATGTCCATGAAAATGTACTCCGGAAGAAGTATGTATGCACTCCGACTCCCAAACCGGAAAGTAAGTTTCCTACTCTGGTCCAGACCCCATACCAACCTGGGGTCTCCAGGCATGGGCACTTGCCTACCAACTATATGAGGAACATGAACAATATTATGAACCAAGATCAACATATGAACAAAACAAGATAAAACCAAACATTTGGTCAGACTAAGCCTGGTTTTGAATTGGGACCAGTTCAACATATCAGTACAAATTGGATGCATTGGAAGATCCAGAGCTGGTTTTGAGTTGCTCAGTGGTGCCAAGCAAAGCTAATTCTCCGATTTGTTTTAATATTTTTTCACAAGTTCTAACTCCTTGAATTTGGCATCAAATGTTTCCAGTTTTGCATGCATTGTGTACCAAAGACCAATTCTGCTCCAAAGCAGGATGTTTGGGGGGGAGCTGAGAAGGACCACATCAAAACCCAGTGTTAGCCCACCGTTCCTGAACGGTCTTAGTTGAGCAGAATTTATCACCTCTCCTACCTATATATGCAGGTAGGACTTGCCCCTACCCCACAATGTCGCACGATCCCTTAATTTCATGAATCAATGGAAACTTTGTGTGTGAAACATGTTCCGATGTAGCCCGAAAGTGAACTTTCACACAATTTCCTCTGACGGTACAATGCACTCCACAGAAACGTTTTAGTTCATCTTGCGAAGGCTGTATACCCTGCGCTTCGTATAAAAGGAAAGCGCAAAATATGGCGATATTTGGCAGAGGCTTGCCTCACTCATACGTATTTCAGATTAGTGATAGAGCTGTTCCAAATTGAATATGTAAATATTAACTTAAATTTTCACGATAAGTACGAATCACCAATGAATGTTTTATGTCCACTCTCATGATTTTGTGATTTTACGGTGGATAAGAGCATCGCTATGTACGAAAATAACATTACAAAAATATATTTCAGCTCTACTCAAGTGAGGCACTGCCTTAAGTGCCTAAGTGAGCGGACCGCCCCTGATCGGTTGACAAGAAGTTTTCCACGATGATGTTGTGAAGCTATTCGGTTGAACAGCATGCAGGCTCGCATATGCGATGAATGAAGACACAACCACTTGCCACAGATCGACAGGGAAAAATAATGCCCTGGCTACAGATCAACAGGAAAACAAATAATGCAGGCCTTCCCCAGTCGCCAGTCGGCAGCCCGGGCACAGGTTAATCCTGCGGAAGGTTGGACAGTGCCGGATCTCTGACGTCACTGGTTCGACAAGCCCTGCCCTGAAGCCCTGCACTGGCAGGTGCTATTATGGCACAGCTGACATTCTACAATGTTCCAGCCATTGAGAAGTTCCCTTGACACAAGCGCACTCATTAACCGTGATGTCTACCAAAAATTCCTCAATTAGGCTCATCTGTATATCATCGTTAGCTGCCTCATTATACGAGAAATGTCGCACAGCATCCCATAACGATTAAAATGATGACGACATACCTTAGTGTTCCAACTGGCGCAGATTACACCACGAAATCAGCTTGTCGTACTACATGGAGTTCTAATTTGGGCATAATATTTAATGCAATTCTCCATCAGAAGTGTGTGTTGTCGGGACTCCGTCGGAAACGCTGGCGAACCATTTGCTGATTACAGGCAACATTTTGCGATGAAATCACTGCGTGTGACGTTGCATTTAGTTCAAAGTTGGCTGCCAGCGTTGCCAGCATGTGCGCGCTCGAGCTCATCACAGCTGGGCAAACTCAAAGGCGCACCGCACCGTACGGCCGGTTCAGCAATGCAGATTAGCCGGCAGGTAATTATTTCATCTCACGTGGTTGAATCTTCCACAAACACCGTGACCTGAAAGCTCCCGTCAGCCCTGTGGCGCATCGGTTTGATTAGCTGCTTGCCCGTCCGCCATACACCTTTGTACATCGCTGTCTATCTATATGTCTCCATGCTGCATGCCGGTCCACCTACCACGTTTTGTACGTGCATGCTCATTACCTCGCTATATGTCTGTCTGTATACCACTCCGTGGTGTGCTTCATGGAGCGTACGCGGGTGTCCGCCGTGTCTGCGTGTGCCGCCTGCTTCACGGAATGCATGCGTGTGTCCCCTGTATCTGTGTGTGCCGCCTGCGGTGCTGGCTCGGCGTGTGTCCGCTGTGTCTGTGTGTACCGTCTGCGGTGCTGGCTCGGCGTGTGTCCGCTGTGTCTGTGTGCACCGTCTGCGGTGCTGGCTCGGCGTGGGTCCGCTGTGTCTGTGTGTACCGTCTGCGGTGCTGGCTCGGCGTGGGTCTGCTGTGTCTGTGTGTACCGTCTGCGGTGCTGGCTCGGCGTGTGTCCGCTGTGTCTGTGTGTACCGCCTGCGGTGCTGACTCGGCGTGTGTCCGCTGTGTCTGTGTGTATCGTCTGCGGTGCTGGCTCGGCGTGGGTCCGCTGCAGGATGCTCCACGCCGGAGGCGCGCCGGTCGCGCACCAGATGTAATTAAAGTCATCGGTTCCGGCGGCACCGTCGTATCCGGCGATATGTTCAATCAACGTGACAGGCCGTCCCTACAAGAGTAGAGCAGACACTATTTGGGTCTGGCATGTCACTGGTGCGGCTATTTGGGTCTGGCATGTCACTGGTGCTGCTCGGCGCTCAGTAGTGATGTGGCTGGGGCCCAACCGCAGCCGGAAGCCACCTCCGCCTTACACACTGTCACTGAAGCCAACAACACCTCCACTTTAGACACTGCCACTTGGGCCAACGACACCTCCACTTTACACACTCACTGAAGCCAACAACACCTCCACTTTAGACACTGTCACTGGGGCCAACGACACCTCCACTTTACACACTGTCACTGGAGCCAACGCCACCTCCACTTTACACATTGCCACTAGGGCCAACGACACCTCCACTTTACACACTCACTGAAGCCAACAACACCTCCACTTTACACATTGCCACTTGGGCCAACGACACCTCCACTTTACACACTCACTGAAGCCAACAACACCTCCACTTTAGACACTGTCACTGGGGCCAACGACACCTCCACTTTACACACTGTCACTGGAGCCAACGCCACCTCCACTTTACACATTGCCACTAGGGCCAACGACACCTCCACTTTACACACTCACTGAAGCCAACAACACCTCCACTTTATACACCGTCACTGGGGCCAACGACACCTCCACTTTACACATTGCCACTGGGGCCAACGACACCTCCACTTTACACGCTGTCACTGGGGCCAACGACACCTCCATTTTACACATTGCCACTAGGGCCAACGACACCTCCACTTTACACACTGTCACTGGGGCCAACGACACATCCACTTTGCACACTGTCACTGGGGCCAACGACACCTCCACTTTACACGCTGTCACTGGGGCCAACGACACCTCCATTTTACACATTGCCACTAGGGCCAACGACACCTCCACTTTACACACTGTCACTGGGGCCAACGACACATCCACTTTGCACACTGTCACTGGGGCCAACGACACCTCCACTTTACACACTGTCACTGGGGCCAACGACACCTCCATTTTACACATTGCCACTGGGGCCAACGACACATCCACTTTGCACACTGTCACTGGGGCCAACGACACCTCCACTTTACACACTGTCACTGGGGCCAACGACACCTCCACTTTACACACTGTCACTGGGGCCAACAAACACATCCACTTTACACACTGTCACTGGGGCCAACGACACCTCCATTTTACACATTGCCACTAGGGCCAACGACACCTCCACTTTACACACTGTCACTGGGGCCAACGACACATCCACTTTGCACACTGTCACTGGGGCCAACGACACCTCCACTTGACACACTGTCACTGGGGCCAAAGACACCTCAATTTTACACATTGCCACTAGGGCCAACGACACCTCCACTTTACACACTGTCACTGGGGCCAACAAACACATCCACTTTACACACTGTCACTGGGGCCAACGTAACCTCCACTTTACACACTGTCACTGGGCCAACGATGCCCCCACTTTACACATTGCCACAAGGGCCAACGACGCCTCCACTTTACACATTGCCACTAGGGCCAACGACACCTCCACTTTACACACTGTCACTGAGACCAACGACACCTCAACTTTACACACTGTCACTGGGGCCAACGACACCTCCACTTTACACACTGTCACTGGGGCCAACGACACCTCCACTTTACACATTGCCACTAGGGCCAACGACACCTCCACTTTACCACTGTCACTGGGGCCAACGACACATCCACTTTGCACACTGTCACTGGGGCCAACGACACCTCCACTTTACACACTGTCACTGGGGCCAACGACACCTCCATTTTACACATTGCCACTAGGGCCAACGACACCTCCACTTTACACACTGTCACTGGGGCCAACGACACCTCCACTTTACACACTGTCACTGGGGCCAACGACACCTCCACTTTACACACTGTCATTGGGGCCAACGACACCTCAATTTTACACATTGCCACTAGGGCCAACGACACCTCCACTTTACACACTGTCACTGGGGCCAACAAACACATCCACTTTACACACTGTCACTGGGGCCAACGTCACCTCCACTTTACACACTGTCACTGGGCCAACGATGCCCCCACTTTACACATTGCCACAAGGGCCAACGACGCCTCCACTTTACACATTGCCACTAGGGCCAACGACACCTCCACTTTACACACTGTCACTGAGGCCAACGACACCTCAACTTTACACACTGTCACTGGGGCCAACGACACCTCCACTTTAACATTGCCACTGGGGCCAACGACACCTCCACTTTACACACTGTCACTGGGGCCAACGACATCTCCACTTTACACACTGTCACTGGGGCCAACGACACCTCCACTTTACACTGTCACTGGGGCCAACGACACCTCCACTTTACACACTGTCACTGGGGCCAACGACACCTCCATTTTACACATTGCCACAAGGGCCAACGAGACCTCCACTTTACACACTGTCACTGGGGCCAACAAACACATCCACTTTACACACTGTCACTGGGGCCAACGTCACCTCCACTTTACACACTGTCACTGGGGCCAACGATGCCCCCACTTTACACATTGCCACAAGGGCCAACGACGCCTCCACTTTACACATTGCCACTAGGGCCAACGACACCTCCACTTTACACACTGTCACTGAGGCCAACGACACCTCCACTTTACACACTGTCACTGGGGCCAACGACACCTCCACTTTACACACTGTCACTGGGGCCAACGACACCTCCACTTTACACATTGCCACTAGGGCCAACGACACCTCCACTTTACACACTGTCACTGGGGCCAACGACACATCCACTTTACACACTGTCACTGGGGCCAACGACACCTCCACTTTGCACATTGTCACTGGGGCCAACGACACATCCACTTTGCACACTGTCCCTGGGTCCAACGACACCTCCACTTTACACACTGTCCCTGGGGCCAACGACACCTCCAGTTTACACATTGCCACTAGGGCCAACGACACCTCCACTTTACACACTGTCACTGGGGCCAACAAACACATCCACTTTACACACTGTCACTGGGGCCAACGTCACCTCCACTTTACACACTGTCACTGGGGCCAACGATGCCCCCACTTTACACATTGCCACTAGGGCCAACGACACCTCCACTTTACACACTGTCACTGAGGCCAACGACACCTCCACTTTACACACTGTCACTGGGGCCAACGACACCTCCACTTTACGCACTGTCACTGGGGCCATCGACACCTCCACTTTACACATTGACACTAGGGCCAACGACACATCCACTTTACACACTGTCACTGGGGCCAACGATACCTCCACTTTACACATTGCCACTAGGGCCAACGACACCTCCACTTTACACACTGTCACTGGGGCCAACGATACCCCCACTTTACACATTGCCACAAGGGCCAACGACACCTCCACTTTACACATTGCCACTAGGGCCAACGACACCTCCACTTTACACACTGTCACTGGGGCCAACGACACCTCCACTTTACACATTGCCACTAGGGCCAACGACACCTCCACTTTACACACTGTCACTGGGGCCAACGACACCTCCACTTTACACACTGTCACTGGAGCCAACGATACCTTCACTTTACACACTGTCACTGGGGCCAACGACATCTCCACTTTACACACTGTCACTGGGGCCAACGACACTCCACTTTACACACTGTCACTGGGGCCAACGACACCTCCACTTTACATATTGCCACTAGGGCCAACGACACCTCCACTTTACACACTGTCACTGGGGCCAACAACACCTCCACTTTACACATCATCATTTGAGGTCCGACATGGCCAATGGCCACCGAGCAGGAGTCGGTAAGCCACTAAGCCAGTATCAGACGCCATCAGAAGCACTGAACGAGTGGGCTATGGGACTCCACTAGCGCAGCCACACGGGGGGGAGGGGGCGATATGGTGGTAGTTCGCGGGAGCACATGCTGCACCATCTGCATGGGGCGCGCTGGGCCATGCGATGTAGTCAATGCCGTGAAAAAGCCCTCTTGGAGCGAAAAATTAGAATATCTTAATGAGAATATTGTAATAACAGGTGCTAAAGATCAACATATAACAAACACGCGTAGTTATGAATGAAGATAGCAGAGCCTAGAGCATTTGCGATGGACTGCCTCGTGCTTTATATTGGTTCTCATTCTATAAAGACTCACATCGAATTGCGGAAAATCATTGTGGCGTGGTCAATATTGCGGCCAAATTACACGCACACGCAGCGCCACGTTGTGTGGATGTGAAAACAAGGTCTTCCATCGTCGGCCGTTGGCGAAATTACACTCTCAAGGACGGAGTTTATGGGAGAGGCTGTGCAGGGCGACAGCAGAAAACCCAGCAGCCAGTCAACAAGCATTGGAAGGTGTTGTTGCGTGTCGGATTCATACCGCTTACATGATATTCAAATTATACTATGTTGGGAGATTCCCTGAACTTTCCCTGAGAACTATCTCCAAGGCAAAACAAATCAGACGTGAACGCGGAACAGAGTGGTGCTGCCCCCACCGGCGCTATTGACAGCTGAAAGTTGATGCACTCGCGTGTTTTCCAAATAACGACACCCGCACTCTCTCAGGTTATTCATGTCATATCATAGTCGTCATGTTGAAGGTCTGGCTAAAACTGACATCATTTCCTCGTATTCGGCGGGAAGCATTTTTATGTAAATGACACAGTGGAATGTTCTTATATGAAATTGAGCCCATTTGTGTATGGCTGAGGCCGGCTTCTTTTCGTATATTTGTATGTGGTTCACCTTTCGTTAACATTGCGCTTTCCGAAGAAATGAAAAATCAGAGAAATACCCCGTCAACTGTTACGGGGCCAAATACAGACATTCAGAAAGGCGACCTGTGGTCGACCTGACCTAGCCGCTAACCTAAGCTAACCTGACCTTGCTGATCACTCCTCACTGGTAATCTGACCCTCACAGGGTGTTTAGGGGAGAATGAATTTAACGCACAAATATTTATGTGAGATAGCCCATAAACCATGTGCGCATAATGTTTGGAAACATAGAATATCATTTCATGATGCATGAGCATACGTATCAAAAATGAAATTCCAATTCATCACTGTAATGGCGCTAGGGCTTGTCGGAATCATGCAACACCCTCGTTTTAATACGGTTTGCTGACGTACAACGAAACACTCATCGTGAAATAAGCGAATGAGAAAGGAGGAAAAAGATGAACATGAGTGAATATATAAAGAACCAATCATAACACAAAAATGTCCCTTGTTAGGTTCCCAGGTCGGGCTGAGATTTAGGCTATGCAATTTGTACGCAAAATTGGGTTTGAAGATCAACGAACATAAAATGGCAACGTATGTGTGCTCTAATAACGTTCCAAGTTACCAGTACATACAATACAATTGGTCACGTGACGGAAACATGCGGACGGTCAGGTGACGGAGACATGAAGACGGTCAGGTGACGGAGACATGAAGACGGTCAGGTGACGGAGACATGAAGACGGTCAGGTGACGGAGACATGAAGACGGTCAGGTGACGGAGACATGAAGACGGTCAGGTGACGGAGACATGAAGAAGGTCAGGTGACGGAAACATGCGGACGGTCAGGTGACGGAGACATGAAGACGGTCAGGTGACGGAGATATGAAGACGGTCAGGTGACGGAGACATGAAGACGGTCAGGTGACGGAGACATGAAGACGGTCAGGTGACGGAGACATGAAGATGGTCAGGTGACGGGAACATGAAGACGGTCAGGTGACGGAGACATGAAGACGGTCAGGTGACGGAGACATGAAGACGGTCAGGTGACGGGAACATGAAGACGATCAGGTGACGGAGACATGAAGACGGTCAGGTGACGGAGACATGAAGAAGGTCAGGTGACGGAAACATGAAGACGGTCAGGTGACGGAAACATGAAGACGGTCAGGTGACGGAGACATGAAGACGGTCAGGTGACGGAGACATGAAGACGGTCAGGTGACGGAGACATGAAGACGGTCAGGTGACGGAGACATGAAGACGGTCAGGTGACGGAGACATGAAGACGGTCAGGTGACGGAGACATGAAGACGGTCAGGTGACGGAGACATGAAGACGGTCAGGTGACGGAGACATGAAGACGGTCAGGTGACGGAGACATGAAGACGGTCAGGTGACGGAGACATGAAGACGGTCAGGTGACGGAGACATGAAGACGGTCAGGTGACGGAGACATGAAGACGGTCAGGTGACGGAGACATGAAGACGGTCAGGTGACGGAGACATGAAGACGGTCAGGTGACGGAGACATGAAGACGGTCAGGTGACGGAGACATGAAGACGGTCAGGTGACGGAGACATGAAGACGGTCAGGTGACGGAGACATGAAGACGGTCAGGTGACGGAGACATGAAGACGGTCAGGTGACGGAGACATGAAGACGGTCAGGTGACGGGAACATGAAGACGGTCAGGTGACGGAGACATGAAGACGGTCAGGTGACGGAGACATGAAGACGGTCAGGTGACGGAGACATGAAGACGGTCAGGTGACGGAGACATGAAGACGGTCAGGTGACGGAGACATGAAGACGGTCAGGTGACGGAGACATGAAGACGGTCAGGTGACGGAGACATGAAGACGGTCAGGTGACGGAGACATGAAGACGGTCAGGTGACGGAGACATGAAGACGGTCAGGTGACGGAGACATGAAGACGGTCAGGTGACGGAGACATGAAGACGGTCAGGTGACGGAGACATGAAGACGGTCAGGTGACGGAGACATGAAGACGGTCAGGTGACGGGAGACATGAAGACGGTCAGGTGACGGAGACATGAAGACGGTCAGGTGACGGAGACATGAAGACGGTCAGGTGACGGAGACATGAAGACGGTCAGGTGACGGAGACATGAAGACGGTCAGGTGACGGAGACATGAAGACGGTCAGGTGACGGAGACATGAAGACGGTCAGGTGACGGAGACATGAAGACGGTCAGGTGACGGAGACAGTAGAAGACGGTCAGGTGACGGAGACATGAAGACGGTCAGGTGACGGAGACATGAAGACGGTCAGGTGACGGAGACATGAAGACGGTCAGGTGACGGAGACATGAAGACGGTCAGGTGACGGAGACATGAAGACGGTCAGGTGACGGAGACATGAAGACGGTCAGGTGACGGAGATATGAAGACGGTCAGGTGACGGAAACATGAAGACGGTCAGGTGACGGAGACATGAAGACGGTCAGGTGACGGAGACATGAAGACGGTCAGGTGACGGAGACATGAAGACGGTCAGGTGACGGGAACATGAAGACGGTCAGGTGACGGGAGACATGAAGACGGTCAGGTGACGGAGACATGAAGACGGTCAGGTGACGGAGACATGAAGACGGTCAGGTGACGGGAACATGAAGACGGTCAGGTGACGGGAACATGAAGACGGTCAGGTCACGGAGACATGCAGACGGTCAGGTAACAGAGACATGAAGACGGTCAGGTGACGGGAACATGAAGACGGTCAGGTGACGGAGACATGAAGACGGTCAGGTGACGGAGACATGAAGACGGTCAGGTGACGGAGACATGAAGACGGTCAGGTGACGGAGACATGAAGACGGTCAGGTGACGGAGACATGAAGACGGTCAGGTGACGGGAACATGTGGACGGTCAGGTGACGGAGACATGAAGACGGTCAGGTGACGGAGATATGAAGACGGTCAGGTGACGGGAACATGAAGACGGTCAGGTGACGGAGACATGAAGACGGTCAGGTGACGGAGACATGAAGACGGTCAGGTGACGGAGACATGAAGACGGTCAGGTGACGGAGACATGAAGACGGTCAGGTGACGGAGACATGAAGACGGTCAGGTGACGGAGACATGAAGACGGTCAAGTGACGGAGACATGAAGACGGTCAGGTGACGGGAACATGTGGACGGTCAGGTGACGGAGACATGAAGACGGTCAGGTGACGGAGACATGAAGACGGTCAGGTGACGGAAACATGAAGACGGTCAGGTGACGGAGACATGCAGACCAGACCGTCTCGGTGGTGGCTGTATCGCAGGCCCCATGGGGGACAACTTTTTAACGCTTGCGAATTAAAGATGGCTAAATTGGGGTTTCTTGAATAACTTGCACACATGATTCGTTTCTAATGCGAACAGGATTACGATGTTTTTTCGTATATGCCGAATTGTAATCTTGAAACATGTTTTCCTTCATGGGGCGTATGCTGATAGATCTTCACACTACTGGAGACATTGCGCAGTATCCAACACCTCCCTGAGGGCACCACCCTGTGGCTCGCTGTTGAGGGTGTTAGTTAGCTGCTTCATGTTCTCAGCAGACATGAATAAGCCCATCAGCGCCAAGTGGTAGGTCCAGGGAGCCGCCTCTCCATCAACGCCCACGCTCTAATAAGTGAGGTTAACTGTCGGCTGTAAAGTTTTACTGGTGGTCGTCGAGACGGGTGTTTCACTTGGATTGGGCTGGAAGAGTGCTGTGAGGGGTGTTCTGGACGAGCGCTGAGTGACAGAGGAGGTGGTCGACTGGTGGCAGCACTGCAGAGCTGGACTGCTCCTCCGTGGCGGTAGACAAACTGGAGGCGAAATACTTGGAAAAAACAACTTGAGGTGAAATGCGACAAATATTGAGGCGTCAGAGAGAACTGGCATTGGAAACACATGAGACGGCCTGGGGATGAAGACCCCGCTCATCCAAATTTCGCCATGTGATGGGAGATGTCCCAGTCTCCTGAGAACTATCGACAGCGGGAGAGGCCGCGGTCCACCACCTGCAACTCTGTCTTGTTTTCATGACGGCGGACATCAACAGTCATTTGCGATTCTCCCACGGGATTAGAAAGCACTGACTTCTACACATCTCGAAGGCTATGAGGACAGCTGTAGGTTTTATTATCGAGATTTAGTCCGAATACTTGCCGGCGTGGATTTATGGGCCAGCGTCCTGTACTAAGCAGAGCTTGCTGCGTGAACCCTGGACCCACCAACCAACCTGAAGGTTCTAGCTGAACGGACTATTTTGACCGAGAGCTAAATGTGCCAACAATGCAACGACACTACTTTCACTCTCGTGCCGCGGGCCGCGGCCCTGACAACATCGGGTCACTTGCCAGCTGGCCCTCACAGCTGGGGGCTATTCGAGCGCGTGAAGTGACTCGAACCCAGTCTTACCAGGACAGGGAAGACCAATGCAGGCCGGTGCTCTGGCCATTAGGTTGGTTGGTGCGCAAGTCAACTTTTCCCCAGATTTCGTCTTATTTTTTATCCTAAAACTGAGAAGTACCCGGAATTAAGCCACAATATTTGGCAGTTGGAAGGAAGGAGGAAGCTTGCCTTGCTGCCCCCTTCCCCGGTGACGTATATGATGGAGTGTATGCGGCATCTCACGTGATGACATATGTTTCGATCCCTTGGCCTTTTCTCTGCGACTTTTTTGCTTGACAAAGGCGCCTTGAAAAGTTAATCATGGTCATGGGCGGAGAATGCGGTATAGCAGGTATGACTAGGGCCACACCGCTTGTCAGTTCATAGGCTTCCTGTCGGGTGACGGTGCCCGATTTTTTACCCGCAGCAGAGAAGCCCGATAGTCTGTCTCTTACCCACGCCCTTCCAATGCTCCTAATATCGTTCTATGAGGTATTTATGTATATGTATATATATATATATATATATATATATATATATATACATCGATCAGCAGAATAACCTTAGCGGTGCTGAGACTTTTGCCAGTCAGAGTAGCGTTGTATTGGACTGAATAAATAAGAGTACAAATCGACACCTAATATCCTTTTGCTTCAGCCTGATCGAAACAGGGGTTTTATTTCCTGAACTGACTTCAGTAAAACTATGCACCACTGAACTGAGATTACAGCTTCCAGATTTACAATACTCAGCACAAGATATGGCATGCTGTGGCATACACACGCATGTAAACGCGATGGTAGAACTCGATCACTGCGGACGCAAAAGCTTCCATTGCAAGGGGAAGTTCCCTCACAGGTCAAATGTCCAAACGGGCCTTGACTGATGTGTCCCTCGGTGGCGTGCTGGGCGCCCCTCGGTGACGTGCTGGGCGCCCCTCGGTGGCGTGCTGGGCGCCCCACGGCGACGTGCTGGGCGCCCCACGGCGACGTGCTGGGCGCCCCACGGTGGCGTGCTGGGCGCCACACGGTGGCGTGCTGGGCGCCCCTCGGCGACGTGCTGGGCGCCCCTCGCTGGCGTGTTGGGCGCCACACGGTGGCGTGCTGGGCGCCCCTCGGTGACGTGCTGGGCGCCCCTCGGTGGCGTGCTGGGCGCCCCTCGTCGGCGTGCTGGGCGCCCCTCGGCGGCGTGCTGGGCGAGCCAAGTCGTTCCATTGCTGCCACACTTGCGCATTTTGCAAGCCTTCAGCTACAAGCGACAGCTGCCGGCCGAAATTGTGTCGTGACGTCACGTAGCACGTGACACGCGTGACAACGATGCCGTGAGGTCTGGCCGGGTCGTTTTGGCGGCTGCCGCCGAACGAGCCGGGACAACGTGACCGTCGCCGGCGCCATTATTCGTGCGTCTGTGTGTAAATGAGTCTCAGTGGCGACCAACGGCGCGTCTGTGTGTAAATGAGTCTCAGTGGCGGCCAACGGTGGGTCTGTGTGTAAATGAGTCTCAGTGGCGGCCAACGGTGGGTCTGTGTGTAAATGAGTCTCAGTGGCGGTCAACGGTGGGTCTGTGTGTAACTGAGTCTCAGTGGCGGCCAACGGTGCGTCTGTGTGTAAATGAGTCTCAGTGGCGACCAACGGCGCGTCTGTGTGTAAATGAGTCTCAGTGGCGGCCAACGGTGCGACTATGTGTAAATGAGTCTCAGTGGCGGCCAACGGTGCGTCTGTGTGTAAATGAGTCTCAGTGGCGGCCAACGGTGCGTCTGTGTGTAAATGAGTCTCAGTGGCGGCCAACGGTGCGTCTGTGTGTAAATGAGTCTCAGTGGCGGCCAACGGTGCGTCTGTGTGTAAATGAGTCTCAGTGGCGGCCAACGGTGCGTCTGTGTGTAAATGAGTCTCAGTGGCGGCCAACGGTGCGTCTGTGTGTAAATGAGTCTCAGTGGCGGCCAACGGTGCGTCTGTGTGTAAATGAGTCTCAGTGGCGGCCAACGGTGCGTTTGTGTGTAAATGAGTCTCAGTGGCGGCCAACGGTGCGTCTGTGTGTAAATGAGTCTCAGTGGCGGCCAACGTGAGGAAAGTGTTGCCGCTCGCGAACGGACGCGAGCGGAACTTCAGACGAGCGCGACGTGAAACAATGAGAAGCTAGCAAGCAGGGCGTTGAGCGTCGATTTGGTGTATTGGTTGTTTCCCTTGCTTCGGGGGCGCTTGGTATCCGGCTTAAAGCTGGCGCAACTTCCTGTGTACTTCCTGACACAGGGTCACAGCACCAAGCATCAGGCAGCAACCTTGCGTAATCGGGCTGCTGATGCTGCATCGTCATCTGCCACAGTGCATGACATATTTCGTCGTACTGGCTTGTCACCTACACTAACAGTGCACAAGGCAGGGCCTATGCCATAGACAGTGGGACCGGACGGTGCGTGGCTGAGGTACGTAAGTAGATGCATAGTTTACAACCCAGCGAAAACTCAGACCTGCTCTCCGGTATTTTGAACGTCTTCGAATGAAAAGAGACTTTCAGCGACGAAGATTGGTGTTAAGGCAATTTGCCGTATTCAGCTGCCTTATGAGCTATGCGTGAGCTATGAATGACACTTGGCAGTGAAGTGCAGTCAACGAAATCAACAAACCATCTACGTGGACCAAGAAATCCGTTGAAGCTATCTCGGGGCATACAGTGTTCTGCGCAACGCAGCAGATCGCAGCCGTGTGCAGCTGTCTGCAGCCATGTGCAGCTGTCTGCAGCTGTCTGCAGCTGTCTGCAGCTGTCTGCAGCCGTCTGCAGCTGTCTGCAGCCGTCTGCAGCCGTGTGTTGCTGTCTGCAGTCATGTGCAGCTGTCTGCGGCCTGTGCAGCTGTCTGCAGCCGTGTGCAGCCGTCTGCAGCCGTGTGCCGTTGTCTGCAGCTGTCTGCAACCGTTTTTAGCCGTGTGCAGCTGTTTGCAGCCGTCTGCAGCCATGTGCAGCTGTTTACAGCCGTATGCAGCCATGTGCAGCTGTCTACAGCCGTCTGCAGCTGTCTGCAGCTGTCTGCAGTCGTATGCAGCTGTCTACATGCATCTCCACGTCTCTACATGGTGAGAGCAAAATTGATACAGAACTGTGTTAGCAGCTGCATATCAGTTTCACACCTAGGTAGCAATATTTTCCCAATTGAAGCGTACCTTCTACAGGATGTCATTCTGTAGAGAGGTTGCTAGGAGAGCGATGGTGCGGCTCGTCGCTCAAGAGCGACGCCAGCAAGCACCAGAAGCCCAAGAGGCCCAAGAAGCACGACGAACGGAAGAGCAAGAAGCAGGAAGACAAGAAGCAAGAAGAGCAAGAAGCAAGAAGACCAGAAGCAAGAAAACAGCAGGCAACAAGAGCTCCAGGCACCCTCGACGAGCAAACCTGCGACTCGAGAAGGAAATTCACTCACACCAAGTCACCAACTTCTCTCTGTCTCCCAGCTAACCTTGACCCCTGGAGGAAACCTAACGGTGATGAGCCCACTGCTCTAGACCATTGCGGCCGGGGCACGGACCAAAGGGCGAAAACTCCGTCCTGGGTGCAACGAATCTGGGTGCTTTTCAGTAAGGAGGGTCACCTTTTTTTTCTCTTTTTTTTTTTTTTTAATAATTTTATTCCCTTACCTATTAATAGGTAGGCAGGAGTGCCCTTCCATACCCGTGCGACCTAATTACGTTAAATTCCAGGGATGAGAAGTAGGTCATGGTAAGCAAGTCGAGTTAGGTCACACCACTCCCCGCTCCTGTTTCTTGCTGGACCGATCCTGCCACCAGATATTAGTAAAAGATGTTCCTGAAGCCCTCTCAGACAATTAGCAATGCTAGTAACGTCTTCGAGGGCTCCAGAAAAAAAAACTGCTATAGGTGTTAATGGGGAAATAATATAAAATCCCTAATCTTGCACGTACATCTCCTAAACTATTACTACACTAAGGAGAAAGGAGAAAGGACAAACGAAGTATGAAGAAAGAAGAAAGAAAGAAAACATGATACTTAACGAAAATATCCGAATAAGACAACAAGATCACCATGCATAGCACAACCTTATCACCGACATTCATTGGACAAGTTCATATTTTCTAGTAATGTTTTGCCTGATGTGTTTTTTCAAAATGATTTTACTTCTAGGTACATCTTCAATTCTATGAAAGTGAGAGCAGATTATTTTATTCCAGGCTTTTGGTGCAATAAAGGGTAATGAAAACATCCTGTAATTGATATCAGAAAAGGGTATTTGAAAGTGTTGTCTAACTCTGAGGCCACCTTCTTGATGAAGTTGAAACATATCAGAAAGAGGTGCTGGTAATGAGTGATTTAGAAAACCTAGCATGATGTAAATGCATTGTTCATCAATTATGTCCAGAAACTTAAGAACTCTATGCTTGATAAACAATTCATTTGTATGGTATAAGTAAGGTTTCTTGTCAACAATCCTAATAACACGCTTCTGCAACTTAATAATCTTGTCAAGCTTAGAGTGGTAAGTACTTCCCCAGACAACAGCACAGTAATTTAGATATGGCAGTATTAGAGAATTATACAGAAGAAGCAATTCACAAGTTGATAGAAAGTACCTAGATTTGCCTATAATACCAATATTTCTGCTAATTTTGGAAGAAATGGCATTGATATGGCTGTTCCACGTCATGTCTTCATCGATTAATACACCCAAATATTTTATGCAGCTATGCCTTGTAATATTATAACTATTTATTTTTACATGAAGGTCATCACATGGTTTCCTGGAAAAAAATTTGATATCCAGTCTTATCAGCATTAAGCGATAATCTGTTGGTATGAAACCATGCAATTATTTTGGGTATTACCTCATCTACTTTGGTTTGTAACTAAAAATGATCATTAGCTGTAATAGTTATGGCTGTATCGTCTGCAAAGAGGTAAAAGCTAGGTAAATTGGAAACATTGCAAAGATCATTAATGTACAGAAGAAATAGCAGAGGTCCAAGAATCGAACCCTGAGGAACACCTATTGTGATATTTAATGGTTGGGAGAGGGTGTCATGTATCTTGGTTCTTTGAGATCTATTTGATAGGTATGAGTTTAACAGTTTATATATATTTCCCCTAATGCCAATAAAGTAAATCTTTTGTAACAAAATGCTGATGCTGACAGTGTCAAAGGCCTTTTTCAAATCCAGATACAGGGTACAAACTAATTTATTATTTACAAGGGCTTTAGTCACTTCATTATGCATCAGAGCAATTGGCATGTATGTGCTATGTTTTTTTCTGAAACCAAACTGCAGTGGGTGTATGATATTATTTTCATTTAGAAATGATGATACACTAATGTGTATTAATCTTTCCAGCACCTTCGAAAATATTGGTAGCAAAGAGATTGGCCTATAATTAACAAATTTATTATTTTCCCCTGATTTATATACAGGAATTATAACTGCAGATTTTAATGCATCAGGGAATATTGCATTGCTCAGACAAAGATTGAAGAAATATGTTAGATGTTGCAAAATACTTCGATATGTTCCAAGCCAAATTTTTGTGCTAATTTTATCCATACCTCCACCCACAGGGTTCAAAGACTTAACAATTTCTTCAATTTGAGCTTCATTAACAGAAGGAATATTGTTAATGCTGGCATGAGTAGGCTGTGTAAGGTAATATAATGGGCTATTGTGTGCTGCAGGTATATTTTTTTCCAACTCACTACCTATCGTTGAAAAAAAAGTATTGAATTTATCAGGTATTTGTTCATTTACACAGGTAGCCCCAGAGTTATCAACAAAGCACCTTGGGTGAACTGTTTGCAATTCATTCTTGTTTATAATTTCATTCAAATACTTCCATGTTTTTTTGCCATCACCTTTGCTGTCCTGGAATGCCCTCTTGTAATATAATCGTTTTGCATCCCTAAGCACATTGCAAAGCATGTTCCTATACATTTTGTATTTATTTTCATTCAATAAAATTATATTCCTAATATATTTTGCATAAAGTTTATTTTTTGTATTTATTGAACACAGAAGTGCAGGGGTTACCCATGGTTTAATTGGATTCTTTCTTCTACTGGGTGTAAAAGTTTTAGATAATTTTGTAATACCTGTTTCATATGCCTTAATAAGTTTGTTGCATGCTTGATTAGCATCAGTTTCATCTTGAAAGCCTTCCAAGTTGCTGATGAGGTGATCATTTAATTCACTGATTTTATGTTTATCAAAGACTGTCACTGAATGTCTTGTTAGTCACCTTGCCGGCGGGAAGAACCTGATCTTGGCACTATGTCACTCACACCGGAGGCTAACGCCCACTCGCCACACGACGCCTACCTAGTATGTACCTACATCGAACCAAACCATACTATTACACGAGAATCTTCCTTCACTCTCGCGCGAACACTATGCCACATCCTGAATACACCACACTTCACAATTACTGGGCGCACCACCCACACCATCGTACACACACAGAACAGCGCCGATACACGAACGCTACTCGTCACAAACACATTCACCAATCAGCTCTGTTCATTTGCACTGCACCGCACACTCAACACCAGCCGGTGCTACATTAACCTAGAGCTAGATAAAATTCCACTCGCCATCATAGCATCACTGCTTGACACCACAGCAACAGTAGACCACATCAGACGGGAGGCTAGATCGACACACATCACGGTACTGACTTTCAACACGCAACCGTATGCACCACACTTGCACATGCACGACAAACAGTACGAGGTACGTTGTTACGTGCCTCTCCCACTATGCTGCTATCGCTGCATGCGCTACGGCCACGGCGAACGTGCGCGCACGTCACCGGAACCACGCTGCGGCAGGTGTGCAACACACTAATTAACGTCCGACTGCACACCGACAGAAAGGAGATGTGCAGCCTGCAACGGGCCGCATCCCCCAACGACCCCGACTGCCTCAAGTGGGCATTCGAGAGGGAGGTGTGCCGGTATGCGGCAACCCAGAGTGTGCCGCACACCACAGCATGCCAACACTTGCTTTTCACAAAACGCAACAAACCTCCTACCCCAAAAATCCAACCCCCCAAAACCATACCCGCCGCCCGGCGCAGCTACGCAGCTGCGCTTTCCTCACCTCCGAGACCCACACCAAGGCCAGTGCCAACACAGCCCACTCGTCCTACCAAATCACCAGCGATCAGCTCCGGCAGTCCAGCACAGCTCCCACCTCAACACCCCACCCATCCTCGATAGTACCCTCACCGCACCCCACTTCAACCCACCCCGGACCCGGCCTACATCCACCCTATCGCAGATCCGGCTTCCGCCCACCTCCACCTCAGCTCAGACCCAGATCCCGTCTCCACCACCTCCCTCCACGGTCCCCTCCCCCCATCCTTTACAGGACCTGGTCCTACCCCTTCGACACCCTCCCACCAACCGGCCAGCGTCTACCCCGCCACCTCGACGCCTTCTCAGCACTCCCTTCCCCGAGCCCCCGGGCCCCCGGGCCCTGCCCCACCCGTCTGGTCGGCCCAAACCAAGGCCAAATCCAAAGACCACAATTGTCGCCGCACAGACTGACCTGCGACTGCGCTACCACCCAAATCCATCCCAAAACCTCATCCGATGCCTCCACTCAGACCGAACCCCCGACGCCTTCCAAGTCCATGCAGACCGAGCCCACCACACTTGCCAAGCGCAAATCACGCACCAGTCACCATGTAGTTAATTCACCCCAAAGCCTGTACCACCAGAGCCCGGCAGTCAGTCCTATCTGACTCACCACACGCCACACTCGCCATCCACCGGATCCAACTCCCCCCCCCCTCCCCCTCCCCGCACGACACCATCCCTGCATGGACATGAAAAAGCACTAATCACGTTCGGCAATGGGTATCTTCCTCCAGTGGAATAACGGTGGTATTCCGAGCAAATTCATAGAGTATAAATCAGAATTCCTGTTGCAAAACCATTACTGGCCGCGGTTCAACAATCACATTTTCGGGACTCAGACTCTATACTAACAGTATTTCAGATTACATCTGGCATGTCGACAACATAAACGGTTCGATTCGGAACTGGGGCGCAGCCATACTCATCGCTTACAGCATACCTCATCGTCGAGGAACGTTATATTCTCCCCTAACTGCGTAACAGTCTGCCTCAAAATCGCCCATTGCCAAGCCACAGTCATCTCATGCATCTCACTGGCAGCTGTAGCCCCCACACAAAGGGAGCTGAGCCAACTGCTGCTGCAGGCTCCTCCACCAGTCCTCATCATGGCAGACGTTAACGCAAACCACCCCTCCTCGGAAAGCAGCCAAACCGACACTAGAGGTCGCGAAATTCACCAGTTAATCTCAGACCACATCTTAGTGTGCCTCAATACCGGGGCTACCGCTCGCCACAACCCAACTTCAGGAGGTTCGGACAGTTGCATTGATTTAGCGTGCTGCTCCCCACGATTAAGCTCACTATTTGACTGATCAGTCTCAGACGACCCCGCGCTGAGTGAACGCTGCCCAATCAGAATTTGGCTTAGCTCGGATGTTATGCACACTGTGTTAGAGGCACATACAGAATGTCTATTTTGTCCCCTCTCTCTCTCCTTCTATCTCTCTCCCCTCTCTTTCGCTCTCTCTCTCTCTCTCTCTCTCTCTCTCTCTCTCTCTCTCTCTCTCTCTCTCTCTCTCTCTCTCTCTCTCTCTCTCTCTCTCTCTCTCTCTCTCTCTCTCTCTCTCTCTCTCTCTCTCTCTCTCTCTCTCTCTCTCTTCCCTTGAGTACCGTTTTAAGATGTATTCATACATTATTCAAACGTCTGTTAATTCCGCCATAGCAATCTAGTGTTGTTTCACATTTCTCTGAACTTGTTCTTCAAAGTGAATCTTGCTTCGGGTATTGTTTTTCCATACTATAATTTATGAGAACCTTCTCTTTCGTGAACCAGAAAGAAATAAATTGCACCATATGACTGCCGTTTTTCATCAACAATTTTCGTTGAATGTTAGTGATGGGGCAACAGAGGCAGAAGAATTACGGCGCACGCGTTGCCCTACATCACGTGTTGCCCTACATCACGTGTTGCCCTACATCGCGTGTTGCCCTACATCACGTGTTTCCCTACATCGCGTGTTGCCCTACATCACGTGTTGCCCTACATTACGTGTTGCTCTACATCACGTGTTTCCCTACATCACGTGTTGCCCTACATCACGTGTTGCCCTACATCACGTGTTGCCATACATCACGTGTTGCCCTACATCACGTGTTTCCCTACATCACGTGTTGCCCTGCATCACGTGTTGCCCTACATCACGTGTTGCCCTACATCACGTGTTGCCGTACATCACGTGTGCCTAATCCCTGCATCACGTGTTGCCCTACATCACGTGTTGCCCTACATCACGTGTTGCCATACATCACGTGTTGCCCTACATCACGTGTTGCCCTACATCGCGTGTTGCCCTAATTTGCCCTACATCACGTGTTTTACATCACGTGTTCCCTACATCGCGTGTTGCCCTACATCACGTGTTTCCCTACATCGCGTGTTTCCCTACATCACGTGTTGCCCTACATTACGTGTTGCTCTACATCACGTGTTTCCCTACATCACGTGTTGCCCTACATCACGTGTTGCCATACATCACGTGTTGCCCTACATCACGTGTTGCCCTACATCACGTGTTGCCCTACATCACGTGTTGCCGTACATCACGTGTTTCCCTACATCACGTGTTGCCCTACATCACGTGTTGCCCTACATCACGTGTGCCATACATCACGTATTGCCCTACATCACGTGTTGCCCTACATCACGTGTTGCCCTACATCACGTGTTGCCCTACACCACGTGTTGCCTTTGCCCTACATCACGTGTTGCCCTACATCACGTGTTGCCCTACATCACGTGTTGCCCTACATCACGTGTTGCCCTACATCACGTGTTGCCATACATCACGTGTTGCCCTACATCACGTGTTGCCCTGCATCATGTGTTGCCCTACATCACGTGTTGCCCTGCATCACATGTTGCCCTACATCACGTGTTGCCCTACATCACGTGTTGCCCTACATCACGTGTTGCCCCACATCACGTGTTGCCCTACATCACGTGTTGCCCTACATCACGTGTTGCCATACATCACGTGTTGCCCTACATCACGTGTTGCCCTGCATCACGTGTTGCCCTACATCACGTGTTGCCCTACATCACGTGTTGCCCTACATCACGTGTTGCCCTACATCACGTGTTGCCCTACATCACGTGTTGCCCTACATCACGTGTGCCCTACATCACGTGTTGCCATACATCACGTGTTGCCCTACATCACGTGTTGCCCTACATCACGTGTTGCCCTACATCACGTGTTGTCCTACATCACGTGCATCACACGGTGGACGTGATTAAGCTGTGTTGTATTGGAAGGCGTCGCAGTAATGTGATTAAGCGTTGTTAAGCCGTTCAATGATATTTACATGCTTGCAGACACATTGCCAAGGAAATCAGAGTCGCAGACAGACATCTCTGCAAGTGGGACTGTGCACCTGAAGTGTCACAGTCGATCTATTTATGTTCCGGAGCCGGATAAGTCGCATGGAAAAACGCATATTTTTATCGGCTACGGAGGGGGTGGGGGACCTCCCCCTTGGGTGCATCCGGTCAGTCAAGGGCCACCTAGGCGTTTCGATGGCGGCAGAGGGAACGGCAGTGACGTTCCACAGACTTTTGGTGAGCTATAGGAGCATCCTACCAATCCACTGATGATCCTACTGACTAGGATCCGTCTCCCGATACGGATGTGCCTAGGATCTCAGGACATCGAAATGGGCCTACTTTTATGCTTTATGTTTGAGAGCCTCTATAAATTTCGGAGTGCAGTGAAAAGATATGCTTTTTCCTTTGTCATGGATTTTCTTCAAAGCCCCTCCCCATCCCCCACCCGTGGCGCCGCATGTGTAAGAGCAGTATATTTGTTTACGCATATATACTGATGTGCACATGTGTTTCACGTACATTTATGTGAGCCCAGCGTATCATTGCGCACATGGGTATATGTATATTTTCTTACGTGCATAGGCGTTGGCATACTTTTGCGATTCGTATGCTTTATATACATCCATTTTATGATACAAATTTATTGACGAATATGTGCCGTTGCGCATATTTACGATCCCGTGCATTTGCTGACATACGTTTCTGCCTGCGTACATTTATCATGCACACTTGTGAACTTAGATAAATGTTTTATATGCGCTATCTTCGCTTGCTAATGCGCAGCTTTCTTCCGTACATTTGCGCATGCATCCGCTTCCATGTACATACCTGTGCGCTTTGGTACATATTTACGCAGTATTGCGCTTCCATGAGTTTATTACATACATTGTACGTACATTTTTAACTCGTACGTACATTTTTTGTTTGTTTGTTCTAATGCGAAATGTGCATGGGGCGCATACGCAAGCATATGCATCACAAGCTGTGTCTCCTGAGAGCAGGCCAGCTGAGTAGCTCATAGGATAAGAATCTATCGTACCCCAGCTACCCCGTGTTTTCATTATTCAGTTAGATTTACCTGGACTGACCTAACCTAGGCCGCTGTAATGACATCATATCTCATTCGGTCCTGGACGTGCGAAATTATTGCTGTTGGCTGCCTGCCAAATTTCGCCCAGGTCTGACAAGCGTGCCCCGAAAGTGAAGTTGGTGAAATATCCAGCGGAGTGCGTCATTATCAGAAACCCACCTGGGCGACGGCGAGTCGGATGTATTTCCGATTACATTGGAACCCATTCCTGCACATAGAAGCAGCACTATGCACACTTCGCCGTACTCCCGTACCATTCCTGTACAATTATGCGGCCTCGCCTCGTGGAAATGGACGGTGCGATGACGCCACATAATGACGTCACCGATTACCGTGTCTTAACTAGCAGACTGTCTTTGTAAAATTCCCATAAATGTCAGAATGCGATGTCTTAAATGATACTCAATTGTTGAAGTAAGCCATGGATGTCATGAATGAATTAATTAATTAATGGGTAGATGGCCTACTAGCGAATGCATGAACGGGTGAGCAATTAAGAAAATGGGAATGACGTATAGTCCCATATTTGGAACCCCATAATGATGGAGGTCTGAGCCAGAGGTGCACATTTTGTCAAATCAAGATATCCTACACGGAAACGAGTCGTTCAAAATATCTCACTTGCAATTTCTGGCCTTCACCGGTTATTTACATCATAAACGTGGTGCGCTATTTCACTGGCTAAACGCTACCAACAGGCCTGTCTCGTAAGACAAGAGAAGTCCAATGGTGCAGTGTCACGAGTATTAGCAGTCGAAGACCAGGATGTGCAGCACGGGCTGCCGGGCGCAATAAAGAGAAGAAAACTAGGCTGATGCTATTAAAGTAAAAGACACTTGTCCCCACAAATTGTAAAATAAACCATGTGAAATATATGTAATATATCAAGTTAATAATATGAGAAAACATATGTGCATATAATCATGCAAGATAAATGTGCCAGTAATGAATAAAGCTGAGAAGTATATTAAGAATATTATAACTTGTACTCCTTGTTGTTCGCAGAGCTATTTTGCATTGTTTAACCCTTGAATGAACGAAAAGCCTGTCTGCTGAGGGTCAGACTTCTCTCGCTCACATTGTAGGCAAGTTGTCAGCTTTGTGCACCTCAGGGCTGGCCATCCGCCGTTAAATAAATTAGTGCTTCTATTATTGCGCAGGAATGTTTCGCAAGTAGGAAAATCACTGTTATCAAAAGTACACAGCAAGGTTTTAGTTCTCGTTGCACCATGCCCTAATACTTGATGGGTGTAGTGGGAGCGGTGAGGTAGTATTTCAAAGCCAATTGAAAAGGCGCTTATTCCATCACATCACCGTGGAACTGATTTTAAAGTTCTCAGAACTTGAGAACAGCAACCTCTACCCCACCCCTCCCTATCCTGTATTCATCAAAACATCACGAACAATTGTTTCACTACAAAGTAAGGCCTGCACACATTGAAAGGAAGCTCATGTTACCAAGAATGCAAGGTGATGGCAATTGAAGAGAATGAGGCAGTCCGTGACGTTGGTGGTGATCTGGAGATGAACAGGCTACGCTGAGCCCTCCACTGCAATTTCCAACGGAATGGTGAAGGCGGCTGACCTCATGTCACTTACGCAAAGCAGGTCACGACATCAGAACCATCACCAGGAACGCCCCAACTGTAATGTAGACAGGGGAAGGAAGACTCAGTCTTTCCATTTTCTAACTTATTAGAGGGACGGGACTCCAGTATTTGCAATGTACGCCAATGTTTATGAATATTTTAAATTAAACTACTTCTTCAACATTGCCGTCCCGGTAGCGCAGTTGGTTGGAGCGCTGGCCTGCTCTGGTCTCCCCTGTCCTGGCGACACAGGGTTCGAGTCGCTTCGCGCGCTCGCATTTAGCCCCCGGCTGGGAGGGTCAGTTGGCAGCTGGCCCAATAAGGCTGGGGACGAGATACCGGGCGGCCGTGTCGGTGCATTGACGGCACGTTAAACTTTCGGTCAAAATTCTGCCGTTGAACTAGAATTCATGGATCGGGTGGTGGGGCCAAGGTTCACGCAACAAGCTCTGCTTAGCAATAGGACCCTGGTTCATAAAGCCACCCCAGCAAGAACTCGGATTTAAAAAAAAATAAATAAAAACATTAGGTGACAGTGCTCTTCCATACCGGCGTGACCTGACTACGCTAATTTCTAGGCAGTGCATACAGGCTAAGGGTGCAAATGACGGTAGGTCGCACCGCTCCAGCTCCATTTTAAGTGAGCTTTCTACAGGATAGAGCCCGCCACCGGTGTTGGAAGAAAAATGGACCCGAGCGTATTTCAAGCGTGCAGTCTAGCCAGTAACGGAAGTATGCAAATGTTGTGCGCAACGAGATTTTGTTGGGATATTTACGACTTGGTCCATTCGATAAAATATATTTTTTCCGATTGACTTTTACGGATATGTAGCGCAAGTTAGAGAAAACTGGAGATAATTACAATAAAATTTGAGAATATGTGATTTTGCATTAATCTCGATCCATGAACTTCAACCCGGATGGTAAAAGGGCCATATGTGTTCGATTCATCCGTCTATTGCGCTGGTCATCCCCGCGGAAAATGTCACTGGAAACGGTATGGCGCAAGGGGTTAAGATCGACTAGCCTTTGGATATCATTCGTCTAAATCACGATTGAAAGTTAAAATCTGATCGCCATCGAAGCTGATGTTGCAGAGTTTGTGGACGCTACGCACATCCGCACACATATTCGTGGTCTGTGAACGTTACGCACATCAACACACATATTCATGGTCTGTGGACGTTACGCACATCAGCACACATATTCATGGTCTGTGGACGTCACGCACATCAGCACACATATTCATGGTATGTGGACGTTACGCACATCAGCACACATATTCATGGTCTGTGGACGTTACGCACATCCGCACACATATTCATGGTATGTGGACGTTATGCACATCAGCACACATATTCATGGTCTGTGGACGTTACGCACATCAGCACACATCTGCATGGTCTGTGGACGTTACGCACATCCGCACACATATTCATGGTATGTGGACGTTACGCACATCAGCACACATATTCATGGTCTGTGGACGTTACGCACATCAGCACACATATTCATGGTCTGTGGACGTTACGCACATCAGCACACATATTCATGGTCTGTGGACGTTACGCACATCAGCACACATATTCATGGTCTGTGGACGTTACGCACATCAGCACACATATTCGTGGTCTGTGGACGTTATGCACATCAGCACACATATTCATGGTCTGTGGACGTTACGCACATCAGCACACATATTCATGGTCTGTGGACGTCACGCACATCAGCACACATATTTATGGTATGTGGACGTTACGCACATCAGCACACATATTCATGGTCTGTGGACGTTACGCACATCCGCACACATATTCATGGTATGTGGACGTTATGCACATCAGCACACATATTCATGGTCTGTGGACGTTACGCACATCCGCACACATATTCATGGTATGTGGACGTTACGCACATCAGCACACATCTGCATGGTCTGTGGACGTCACATACATCGGCACACAACTACCATAACCGCACACATATTCGTGGTCTGTGAACGTTACGCACATCGCACACATATTCATGGTCTGTGGACGTTACGCACATCAGCACACATATTCATGGTCTGTGGACGTCACGCACATCAGCACACATATTCATGGTATGTGGACGTTACGCACATCAGCACACATATTCATGGTCTGTGGACGTTACGCACATCCGCACACATATTCATGGTATGTGGACGTTACGCACATCAGCACACATATTCATGGTCTGTGGACGTTACGCACATCCGCACACATCTGCATGGTCTGTGGACGTCACATACATCGGCACACAACTACCATAACCGCACACATATTCGTGGTCTGTGAACGTTACGCACATCAGCACACATATTCATGGTCTGTGGACGTTACGCACATCAGCACACATATTCATGGTCTGTGGACGTTACGCACATCAGCACACATATTCATGGTCTGTGGACGTCACGCACATCAGCACACATATTCATGGTATGTGGACGTTACGCACATCAGCACACATATTCATGGTCTGTGGACGTTACGCACATCCGCACACATATTCATGGTATGTGGACGTTATGCACATCAGCACACATATTCATGGTCTGTGGACGTTACGCACATCAGCACACATATTCATGGTATGTGGACGTTACGCACATCAGCACACATATTCATGGTATGTGGACGTTACGCACATCCGCACACATATTCATGGTATGTGGACGTTATGCACATCAGCACACATATTCATGGTCTGTGGACGTTACGCACATCCGCACACATCTGCATGGTCTGTGGACGTCACATACATCGGCACACAACTACCATGCTAATAATCCGTTTTATGCCTGAAACATGATGCAAACTGTGAACTCATCTCAAGTCGAGCGAGATTAGATGAAGGTCAGCGGTTCACAGAAATGAACACCTTGGGTAAGTTGATCTCATTTCCCCAAGGTGACCTTGGCATACAATTTTGTTCGCCTAAGGTCCTTAATTCATTTCTCCTACCAATCACACGGTGAGATTCGCTGGCTAAGCATTTCAGCTTAGAGATGCTCCCCTCCACTGCGCTTTTTAGCGTAGTCAAGGCAGTGCTGGCGGCTCAACCGTGAAAAGACGGCGTACCCCTAACCAATCAGTTGTCGTCTAAGCACGGCTTGTAGGCATATAATTGGATGCACGCGAAGCGGACACGTAGCCTCAATATCACAAATATCAGGATCGGGATTAATATCGATAGCAATATTCAATATCAGACTTGGCGTGGATCAGGCTGAGATGGGCTTTGTTACGTGCGATGTTGTCGAGCAACGGCAGGTGCAAGGTCCCAGTGACCGGGTCCCCGTGACTGGGTCCCGGTGACTGGATTCCGCTAAGTGGGCCCCGGTGACTAGGTTCTGGTGACTACTGGGTCCCGGTGGCTGAATCTCAGTGACTGGATCCCGGTAGCCGGGTCCAGGTGGCTGAATCTCAGTGACTGGATCCCAGTAGCCGGGTCCAGGTGGCTGAATCTCAGTGACTGGATCCCAGTAACCGGGTCCTGGTGGCTGAATCTCAGTAACTTGGTCCCGGTGACCGGGTCCCGGTGACTCGATCTCGGTAACTGGGTCCCGGTGACTGGGTCCCGGTGACTAGGTCTCGGTGACTGGGTCCCAGTAGCTGAGTGCCAGTGACTTGTCCCAGTGACGCACGGCTGACCAGACAGCTGGTAATGCAGCCGTACATTACACGTCGTCACTACGCAGTCCAATGATGGACGGATCAGCCGGATCAATAGTCATCAGGCACTTGGTGCACTCTCGGTGTGGCAGGCACGACAGGCCCTGTTGTGGCCCTCCTGTAGCGAGTCGACGTCAGTCCTGTAGCGAGTCGACGTCCGCTCCCACACACGTCCGTCTTGTAGCAAGGAGTCGACGTCCGCTCCCACACACGTCCGTCCTGTAGCGAGTCGGCGTCCGCTCCCACACACGTCCGTCCTGTAACGAGTCGACGTCCGTCCTGTAGCGAGTCGGCGTCCGCTCCCACACACGTCCGTCCTGTAACGAGTCGACGTCCGCTATCACACACATCTACGTGCACAGCAATGTAGCACCCATTACGCCACATCTGTAACAGTAGCAGGTGACGCAGAGTCCAATTATCTGCCAGTTCTTTCAATTTGTGTCACAAAGCCTGTCGTGCCTCTCCATTACTCCCTATCACTTCGAATGGTGCTGCTGAGCACCCTCGTGAGGGACCGATGGTTTGAAGGACCATTTGCTGGATATTATATATTCGCTGTAGTTGTGCATTTATGCTGGAGCCATATGTTGAGGCGTCCCACCTTTGTTAATTGTACGTGTACCGCACGTCCTTCCTTCATTGATGTGTGGAGATAGCGAGTATTATGGATTGACGTAAGTAGCCGGAGGATTTTTTAACTTACTCTCAGTGTTAGGCATGCTAGACCGAGTTTGAATGAGAAATGTTCCTGGAAAAGACTGAGGTAGGTAAGGTGTTTAGCAATCCTGAGGTCAGAACTATCTTCTCGTGACTTTGTTTGTGACGAACTTGAAATGATTATGCATATTACCAAATCAGCATAGTATGAGAGAAGGCTTAACACGCCACGTCCGGGGGGGGCAGATATCTGCCCCCCCTGCGGTTTTTCCTAATTTGCCGCCATACTAATCGGGTTAGCAAGGCCAAACCTCTTATGGCTGTTCAATAGTCTTTTCCGCATATCCTCAGAAATGTTTGACCCTGGGTCAGGTCACCAGGCCAGGCGAAGTGACCCAACATCCCTCGGAGTCTAGGTGGCATCACTTCCACAATAATTGGGCGATTGATTTCAAACTTATAACACGTCATGATCTCATCAGGGACTATAATATATATCTCGTTTTTTTCGTAGCATTGACCTGAGGTCAGGTCGCGGCCATGGCTTCCCCCATTATAGGCCTATGGTAAAATATACAAATGTTTCCTGGTTACATATTTGCTCTCGGAATGACCTCACAACGGTTATGGCGTGTAGTTGGAAGCTATTCTCAATGTTACCGCTGACATTTTTGCTCAGTGACCTCACCAAGGTCATCTGAGGTCACCTGAGATCACTAGCACATTTCTGCGCATTATATCGCACTGCATTGAGCTAGAAGGCTGAAATTACCGTCATTGTGCTTGTATCGCCAAGACGTGTCGATTGATACATTACATGACCTCCCTAGGCTACCTCATGACCTTGACCTGAGGTCATAGTTTCGGAGTTGATCTGACCTTAAATCATACAGCGTATTGTCGATAGCACATTTCACGGGCTGTCGAATAGCATTCGCCGTTTGTTTCTATCTGCTACAGGTCCTGAGATATGTGTCAATATCTGAGGGTCCCACCCGATCTGGTCGAATTCGACCTATGATGACCCAGTGACCTAAATATGGACCTTGAGCGAAAACAATGACCGCAATACTTTCGATAGAGCTTGTCACCAGCTATCCAACGCCGTTTTCCGTTTGTCGCTACCTGCCCCCCCCCCCCCCCGGACATGCGAAGTTGGCGCGGACCGCCGGACGTGCGAGTGTTAATAGGTGTTAATTTATTGTGAAATCACATAGGCCTATTTATTTTTACAAAGCTCAGGCCTGGTTACGAGAAGCTATATACCTTTTTACTTTCATAAGTGTAAAGCTTTTAATTTTTTAAGAACACATTTCATTTTTGAATGGCAGCCTTCTGAGTTTTGAGTTTTCCATTCCACTTGCTCACAAGCCACAGGCTTTCTGCATGCTCACAAGCTGCAGACTCGGCATGCTCACAAGCTGCAGGCTTTTCACATGCTCACAAACTGCAGGCTTTCCGCATGTTCACAAACCGCAGGCTTTCAACATGCTCACATGCTGCAGGATTTCCACATGCTCACAATCTGCAGGCTTGCTGCATGCTCACAAAGATGCAAGGTTGCTGCATGTTTATATGCTACAGGCTTCTGGCATGCTCGCAAGCTGCTGCTTTTCTGTATGCTCACAATCTGTAGGCTTTCTGCATGCTCACAAACTGCAGGTTTTCCACATGCTCACATGCTGCAGACTTTCTGCATGCTCACAAGCTGCAGGCTTTCTGCTTGCTCCCAAGCCAAAGGATTTCCATTTGCTCACAAGTTGAAAGCTTGTTGCATGCCAGCAAGCTGCATGCTTTCTTGCTGCTGACATACTGCAGGCTTTCTGTATGCTCACAAGCTTCAGACTTTCTGCTTGCTCACAAGCTGCAGGCTCTGCATACTTACAGGCTGCAGGCTTTCTGCTTTCCCACAAGCTTCAGGCTTTCTGTTTGCCCACAAACTGCCAACAAACCTGATTAATTGGTTGAACTATAGCATCGAGTAAGCATTTTGGCAATTTACAGCAACAAATTGCAAATGCAATGCAATTTGGCCTCTAAAGTTACAATAGTACGACATCCCGGATATTTTTGGCAGTTGCCTTAGATATTGTTCTGCTTGAAAATGGGCGTCGAAATTTGAAAATGATTACACAGCTAAGGTGAGGACTAAATAAGATCAGGTTGCGTATAACTTGCACGGATGTCCAATGTTAAAATCGGTTTATATGCAAATCTTTCATGCAAATTGGCCTCTTAATTACGGCCACTACGGCCACAAGGAATAGTGCATCTTATAGCGAAAGCTTGGTTCTACTTGGAACTAGGCGTCGAATTTTAGTTTTCCCGGTCAGTTAGTAGCTACACCGATTACATCGCGATTTTAAGTAAATTTCCCTATGGCAGCCCAGAACGCTAAATGAGCGGCTCGGTCCGTAACGCTCAGCAATAGCAGGCTTCTTTAGCTTAGAACGCGCAATTTAACTACTTGCAGTGTATTTTGTCATCTCCCGTTCCAAGTGGTTTGTGGTTGCCATCCCTCCCGCGTTATTTCGCATACTTAAATTGGACAGAGCTGCAAACACGAACGTGTTGGAAGCCAGAGGAAAAGTCAACTGGCACTCAGATATTATATGTTGGACCAAGGCTGGACCAGATATTATATCTTAGACCTCAGCAAGCCAGGGGGCGCGGTCCAGGTCCTCATTTTCCAGACGTATGTTCAGATCGAATAAAGAAAATGACAACTCAACAATAGCAGGGTGCCAAACCAGGTGATCCAGACACCGACCCCCAGGATCTCCAGCCATGTTGTCAACCTACCAACGAATGTTAAATGTAGAAGCTCAGCAAGGGTGTGTCGACGGTGACATGGGTGTGTCGACGGCGTCAGCCAGTCCATGCGCAAGCTATATTTTAAATGAAGCGGCAAAGGTAGTTATGGCTGATGTGACTACACATCGCTTGCAAAATCAGCATTGGCTTTTCGCTACATGGTCCACCGCGGCCTCCACGCTGACGGAATTAATGCCATGCGGTGCTTTTGTGAAGCATGCACCTCACAAAAATGCAGAGTTCGTAACTACCGATCAAGTATTCTTAAAATATGTTGCACGTTCACGACTCAGCAGAGAGTTCATAGAGCATCGATAGTTTCTTGGTCATCCGAATTCCACGAACGTCAAACCAGACAGAATCTTTCGGACGGGCCATAGATTATCGTAGAATTTTGTCGTCCGAATGGCCTCAAACTCACGCTAGCTTTATGTATAAGAATTGTGCTGAGTTTGCTAGCGTCATCACATTACACACACACTGAAGGAGTTGGATATTTTTTATCGGGGATGGGGAATGCACGTCCTGATCGGGACAATTTTGAAGAGGTGTGCACTGCGACATCCCAAAGAGCCGTCAATTTTTATCAAAGAGATGTAATTCGTTTAAAATTTCGTTGCTGGAGCGCACCCAAGCTTTCTCAATGGTTCTTTTCGGTAGCAAAAGATACATATGTGCTGTTGGGCCTTGCCAAGGAAGCACCAGCTTCTGATCAAGGGGCGTCCTTCTCCGATCCGGAGCTGCATGTTCGCAGTGGCCCCCTGAACCAGCCAGTATTCCACAATCAATAAGCATCCTAATCACTAGCCAGGCAAAGGCCGATCCAGGCAATTTAATGGGGGAGGAAAAGTCCCTGGGGAGGCGCCTTGGGCTGAAAATTCGCTGAGAGGGCGGGTGCGGATGCACTCGATACTAAGTACTCGATACTCGATACCGTTCTCGATACTGAGAGCAATGACGAAGCCAAGAAGGGTGGTGGAGGCGGTCACCCTCGGGTTTCCACGGGCCCTAGCGCGGCCCTTCGATTCGCATCATGGGCTCGTATGCAATGATCTACGAGTTCGTCATGGAGGAGAAAAAGGCCAACAACAGTTTGTATGGCCACCAAGGCTGTTGTTGGGCCCTAAGAACATCCACAAGCCCTACGTAATCATGTTCGGAATCACCATGGCAGAGATGAAAGGACAACAACACTTTTATGGGCACCGAGGCTGTTGTCTGACCTTTAAAAATGTATCTGAGCCAATACGAATGTTTGCATGCCCTTATGAACGTCTACGGGCCCAGACGATCGTCTATGTGTCTTTCGGATTTACACGGTCCCTACGAACTTCTACGGCCCTTACGAAGATCTACCGGCGCTTACAGAAGCATACGGGCCCTTACGAATGTCTGTGGGCCTTTTTGAAACATCTAAGAGCCCTACGTACGTCTACAGTCTCCTGCGAATGTCTATGGGCTCCTATGACGCCTCCGGGCCTTTACGAATGGGTGCGGGCTCGTACGAACGCATACGGGCCTTACGATCGTCTGCAGATCCTTTCGAACGTGTACGGGCCTTTACGAATGCGTGCAACCCCTTATGTGATTGTCTAGGGATCTTGTACTTTTCGGAAGGATGTCTTTCCCGGTGAGAAAGGCGTCGATTTATGGGGCACATACCCCCAGTGCCCCCAACTCCCATACCCCCACTCTCATTCAAATCAAGTCTAGGATTTGTCGCGATAATCTCCCAATGACGTCAATCTGGCAGTATTTGACGCAATTACTTTTCTTGTTTTCTCTTTACCTATCAGGGGTTACCATTTAACATTTTCACTTTAGCAAGACCAGCAAGGCTTGGGGAATGCGAGCCGGCATCTATTAATTAGTACCACATTGTTTTAGTAGTTATTTTTTGGTTAATTCTGCTGCCTTATACACAATCTTATCTTAAATAATGGTCTCCAGCTCGCTTTCTCGGATATTGACGCAGGGATTGCTGCACAGAAAGGTCATTATCTATTAGAACTTATGTCAACGTTAGGCTAGAGGTGACCTACGTTAACCTGCCTACGTCATTGCATATGTGCGACCCCACTTTGAATATTCTGTACAAGCATGGAGCACCTACCTGGAAAAAGCTTTAGATATGTTAGAAAGAGTGCAGCGCAAAGCAACTACTCATCAGTGGGATAGGTAACTTAGAATATTGAGAAAGGCTTGTGGCATTATAGTAACTACTCACTCAAGTATAGGAGATTAAGGGGGGACATGATTGAAATGTACAAAATTGTTAAAGGACTAGATCAGCTCAATTTGGTAAACTTTTGATAAAAGGTGTTTGGGATTTTTTGGAATTGTTTTGCAGAATATGATGTTTATGAATGTGACTAAGAAGATGCAACCACTCATTCTGTGTGCTGATGCTTACTTTTCAATTTTAACGATGACATCACATCTGTATGGTGTGATGACGTCATAGGTATGGCACCGAGACTTTGACTGGCTAATGCTACAAATGGTTCACATACC
The DNA here is from genome assembly GCA_034440615.1 of Ashinkailepas kermadecensis. Taxonomy (NCBI): domain Eukaryota; kingdom Metazoa; phylum Arthropoda; class Thecostraca; family Neolepadidae; genus Ashinkailepas; species Ashinkailepas kermadecensis. The sequence continues at coordinate 693,728 of JAOTOM010005069.1, forward strand.
TTAATGAGATGGTCGAAGTAGCTTAACCAGTAAATTTGGAGATCAATGTAAATTTTTATTTTGGGGAAATTTTAAGTGCTTTCTGACATGATGAACATGATGCAATCACTCGTTTTCACAGAAAATGATTACTTTTAAGTAAATGGCGGTTGATACAATTGATGAAGTCATAGGCACAAGTAACCTAACCTAGACTAAGATAATGTAGCATAATATATCAAATGCATCATAGCATAATATAATCTAACCTAGCCTAACCTAACCTAACCGGACAACCAGAATCCTCTGAAGCAAATTTGTTGGCCATGACATCAAATATATGCGATATTGAATAGGCAACTTTAGTAACAATACCTACTAAACTTCCAGAAGTTTAGTAAATATTCTTACTAAACACATTTCCCCTCTTAGTGAATATACATACTAAACCTTCGAGGATGTGTTGGACAGCACTGCCCTTAACTATTACAGCATCACAAGGAATTTCCGGCCTTGGTCACGTTGTGGACGTGTCGGTTTGGGAGTATGAATTCTCGGAAATAAATGTTGAATAAAGGCAGAAACATAAGGTTTTCAATGTCAAAGAGTATTAAATCATGTGCATGAAGTGGTGAACTTCTTCTTTATCACATCTATGACGCACCAGGTACGGATAATTATAAGCGATGTGCTATATTTTTAGAGTGCAGATTTTGATTGTATATTTCTTTGCCAACTGAAAAGTAATCATTTGCAGAGAAAATGAGTGATCGCATCATTTTTACGTTAAAATACCCTTCATTCAAAATAAAAATTCCAAAGAATCCAAATTTACCTTGATCTCCAATTATACTGCTTAACCTAACCTAACGTCATGGTGCATTATGTAGATTATAGCTATGATCAACCAAGAGGTAAGCAGGTTAGGTTAGGTCAGGTCAAGCTACTTCGACCATCTCATAAAGTGAACCATTTGTAGCATTAGCCAGTCAAAGGCACTGCCATACCTATGATGTCATTACACCATACCAATGTGATGTCATCATCCAAATTGAAAAGTAAGCATCAGCCCCGAAAATGAGTGGTCACATCTTCTTAGTCATGTTCATAAACATCATTCTGAAAAAGCATTCCCAAAATTCCCAAAACACCTTTTATCAAAAATTTACAGTCAATTTGAATGATGCTCTTCTGTTTTGAGTATCAGGGGTCATCAATTCAGGTTAGACAAGTTGAGGTGTAGGACAGTTAAGTGACAACAGGTCTTCAGTCAAAGGGTTGTTGATCAGTGGAATGGGCTGCCTGCTGATGTGGGGAGTTCCTCATTGAATGTATTTAAAAGTAGGGTGGACAATTTTTTTAATGCAAGAAAATCTTGTTTTTTAGTTCTATTTTTGTATCGATGAGGTGAGATTTATGCTAAGTAAGTGTGCATGGCACAGACCCCTTTAAGCAGGCATGGATGCAGTCTGAAAATTATTGGTAAGGCATTCAATCCACATGTGTTAAGAGGGATCAGGGGAATAGGACTGGATAGCTGGTGTAGATAGGCATTGATAGGTGTGTGGGATTTTGGTGGATGGTTTCCTTAGGATGTGGTGATGGTTGGGGTGGGTCTTTTTACCAAGCTCATTGTATCTTCCATTTACAGACTTAACTGGATGGGCCCTTGGGTCTCTTATTAAGTCTATGCACTTTATAACCTTATATAGGCTGTACATAGCAGTGGATTTAGCACCTTCCTTCAGGATGTGATACTGATGAGATTTTCTATGGTAGCACAATCGGTATGATTGGAGGAGTTTGTAATTGTTGAGGAGTGATTTATGCAATATCAGGTGGATAGTACTAGATAGGCTGGGATATATAGCTCCCTAGGAACTTGAGATAATGGATTGATTGGGGTGAGAACAGTTACTTTTATAGTATCTTTTCTAGATAGGCTTAACCCAGAAGAGCCACAGCCCCTGTGGCTCTTATTAAGCCTAAGCACTTTATGATTTCATGATGCAGGGATTGCTGCACATAAAGGTCATTACCTATTAGAACTTATGTCAAAGTTAGGCTACAGGTGACCTATGTTAACCTGCCTAAGCCACAGTTTAATTTGTACCTCAGATCTAATGTGGCATTTTGGGAAGAAAACTGTGCACACGTTTCTGAATGTGTTGAGATGATGGTTTTTTTTCATTTTGATTTTTTTCAAAGCAAAATCTATTTTTTCCTGTAAAAACAGGTCAGGTTAGGTTAGGTTATGCTTTTTCATCTGATTTTTTTCTCAGAAAAACTGATAATTTTCATGAAATGAAAATAATTTGCCTTCTTGCATGGAAGGCTATGCTAGGTTATGTAACTTTTTCTTGATTTTGAATATCACTTTTTATGATATATTACCCAACTCCAAGCCCATTTTGGGAGTTATTTTGCCTCCAAGCTGAAGGGTATACATTTGCAGATGAAATGATTGGTCACATCATGTTCAGCACATTCATAAATAAACATTGCATTTGAAAAATTAAATTAAACAAATTAAAATGGCCTATAACTGCATATTTATCAACAAGTCCAGGTGTAGGACAGTTAAGTGTCAACAAGCCAAAGGGTGGCTGATCAATGGGACCTAACTTACCCTACCCTTACCATAAAAAGCATTGCTTTAAAATAATTGATACCAATATTTTTGTTCTCAAATTTTCACTTGAAGAACCTAATAGTCTAGCCTGACCTGATCTGTTTTTTGTTGTTGAAAAAAGTGAAATATCTGACCAAAAATTACTTGTAATGCTTTCCCCAAAAATATTTGTATAACTTAACATAACCAAACCCAACCCCCTTGCTTCATGGAGGTAAATGTGTGTAAAGCTTGTCTGTGAATACATTAAAACACAATAATACCAGGTTAGGTAAGGTTACATTCAATTGTTTGAAAGTTGAAACACTAGACCAGATTATGCATTTTTATTGAATATTCTGATATGGGTGGTTAGGCTAGGTTAAGTTACGTCACATTTGTAACATTGTTTTTATGCTATTTTACCCACCTCAAAGCTCCTTTTTTTGGTGTTATTTTGCCTGCCAACTGAAAAGTAAGCATTTGCAGATGAATTCAGTGGTTACATCATGTTATCCATGTTCATAAGCATTGCATTGGAAAAATATATTCCAAGAATTCAAAAAATGCCTTGGAGCATAAATTCACCACCTAACCTAAAATAACATAGCCTACCCTAAGCTAACCTAACATAGACTTTGTCTTCTTTTTCAGACCTAGCCTAGCCTAACATCACTTGTTCATGGAAGCACATTAGTTTTTTAGTGTCAATTTTATGTATGTCATCCCAGCATACTAGAGCACCAGGATATCAGCTGTTTGTGTTGTGCAGCTGTCTGGTGTGATATCTCTGAGCTGTCTGGTGTGCCATCTCAATCTACTGGAGTACCAAAGGAAACCACTGCTTGTTGTGTTGTCCAGCTGCATGGTGTGATGCCTCTGGGATGTTCTTTGTGCCATTTCGTCCTACTGGAGTGCCAGAATGGCAGCTGTTTGTTGTGTTGTGCAGATGCCTGGTGTGATATCTCTAAGCTGTCTGGTGTGCCATCTCATTCTATTGGAGTGCCAGAATGGCAGCTGTTTGTTGTGTTGTGCAGATGCCTGGTGTGATATCTCTAAACTGTCTGGTGTGCCATCTCATTCTATTGGAGTGCCAGAATGGCAGCTGTTTGTTGTGTTGTGCAGATGCCTGGTGTGATATCTCTAAACTGTCTGGTGTGCCATCTCATTCTATTGGAGTGCCAGAATGGCAGCTGTTTGTTGTGTTGTGCAGATGCCTGGTGTGATATCTCTAAACTGTCTGGTGTGCCATCTCATCCTGCTGGAGTGCCAGAATGGCAGCTGTTTGTTGTGTTGTGCAGATGCCTGGTGTGATATCTCTAAACTGTCTGGTGTGCCATCTCATCCTACTGGAGTACCAGAGTACCATCTATTTTTTGTATTGTGCAGCTGTCTGGTGCGATACCTCTGAGCTGTTCTGTGCGCCATCTCAACCTACTGGAGTACCAGAGTAAGCAGCTGCTGCATAAGCATGGTGTCACAGTGCAGAAGTTCAGGATGGCAGAGTCAGCTGAGCAAGCCAGAGAAGCCATTAAAACATTCAGTAAGTGGGTTGGCTGATGGTTTCATGTTACATCACTTATTCACCAGTGTCAAGTGTATTGGTGTCAATTGTATTGGTATCATTGGAATGAGGGGTTTATGTCGGTTCTCTATGCAATACCATAGCCATAATATTGCATTTCACAGAAGTTTTTTTTCAACACAGGAGTTGGAGGACAGATGACATTTGTTCCCATTTGATGACAAACATGATTTGGTAGTTCTGAAAATGTATTATCTGTTTTACATTCCCTAGCTGTCATGTATAATAAATGGGTACTGCTAGAGATCACTAAAATTTTATTTCCACTCAGCAATGATTTCGGGTGAGTTTGAGTCTCTTCTGTGTATCGAATGCACTGAGACCAGTTATCATAATGATATTCATGTCATACTTCTTGGAAGTGTTCTTTCTGGTGCTGGGTATGTTATGTATAATTGCTGATTTTCACCAAGAAGCTACACAAGTTTTGGATAAAGACCTGATCGTAAGATAAATTTTCAACGCGCATACACGTGCCTTTCGCGTGATTGCAGACATCATAATTAATTTGTGTACGTCAAGCTTCTTCCGCCGCTTATGGCCGCAGTCGCCCCACCTGTTTATTTTCTCAGCATCTCTGTCAGTGCAAGGTCTGTCGATGCCAAGTGCTGGTATGTCATTGCCAAAGTGAGATAATAACAAAGATGAAGCCATCCGGCCGGTGTGTGCACGGCCCAATATACAATGCCGGCACGTGCAGGTTCGAGTGGTGTACTGCGGCGAACTCGCGTGTGAACACTGCTGGCGGCTGGCTAGGGATGATGAAAGCAACAGCTAAATGAACGAATGAGGCTGAAATGAAAATGAAGTTGTATGCATGCATTTTGGAGACCACTTAATCTAACTTCCCTGTCATGCTTCCAACGCCAGCCATTGTGCAGTGCACCCGCGAGGCGAGGCGCATGCACTGCGCTCTGCACCGAGCAACACGCACGCAGTGCACACGCGTCAAAAGCATACACCTTGAACGAACTCTAGCTTTCTACTTTTGATGTGATAACCACGAGCATTTCAGGCGCCCTTAAGCCCGACGTGCCAGACGCGCGTAAAATGGCAAACGTGACCCGATGTATAATCACTTCTCCGACGGACGAATGCGGGCGTCCGACGCGTCCAAAACGTGCCCGTGTGATCAGCCCGTCAGATTCGTGTTGTCGCGTCAGCAGCAGACACAAATTGTGTTGAAGGGCGTGTAAGTGTTTCCGCGCCACTCGGCGCACGGTTTTGCGCGCTGCTAATGCAGGAAGGCAAGTCCAGTCTAACACACACAGCTGTAGTTCACCATCAGAACGGCACAAGCATGTCGCTATCATCACGTCGGTATATCACATTGGTAAACCGGTGGTGCGTGTATGCGTTGGTTAACGGTAAGAAGGTACGCATTTTCGTAGATAGCTAGGATTTCTCACTGCGAAGAAGTGCACTTTTTACGTCAAGATGAGAGGTGAATAATAGCGGCTCAGTTCTGACCCTCGGTGTCCAAACATGTTGCTGTGAAACAATGCTGAATTCGTCTTTGGGTCTTACTTCGTTCTTGTTTTACTTTTGCTATTGTGGAAAACAGCAGCGTCCTGCTGCCTTTGCTGTGTTTGAAATCGCCAGTGGAATACTGACAGTGATACAGGCCACAGCCAGTGCGCTGTTGGTGACCCCTGTAAAGGACATCAGTGGTCTGTGGCACTCAGTGGTACATTTGTCGTAAAATAGGGTGGAACTTCCTCAACTTTCTCAACACTGAATAGACATCCTTCCAAAATTAGCATCAACTTGATGCTTTTTAATGTGTGTTTATGAAGACTCCATAGCTAATTTTGAGCAATATCACTTGTACAAATATCATGCTTATGTTCACTGTTGTGCATTGTGATACAGACACATCCTGTAGCACAATTATCTGTGAAGGGATTACCTATGATGTCTGTTATACCATGCTATTTGTTTATAGTATGATATTTTTGACTGTCATTAAAATGGGTATACATATGTTAGGTGTCTCCCAAAATACACCAAATACGTTCATTAAGGAGGCGCTATTGGTTCAAAATTTAGTTTGAAAGACTTAGACGATATTTGAAGCCAACTCATTTCCATCGCAAATTTAGGCATCCCACTGTAATCGCTTCGACATCTCACACCCAACGAAAAATCAGTATTTTAACACTGGTGGCACCAGTCGTGCCTGTGCCGCTGACAATGCCAACCTCTGACGGTGCTGTACAGACCGTGTCGAGTGCACTGTTGACGACACCCCTGTAGAGGACAACAGCGGTCCTGTGGCACCAGTCGTGCCTGTGCCGCTGACAACGCCAACCTCTGACGGTGCTGTACAGACCGTGTCGAGTGCACTGTTGACGACACCCCTGTAGAGGACAACAGCGGGCCTGTGGCACCAGTCGTGCCTGTGCCGCTGACAACGCCAACCTCTGACGGCGCTCTACGTTGACGCGCCCGCAGCTCCTGCCGAGTACGTGGTGAAGGCACAGGTGCTGGCCGGCGGCCGGGGCAAGGGTTCCTTCGACAATGGCTTCAAGGGCGGCGTGCACCTCACCAAACAGTGAGTACTGAGGTAGAGTGGCCGAGTGGTTAAGGTGTTGAGCTCTGGATGCCAAGGTCCCGGGTTCAACACTCGCATCACTCGGAACGTTTTCAAATCCCGCGGCCCACCGGCGAAGCAGTGTGGGTGGTGCCTTTAGTCGTAATCGTGCATTAAGTGCGTCGTAAACCACCCAATAAACAAGCAGTAGGTGCTGGGGCCATAGCTGCAGGAATGCAACCACCCTTGTACGCACAACGTAGATATCGATGCCAGCTGTTGTCCGGAGTATTCATTCACCTGGCATTTAGCGAATAGTCCAATGGTTCTCGGCGACGACTGGACTACATCTGTTCCATAGGCTGCCAAGGTAGCCATGTTGCTAAACGTGTTGCATGTGCTGTGTTGGTCGGTTGTTCGTCCGCTCACAAATGGTGTATGCACTCGGGGCAATGCACTTGATTTGTTTGCGTATGGACGTGAAACGTTCCGTTGTTAGTGTGCCATCGGGGCCAAATTGTGCCCCCTGGTTTTTTTCAGTCTTAGTATCGTCTGTCTGACTTGATCATCAGAGAGGCCTAGGGCCGAATTTTCCACTTAACCAGCTGGGGGAAGTTGACTGGTACTGACCGTCAACAGGGCAGGTCATCGCCAGCGTCCACGTCCAGCGCCACGTCACCGCCACGTCACCACCAGCGCCGTGACCTTGACCTGGTTACCAATAGTCAGGCTCCGGGTGACCTTGACGTTGACCTGACCTGACCTGATCTATCTATCTTGGGTCGGTGGTGTTTCTGAAGTCTTGAAATTGAAAGTATGAATGCTGATGTCCTGGATGGTCGGGTACGGCTGGCGTTGACCTGGCCTGACCTGCCCTGACTTGGATCCATTTGGTTTCTGAGTATTGAAGTCTGAACTCTAGCATCTTGGATCGTCGGGCACGGTCTGACGTTGACTTGGCCTGACATGACCTGACCTGACCAGACTGGTGTCGGCAGGAGTTCTGAAGTGCCGACGCTGGTCGCGTCGATGGCCGGCCACCGACTCACCACCAAGCAGACGCCGCCGGCCGGCATCTTGGTGCGCAAGGTGATGGTGGCAGAGTCGGTGGACATACTGCGCGAAACCTACCTCTGCATCCTCATGGACAGGTGAGCGCGTCGTGTGTATCTACCCCATCCGTAGACAGGTGGGATAACCGATTGGAAGGTGAAGCACCCGATGGACGGATGAATTACTTCTGCATTGCAGCACAAACGTTACTGCATTACTGCCTAAACATTACTGCATTCCTGCCTAAGATTTACTGCATTACTGTCAAAGATTTACTGCATTACTGCCTAAGCATTACTGCATTACAGCTTAAGCTTTACTGCATTTCACGCCTAAGCATCACTGCATTACTGCCTCAGCATTACTGCATTGCTGCATTACTGCCTAAGCATGACTGAAGTAAAAATATGGCATGTGGTAAATTTATCCCGAAAACACTCTTCTTAGTCTTCGAGTTGAATTTAGGTTCAGTTAACAGTTCAACCCCCGCGATTGCCCAAGCCACCATCATTATCAGGAACAGGTGTTTGCGCTATGTATATATATACACATATATATATATATATATATATATATATATATATATATATATATATATATATATATATATATATATATATTAGACGCCTCACATCCATCGATACAAAGCTCTGCTTATACTCCACTAACTGGAACATTCGTACTTCGCTACCATTCAGCACACCTTAGAAAGTTTAGTTTTTGTCGTGTAACGGCACAGTTGATTTTGAAAGGGTTGTCTCACTCCCGTGAAACAAAATGAGGAAAAACAAGCATTAATATGATAGTAGCGATAGTGGCCCTGCGCGTATCCCTGAGCGCTGTCTCTCGGAAGTGCGTTAGCCGAGGAGCAGCCTCTGCCGCCGCATCGTGAGTGGTGCGGCGGGCTATCTCACGCTGCCCTTCGTGGATGAAAACCTGGTGATCCGGGTAAACAAGATCATAACATAAATATAAATTTAAAATTAGAGTAGCTTAGAGGAATGAGAATAAACTGAAGAAAATCCTACTTGTGTGGCTATATTTCCTGTTAGGTGCCCGGCCGGCACATGTGGTCGGAAGGGCCGATACGTGGAGAAGAACGTTGTCTACAGGAACTACACCATCATGAATGTCTACAAGCTAGTCTGCAAACTCTGCTTTTGCGAGATTTATGCGGAAAGACCAAGCAAAACCAACAATGTATATATATATATATATATGTATGTATGTATGTATGTATGTATGTATGTATGTATGTATGTATATATATATATATATATATATATATATATATATATATATGTACATATATATACATATATACATATGTATATATAGTATTTCTGGAACACATTTCCTCTAATGCATACTTCGTTACACACGACAACATATTCGACGTCCGTAGCCTTCCTCTATGTGTCTTCGTATGTTCGGATCGTCTTTCGGTTACATGCCGCATGTGTATTCGTTCGGAACCGCCGCCGTCTCGGGACGGCGCCATTGACAGACCGTCAACACATCGGTGACGGTCCACTCCGCCCACAGAGAGTACAACGGCCCGGTGATCATAGCGTCTCCGGACGGGGGCGTCGACATCGAGGAGGTGGCCGAGAAGACGCCGCACCGGCTGCGCACGCTGGCCGTCGACATCCACCAGGGCGTGACCGAACGGATGGCCGCCGACCTGGCCGACTTCCTCCTCTTCAAGGGCGACCTTAAGGTCAAGGTGAGTCGGCTGGCAGCGGCCGCCCCCGCTGAGCCTCAGACGTCAGACGTCAGGCGTCAGACTGACACGGCAGCCGTGTAGACGTCTGAAGGGACAGCGAGAGGCCTGGTCAGCTCAGGTGGGGAATTATCATCTGCCACGTGCTGTGTTAAATCGGTTTAAACATGCGTGAAATGGAATAAATTAAGGGAGAGGCCAAGCGGAAATTTAATTTGGCAAGCATAGACTAATTTGCATTGCCAAAGCTGCTTGATGAATATTTTAAACTCGGCTCCCGGAATCTCCTTGTAGGCAGCATAGCGCTGCATGTACAGTAGCTTGGAATGATGTCGGCAGCTTTGTTTCGTATGCAGTTTCCATCACTAATAAATCAGTAGCATGGTTAGTAGCGTTGGTGATTTATCAGCACTATAGGTATATGGCTTCCGAAGATTTGCACGGTATTGAATGTTCCCCAACTTTACCCTATATTTGTAGTGAATCTAGAAAGCACACATAGCATAACATTGACATTTCATGGTATTAATTTGTATGTGGTTTGTCATTTTATGTATGAATATTTGCATTATATTTACTATTCTCTTCATTATGTTTGTAATTGTGTTATGCATATTTATAATTATATTTATGATATGTATAGTTATCTTCATTCTATGTTTAATTATGTTTCTTATATTTTTGCTTATATTCATTGTATGATATAATTTATGTGGAAGCAAGCATTATGGAGCATCCCCAATCACTTTACCTCCATACCCATCTAGCTGTACTTCTACCCATCGACTTAGCCGCCGCGAGGGACAGCAGAACCCGTCCTCCTAATGTTGTGAAGTTTAGCATTGGGACTGTTGCATTGCATGGAATAAGTCGACCTGAAAACCTTCCCGCCCCCGTACCATGAACAGTGCATATACCTTCAACTGCCTATCGAGAGCATAGCAGCATGCTTATCTTTGTGGTAGAACCTATATCACGAATGCGCAGCAGATCCTAAATATGCAGAAGCCTTTTCCCACTAATTGCTTGATTAGCAACATGGAGTAATTGAACACATACTGTACACTGACGCACCACGCGCTCACTGATCACTCAACAACATGACCCACGAGGGAGTGAGAAGCATCGGTGGATTGCAACATTATGAAGTGATGGATACAGAGACCAGAGCAGTATATATGAGCTATTACTGAGCTACAGAGTTATTACTTGTCACGGAAAGCTTAGCGTTTGATATCTGGGAGAATAATTCACCTTCAGCCATTGGAATCATTTTTGCCACTCATGTGTTCGGCCGGCCGGTTTCCATTGGTGTATGCTGGTTAAGACCGTGGTGGCCGGCACGTGTTGTGACCGCTATGGAGGGGGTGTCGTGGCCGAACCCTCCACCAGCTGACAGGTCGGGGTGTGCCGGCGGTGACGGATGACGGATGACGGATGACGTCACGTGTGGCTGGCAGGCGGCGGCCGAGATCCAGGCGCTGTGGCGACTGTTTCTGGCGGTGGACGCCACGCAGGTGGAGATCAACCCGCTGATTGAGACGCCGCAGGGACAGGTGGTCGCCGTGGACGCCAAAATACAGGCGAGTTGAGCCGCTGTTGCCCCGTCCGGTTAGTGCCCTAAAGCCCATGTAGCTAACTAACACTGCCAGACCGGTGCACTCTGTGGTGGGTGGATATGTGAACTGATGGGCGGCGGGTTGTGAGGGTGCCACAACGTCCTGGTCCCTAACCAGTGCAGATTGTGGTGGTGGGTGGATACGTGAACTGCTGGGCGGCGGGTTGTGAGGGTGCCACAACGCCCCGGTCCCTAACCAGTGCAGATTGTGGTGGTGGGTGGATACGTGAACTGATGGGCGGTGGGTTGTGAGGGTGCCACAACGTCCTGGTCCCTAACCAGTGCAGATTGCGGGTGTGGGTGGATACGTGAACTGATGGGCGGTGGATGAGGGTGCCACAACGTCCTGGTCCCTAACCAGTGCAGATTGTGGTGGTGGGTGGATACGTGAACTGCTGGGCGGTGGGTTATGAGGGTGCCACAACGTCCTGGTCCCTAACCAGTGCAGATTGTGGTGGTGGGTGGATATGTGAACTGCCGAGTGGTGGGTTATGAGGGTGCCACAACGTCCTGGTCCATAACCAGTGCAGATTGTGGTGGTGGGTGGATACGTGAACTGATGGGCGGTGGGTTGTGAGGGTGCCACAACGTCCTGGTCCCTAACCAGTGCAGATTGTGGTGGTGGGTGGATACGTGAACTGATGGGCGGCGGGGTGTGAGGGTGCCACAACGTCCTGGTCCATAACCAGTGCAGATTGTGGTGGTGGGTGGATACGTGAACTGATGGGCGGCGGGTTGTGAGGGTGCCACAACGTCCTGGTCCCTAACCAGTGCAGATTGTGGTGGTGGGTGGATACGTGAACTGATGGGCGGTGGGTTGTGAGGGTGCCACAACGTCCTGGTCCCTAACCAGTGCAGATTGCGGGTGTTGGTGGATACGTGAACTGATGGGCGGTGGATGAGGGTGCCACAACGTCCTGGTCCCTAACCAGTGCAGATTGTGGTGGTGGGTGGATACGTGAACTGCTGGGCGGTGGGTTATGAGGGTGCCACAACGTCCTGGTCCCTAACCAGTGCAGATTGTGGTGGTGGGTGGATACGTGAACTGCTGGGCGGTGGGTTATGAGGGTGCCACAACGTCCTGGTCCCTAACCAGTGCAGATTGTGGTGGTGGGTGGATATGTGAACTGCCGAGTGGTGGGTTATGAGGGTGCCACAACGTCCTAATCCCCACATGTCGCCGACCTCAGCTAAATTCGACGTCTCCAGCGGTCCTGTCGTCCTGTGGCCCAGTGGCCCGAGCCGTCCGTCTCCCTGTTGCTATGGTGTGGGGCGGCCCAGTGACCCGAGCCGTCCGTATCCCTGTTGCTATAGTGTGGGGCGGCCCCTGCGGCCCAGTGACCCGAGCCGTCCGTCTCCCTGTTGCTATGGTGTGGGGCGGCCCAGTGACCCAAGCCGTCCGTCTCCCTGTTGCTATGGTGTGGGGCGGCCCCTGCGGCCCAGTGACCCGAGCCGTCCGTCTCCCTGTTGCTATGGTGTGGGGCGGCCCAGTGACCCAAGCCGTCCGTCTCCCTGTTGCTATGGTGTGGGGCGGACCCAGTGGCCCGAGCCGTTCGTCTCCCTGTTGCTATGGTGTGGGGCGCCCGAACCGTCCGTCTCCCTGTTGCTATGGTGTGGGGCGGCCCGAGCCGTCCGTCTCCCTGTTGCTATGGTGTGGGTCGGCCCAAGCCGTCCGTCTCCCTGTTGCTATGGTGTGGGGCGGCCCCTGCGGCCCAGTGACCCGAGCCGTCCGTCTCCCTGTTGCTATGGTGTGGGGCGGCCCGAGCCGTCCGTCTCCATGTTGCTATGGTGTGGGGCGCCCGAGCCGTCCGTCTCCCTGTTGCTATGGTGTGGGGCGCCCGAGCCGTTCGTCTCCCTGTTGCTATGGTGTGGGGCGCCCGAGCCGTCCGTCTCCCTGTTGCTATGGTGTGGGGCGGCCCGAGCCGTCCGTCTCCCTGTTGCTATGGTGTGGGGCGCCCGAGCCGTCCGTCTCCCTGTTGCTATGGTGTGGGGCGGCCCGAGCCGTCCGTCTCCCTGTTGCTATGGTGTGGGGCGGCCCGAGCCGTCCGTCTCCCTGTTGCTATGGTGTGGGGCGGCCCGAGCCGTCCGTCTCCATGTTGCTATGGTGTGGGGCGGCCCGAGCCGTCCGTCTCCCTGTTGCTACGGTGTGGGGCGGCCCGAGCCGTCCGTCTCCCTGTTGCTACGGTGTGGGGCGGCCCGAGCCGTCCGTCTCCCTGTTGCTATGGTGTGGGGCGGCCCGAGCCGTCCGTCTCCATGTTGCTATGGTGTGGGGCGCCCGAGCCGTTCGTCTCCCTGTTGCTATGGTGTGGGGCGCCCGAGCCGTCCGTCTCCCTGTTGCTATGGTGTGGGGCGGCCCGAGCCGTCCGTCTCCCTGTTGCTACGGTGTGGGGCGGCCCGAGCCGTCCGTCTCCCTGTTGCTATGGTGTGGGTCGGCCCGAGCCGTCCGTCTCCCTGTTGCTATGGTGTGGGGCGGCCCGAGCCGTCCGTCTCCCTGTTGCTACGGTGTGGGGCGGCCCGAGCCGTCCGTCTCCCTGTTGCTACGGTGTGGGGCGGCCCTTGCAGCCCAGTGGCCCGAGCTGTCCGATGTCCGGGCCGTCTCCTTGGTGTTTCCTCGTGAGCCTGGTGACGGTCTTGCTCTCTGAGCCTGACATGGTCGGACAGCGTGAGACCCAGCCGACCACCGCTCTTTGCTGTACTACTGCATACGGCCATGGCCTGACCCGCAACTTTAGCCGTTCTGACACTGACGTCATGTGGTCTGACCTGGCCCGACCCGATCCGATCCGACTCGACGTCCGCCTGACCTGACCTGACCTCGAGTCTGGCTCACCTCCGCCAGTTCGACGACAACGCGGAGTTTCGCCAGCGTGAGATATTCGCCGAGGAGGACACTAGCGAGTCGGACGCCAGGGAAGTGGAGGCCGCTTCTTACAACCTGAACTACATCGGCATGGACGGCAACATTGGATGCCTAGGTTCGTCGTTTCTCGTGTGACTCTTGGCCGTTCTGCCTTTGTCGTTTTCAGTGGCTAGGCACGAATCATGACTGGTTAGTTGTGGGCGCTAAATAATCAAATCTGGTCGATGCGCCCTGAAATCCAAATTAGAACCACACTCATAACTGGTTAATTTCTTGTCGTTCTACTGTGTACGTTTATCTGGTTTGGAAAGTGCGCCGCTATGTGGGTTTAACCGGGGGAAAAACATCGAAAAAGCATGGTTGGTGAAGCTCAGTTTTAGGCGCCCAGTTTCTAATTAGCGGAGGATCTTCGCCTGTATGAGGATTGCTAGGATTCCGTTTTGGTATTCTGTCGCCACGTGGCAATAACTGGACACAAGGTACTAAATTCAACATTAGCTTATGCATTGCTAGAGCTAGGTATAAAATCAACAGCTGTTTGTTCAGGGACTTCGTCTTCTTTTCGCTTTGGTCACAACAAGAAAACGTTTGGGTGTTATGTTCGTCATGCAGTTCCATACACACGACTTTCAGCAACGTACGTGGCATCTATAACGTTCAGTTACGTCTTAGATCTGGCATGTGCCTAGCGACCCAACAACTAATTAAGCTGCATGATTTAGTCTCGCTAAAAAAAAATCCGTCTATGTATAGGTAACGTATCTTTTGCCGCAAGGAGTGGGCGTAGTACATGAAGTAAGCTTACACCTGTAGCGTGGCAGCTTATGGTTTGTCAGTTTTATCAGTTATACTGGGTTGAAGATGGTCTTAGCCATTTATATGCTAAACCGGTTCTGAACTAATAACTAACTAATCAACCAGGTTATCAGCGCCTTTTCTGTACTAGTTGGCTGGTGCTGAGTTTTCGGTGTCTTCTGTTCGGTCCCATTTGTAATGTGACGCCGTTTTCAGTGTGGTGTTGACATGACTGGCTTTGTCTTCAGTGTGGTGTTGACATGACTGGTGTTGTCTTCAGTGTGGTGTTGACGTCACTGGTGTTGTCTTCGGTGTGGTGTTGACATGACTGGCGTTGTCTTCAGTGTGGTGTTGACATGACTGGTGTTGTCTTCAGTGTGGTGTTGACATGACTGACTTTGTCTTCAGTGTGGTGTTGACGTGACTGGCGCTGTCTTCAGTGTGGTGTTGACATGACCGGCGTTGTCTTCAGTGTGGTGTTGACATGACTGGCGTTGTCTTCAGTGTGGTGTTGACATGACCGCGTTGTCTGCAGTGTGGTGTTGACATGACTGGCGTTGTCTTCAGTGTGGTGTTGACATGGCTGTGGTGTTGTCTTCAGTGTGGTGTTGACATGACTGGTGTTGTCTTCAGTGTGGTGTTGACATGACTGGCGTTGTCTTCAGTGTTGTGTTGACGTGACTGGCGCTGTCTTCAGTGTGGTGTTGACATGACCGCGTTGTCTGCAGTGTGGTGTTGACATGACTGGCGTTGTCTTCAGTGTGGTGTTGACATGACTGGCGTTGTCTTCAGTGTGGTGTTGACATGGCTGTGGTGTTGTCTTCAGTGTGGTGTTGACATGACTGGTTTTGTCTTCAGTGTGGTGTTGACATGACTGGCTTTGTCTTCAGTGAACGGTGCCGGTCTGGCCATGGCCACCATGGACATAATCAAGCTCCACGGCGGCGATCCGGCCAACTTCCTGGACTGCGGTGGTGGCGTCCAGGAGGAGCAGGTCAAAAACGCCTTCCGGCTGCTTACATCAGGTGGGCGTGGTGGACTGGGATCGGCTGAATGACGCGTTGGGCTCACCTCAGGTGGAGAGCGTAACCAGCGTACCGCGTGTATTTGGCGGTGTATTTGTGGCCTGTGTGACGTGGAGCGTGTCAGATGTCTGATCGCCTCAGTTACTTCTGTATTTTTATAACCTCGTTTGGTATGGAAGTGCCTGATTCACCCGTGGAGGCTTGTCAGGCCTACTTACGTGACGCACGTGTTGGCTGTTCATAAACAGGGGTAGTTTCAGGCTTCCTATCAAGCTGAACATAATCCGGCGTTGTCTCACCTCAGGTTTTGGATTTTGTTACACACCATTCTTTCACTAATATCGTGAACATCGCCAAACATTCTGTGCATGCCAGTGGCATTTGGAGATGTATGGTTGATTGAATGATGCAACTAGGATATCTTTACTTGGGAGGTAGATTGTTCAAGACAACCAAAGATTATGTTGCCAGCGGTCTTTTAGTGTGGTGCCTTGTGTTGTCGGGAGCAATGGAGTCCCACACCGGGAACAGGTTTTCTTGATTTAGCATGTTTTGGCCGGTGTGTGAGATGATTTGGAGCGTTGTGCTATTGGCCACCGTTGGCTGTCGTCGCCTATAGCACCGTCACCATGGAAACTGGTGGACTTTAGTGTGAGATGATTTGTAGAGTTGCACTATCGGCCACCGTTGACTGTTGTCGCCTATAGCACCGTCACTCTGGTAGCTGGTGGATTTTAACGCTTGCGCCCAGATTCGTACTGGGCCTGGCTCGTACCGTCATGCGTGCAGCACAAGTCCGGCGTGCTTTCGTTACGTCTATTCTGACTTGATGTCTGCCTGCGCTGCAGATAAGAGCGTGAAGGCGATTCTGGTGAATGTGTTCGGCGGCATCGTCAACTGTGCGACAATCGCCAACGGCATCGTCAACGCGTCCAAGTCCATCAGCCTGAACCTGCCGCTGGTGGTGCGCCTCGAGGGTGAGTGACACCCAGCCTTCATCAGCCTGGACCTACCACTGGTGGTGCGCCTCGATGGTGAGTGACTTCCAGCCTCATCTTCATCAGCCTGGACCCACCGCTGGTGGTGCGCCTCGATGGTGAGTGACATCCAGCTTTATCTTCATCAGCCTGGGCCTGCCACTGGTGGTGCGCCTCGAGGCTGAGTGACATCCAGCCTCATCTGCATCAGCCTGGACCCACCGCTGGTGGTGCGCCTCGATGGTGAGTGACATCCAGCTTTATCTTCATCAGCCTGGGCCTGCCGCTGATGGTGCGCCTCGAGGCTGAGTGACATCCAGCCTAATCATCAGCATCAGTGCCAACCACTGGCGGATCCAGGTTGGTTGGTTGGTTATTGGTTTTACGACACGTCGACCGTTGAGTCATGTAGCGTCGCCAATCTCTCACGCCGATTGGTCGCGGGCGAAGAGTAGCGACAGGTGAGACTCGAACCCACAACCTTTCGATTTCCAGGGCAGGGGGAAACTGGGGTCATGCCCCCGCCCTCCCGATGGAGATGTGGCACCCTCCCATTGAAGCGAAGGCGCACCTCCGGGTCACTGGTGTGCAGTACTCAGCACTCAAATCGGCCCCTGGTGTCAGTGGTTAGCAATCATGGCAGCAGACTAGTGACTTGTGCTGATAACAATCCGGTAGGTATTTCACCTGGTATTCATGGCATCTGACGATTGGCTTGTGATGGTAACAGTCCGGTACGTATTTCACCTGGCAGACATGGCAGCAGACGATTGGCTTGCGATGGTAACAGTCCGGTACGTATTTCATCTGGCAATCCCGTCGGCAAATGAGGAGATGGATCTCGGCTCGGTGGTCCGTCGGTGCACTGGATGTGGGGTGCATTTCCGATGTTGGCATTATGCCGTTGAGCCGGAATTACGACAGGACGATTAGGTATATCCACGATATATTCTACACGAGACCTTGCGCATTGTTAACACGTACTCTGATCACCGACAGCCACCTAGAAAGCAGGTTCTCATCATGGCATTGAAAGCTAATACAGTTAAAGGCCATCCTACGCAAGTTTTGCACCCAGAAAACGGTTTGGTTCAATCATTGTAAAGAGCGACTGTGGCCGATCGTCATCGCTGCCACCAGACGCATTACATCGATGAAGGCCGTCGGTAGGACCATTGTTTTATCGAGCGGTACGATTATGTTCGTCGTATGTTGCTTGTCGATATTTAATGGTGACTAGCGTGCATGTGACCCGAGCCGACTGTGGCCACGCGGGCTGTGGGGCTCCGCACGTCGTTGCACCTATATGCATGAGCAAACGTGCCGAGCCGATACGTGCCGACTTCAGATGCGGGTGTGCGTCAGTGGCTTCGCCTACTGGTGCCGACGGGCCAGGCCGGCACTACTGCCTTATAAATCCAGTCATAGGTGGCGCTGCGTGTAGCTGCGGCCGGTTTATCCCGCTCCATTGTGCCGCCCACGTATGCGGGGGCCCTAATGAGGCTGCTGCGGGCCTACTTCGCAGCAGCAGCCGTCGAACCATGGAATTTATGTTACTGGAGGTAGCTCGACGTTGGCTGGCTGGCTGGCAATCTGGTGCAGATAATAAGCCAACCAGGGCCCGTTTCGAAATGATGATCTGCAGGAAAAGGTCGACGGTTAGTTCAATACAGTTGCAGCAAATGAAGGATGACTGTGCCAGCTGTTTGTCCATTTCCTCGCACAGCTCGTCTCTGGCCGCTTGTGACGTCATCTTCCGCTTCAAACTGGGTGTCGGGATAGATCAGTGGGTAGGGCGGTGGACTCTTCATCGTAAGATCGTGGGTTCGAATCCCGCAACCGGTGTTGTTACCGGGTCCACCCGCAGCCAATCTGCGTGAGAGGCTGGCGACGCTATATGACAGCTGGTGGGAGGCTGGCGACGCTATATGACAGGTGGTGAGAGGCTGGCGACGCTGCATGACCGCCATCGAATGCGTGGTAAAAGCACCCGAGGTCCTTACTGCTGCAAACTTCTGGTATCCGGTGTGAGAATAAATAGTGATGTGAATGCTATGCACTTTCTGCGAGAGAACTCCCGCTAACTTGGTGGAATCCTGAGAAGAGTAAGGCGATTTCAGTGTTTAATTGGATGGCTACGTCGGCCAGGAATTACTCCGATCAAAGTTTGAAGCTCAATTGGTAGAGCGCTGACCTGCACTGGTCTGCCGTAACCTAGCAAGACGGTTCGAGTCGCTTCACGCGAATGATCAATTCTGGTCGAAGCGCCCTAAAGGTCAAATAACAACAACGACGAGTCGCTCCACGCGCTCCCATTTAATTTCCGGCTGGGAGGGGCATTTGGCAACTGGCCCGAGAGATCGGGCTACCGGGGCGGCCGTGTCGGTGCATTAACGGCACGTTAAGCTCTCGGCCAAAATTAAGCCTTGACAATAGGACCCTGGTTCATTAAGCCACCCCAGTAATAATTCGGACCAAGTTGATGAAAATAGAAATAGATAAACGCTATGCCAGCAGTCCAATCGGGAAGCTCGATGTCATGGCCGAGTGTCCCGAACGTTTGACGTGGCTAATTTCCCCAGTATGACCGGTATGACCCAGTATGGTCAATTTTCAGCTGACGCCCTCGGTTGCTCCCACTCCATCCTGCCAGGATAAGGGAAGGCCGGTGAAGGCCACTGAGTTCCTCAGCTACCAGCCGAACTGTATGCTGTGTTTTTGTGGCATGCGCTTGTGCCGGCGTGACTTGTGTGGCGCTGCGGCCGTCCGTGTACTGATGGTAGCGTGGTGTAGCGGCCGTCCGTGTACTGATGGTAGCGTGGTGTAGCGGCCGTCCGTGTACTGATGGTAGCGTGGTGGCAGCGGCCGTCCGTGTACTGATGGTAGCGTGGTGGCAGCGGCCGTCCGTGTACTGATGGTAGCGTGGTGTAGCGGCCGTCCGTGTACTGATGGTAGCGTGGTGTAGCGGCCGTCCGTGTACTGATGGTAGCGTGGTGTAGCGGCCGTCCATGTACTGATGGTAGCGTGGTGTAGCGGCTGTCCATGTACTGATGGTAGCGTGGTGTGGCGGCCGTCCGTGTACTGATGGTAGCGTGGTGTAGCGGCCGTCCATGTACTGATGGTAGCGTGGTGTAGCGGCTGTCCGTGTACTGATGGTAGCGTGGTGTAGCGGCCGTCCGTGTACTGATGGTAGCGTGGTGTAGCGGCCGTCCGTGTACTGATGGTAGCGTGGTGTAGCGGCTGTCCATGTACTGATGGTAGCGTGCTGTGGCGGCCGTCCGTGTACTGATGGTAGCGTTGTGTAGCGGCCGTCCGTGTACTGATGGTAGCGTGGTGTAGCGGCCGTCCATGTACTGATGGTAGCGTGGTGTAGCGGTAGATCGGCCCCGAGTGGCTGTGGCTGCTGCAGTCCACACGGCATGAGGACGCAAAAAGGCATAGACTCAATTGCACGCCCCAGTGGGGGCTCGTCTCACAATCGAAAGGTTGTGGGTTCGAGTCTCACCTGTCGCTACTCTTCGCCCGCGACCAATCGGCGTGAGAGATTGGCGACGCTACATGACTCAACGGTCGACGTGTCGTAAAACCAATTACCAACCAACCAGTGGGGACTGTAAGCTCCTTGAAGCATGGGCGGGGCGGGCCTCCCTAACTCTGACACTGTCGGGAACTAATTTCAGCGTTTGGGCGAATTTTCTATTGACAGACGGAAAATATCAGTTGACTTAATTAGCAACATTCGTTCCAATAAAATGGCATAGTTTGATGCGGGAAATGTCGCGCGTGTTTGATAGGTTTTTATCGTTGTTTTAATCACTCTCCATCAGTCTACCTGAAGGGTATAAAGTCGCGTATGACACGTCCACTATTACTTGGTAAGTTATTTTCGTTTTCTCCTTTGATGACGAATGAGCGTCCAGGGACAAATTTTCGCAATGAGCTGCAATCGGTGACATGGAATCTACACTTATACATCCATTAAATATCGATGTGCTAAAGTGGATGAGATTGCAGCGCATTTGCTCGCGATTAACACGAATTAGATCGACAATAAAAAGGAACCATGAACTCAAAGTCGTGTGTGGCTGTTCGAACTAATAGATGGGCGTCGTGCAACCTTATCGATCAAGCTAAGGCTTCTGCTGAGCCTGAGGATGATTGATGCGCCTGAGCTTGTCATGAAATAGTGTAGCTGCTGAGTCTGAGGATGACTGATGCGCCTGAACTTGTCACGAACTATTGTAGCAGCTAAGCCTGAGAATGACTGATCAGACAGACTGATCCGTCACGAACTATCGTAGCCATTGGCACACCAGGACTGTTGTGTTACTAGGGAAACCACCTGAACAAGTACAGCTGTGGGCTGAGCCACAGTCAAGTCTACAGCCCCTCCCCTGTCCGCCCAAGACAATGGAAAGGTTTGTGACTGGGTGCAATAAGCTGGTAGTTAATCATGGTGGGTTAATTATTAATGGAAGTATAAGGGTTGGTTTTTTAGGCTGTTTTTATCATATGGCTTCCATATGTTTCTTTAGCAGTGGTAGGACAATGGATGGCACAACTAGGGATACTATCTCGGGAAAATGGGACGAGTGCATATTTGAATTCAAGTCACATTGAACAAAATTTGATCCAAACTAATGGAAATTTTTGTTCGAATGAAACAGCAGTTTATTAAGGGCATCGCGAGGTGGTATCACGAGCGTGTGCTAGAGGTATTCGCATTTAGTTAGTCGTTTCACATGAATTCAAACCGTTTGCACCCAACCAAGTTTGGACATCCAAGGTGAGAAGCAGAAATCGACGCGGATTTTGTTGGTTATAATTCGTCGCTAAAGTGCCTGACCTTGCAAGTTTTGTTAGCTTTGGTCTTGAGCGTGACGACATTTATGGTTAATGTTTTCAAAGTAGTGCTTTTATATTTATCGCATGAAGCCTAATGCTAGGCTTACAAGACATGCGTGTGGTCACAAAGTAAACTGAAGGAGTGCTTAAGGATCACCTGTTAGCCCATGCTCAGTTATGTTTTTGTGAACTTATCATTGTTATGATTCGATGCGCCATAAGCCGAGACAATTGACTAACCCTCCTAATTGTTGGCGATCCACCAAAAAAACGTCTTCGGTAGCACAGTCAGTAGGGCGTCCGACCCATGGCGACAAGATCTTGAGTTCGAATCCCACACTAGGCGAGATTATCGGGTCCGCCCGCGGCCACGTGGAGTGACAGGTCGGTGACGTCGGATGGACTGGCGGTAGGGAGCGCCCTGGCGGAGGCTTTGGTTCTCCTCCGTTCCGCCCACGTGTGGCTACTTTTCCACGGAACATCCTGCGTCCCCACGCGGAGACCACTTCCCCGTGGAACATGCCACGTGCCCACGTGCCCACGTGTCGGTGCCTGCTCTGAACCTCCTCCGTGACATAGTGGACGCCTATCTCGGCCGGTGCGGACTTGCGACAGTTCGTGTCGGTGCCTGCTCTGAACCTCCTCCGTGACATAGTGGACGCCTATCTCGGCCGGTGCGGACTTGCGACAGTTCGTGTCGGTGCCTGCTCTGAACCTCCTCCGTGACATGGTGGACGCCTATCTCGGCCGGTGCGGACTTGCGACAGTTCGTGTCGGTGCCTGCTCTGAACCTCCTCCGTGACATAGTGGACGCCTATCTCGGCCGGTGCGGACTTGCGACAGTTCGTGTCGGTGCCTGCTCTGAACCTCCTCCGTGACATCGCGGACGCCTATCTCGGCCGGTGCGGACTTGCGACAGTTCGTGTCGTTGGGCGGCTCACCGGTACTCACCGGTACTACCGTCTCGCAGATGACAGCCCCCACAATTGTTTATTTGTTTATTTGGTGTTTCACGACGCACGTTATGCACATTCACGGCTAATGACGCCGGCCACACTGTTTCGCCGGTGGTCCGCGGGATTTGGAAACGTGCCGAGTGGCGCGAGTGTTCAACCCGGGACCTTGGTATCCAGAGCTCGACACCCTAACCCCACCAACGCCCCACTAACGCCCCCGCCGCCGGCAGGAACCAACGCCGGCGAGGCGCTTCGTATCCTGGCCGACTCGAAGCTGCCCATCCAGACGGCGACCGACCTGGACGACGCGGCACGCCTCGCCGTCGCCAGTCTGTAGTCTGCCGTGTCGGTCCGTGGTCCGTGGTCCGTGGTCCGTGGTGCGTGGTCGGCGGTCGGCGGTACGAGTCTCGACTAGTGCCATCTCCCGCCGGGCGGCACCGTCCGGCCACCGCCAGACCACCGCCAGACCACTGTTTGCACGTGCTGATGTCGGGTGATGTGGAATCGTGTCTTGGCACCGATTTGTTGCTGATCTGTTGTGTGAAGTGAGTGAATTTGGAGAATTTGGATGAGACATTCCAGGGGCATGTGAAGCTCTATTGCTATTGCTACTTTTGAGAATGTTTATATCGGACTCGTGACTGAAATATAATCATTGAATGACGTTCGTGTTATTCCTTCTTGTCTCAAAAGGTGGACTTGAGTATGAGCCAAACTAAGGTGGTAGCAGGGTTCGAAAATGCCGCACAAAACTAGGTCTGTCCAGACCAGTGGATTTAACCCGTTTTAGCTGGCTAGAACCGGAGAAAGCTAGACAAACAAACTGGAATCACGGGAGTTTTTTTTTAGGTTTTTGCATATAGCCAATGCATTGCAGGCAATGTGAATGCTAATCACAATAACATTACTTAAGCATCGGTTATTTCGGGTCATGTATTCATTGTATGGCTGAAGATACCGGGTGGGTCGGGGAGTCTGCACCCCCTGGTTTGATCCCCTCCTAATCTTAGTTTATCATTTTCCATATTCAATCTGAAAATAAGACCTGGACTCCCTTGGTTTGGTCAGAGGATCTCCAGCATTTACTCAATGCGTGTTTGGGAAGTATTGCCGTGTCATATTGTGGTGGGACTTGTACTAGTCGATCGCCTTTCTAGTTATTCCACGATCTGGTTTGAATTTCGTTGCGGTGCTGTTCTGGGAGAGGCCGCCGCGGTGGAACATCAGCAAGGCCATTGGCGTTAGTTTGATGAAATAATACAGGGGGAAATTATAATCTAACGATGCCCCCGTCAATCTAGTCCACCACTTCCGTGGATACTTTTACATCATTATAATTACAATAATATATCAATATTACTATCAATGTTATATCAAAAGTATACAATACAATGCAATATCCATATCATTTACATTTTACATGCCTAAGACCTCCAGAGAACCCCGCCATACTCCCGTGCCGCGGTGGACTGCGGAATGCCGGGATGCTGTCCGTGCTTGTATACGTGCTTACGGAACTTTTGATCATCACAGCACGACAGCAAATCTGGTTGCATTTCGGAAGGCCAGGGCACAAGCTCGGCACACAATTCTTGTGGAAAAGAAAATATCCTGGAGAGAATACATTGGAAAACTTAATCATTTTACACCAACACGAGAGGCCTGGTCCCAGATCATACGTCTTTCAGGACAGTTTTCTTCAGTCCCTCTCTCCGTTTTGAGCGTTGGGAACACTGATATTACTCACCCGTCAGATGTTGCGAAGGGGATGGGTCGTTTTACCTCAGAACGCAGTAAAGGCGAAAGCACTGATCCATAGTTTTTGAGGTTTAGGTCACGTGGCGAGAGGAACCCTATTGACTTTGCCATTTGCAATGACTGAATTAACATCTGCGATTGGCGCTTTGAGAGATGTAGCTGAGTGGCCGGACCAGATCCATAATGCTACACTGAAGCGGCTTCCTCCTGAGGGACTGGAAGCTCTGCTGGCGACCTTTAACCGGGCGTGTGAAGTAGGTGTGTTGGAGTGATGAAATTATTATAGTCCCTATTCGAAAACCTATGAAGAACGGACTGCTACCATCACATTACCTTCTCATTTTGTTGACTTCTTCACTGGGAAAAGTTATGGAGAATATGGTGAACGTTAGGATCATGTGGTATTTAGAAGAACAATTTCTTCGCAAATGAACAGTGGTGTTTAGACGAAACAAGTACCGTTGATCATATTTTACTTGTACGTGCATCAACCCATGCAGCTTTTAAACAGAAACGACATGACAATGCTGTGTTCTACGACATTGAAGCAGCGTACGGTACGACCTGGCGCTACGGTATTATTCTCAAGCTTCAAAAAAGTGGAACCCGTGGTCGAATGGGCACGTTTTTGCAGAACTTCCTAGCAGATCGCCTTTTTCGTGTTCATATTGGTGACCACGTATCTGCACGTTTTCCATTCGTAAATCGTATTCCACAGGGGAGTGTGCTGAATGTTGTCCTTTACGCCATCATTATTTATGATTTCTTGATATATTGCTGGGCTTCCTTCAAGTATTGGTTGCCATTTCGCCATTAGCCATTTCGACGTATTCTTTAAGAGCCTCTACTTCAACTCGCGACAAATTATCTCCAGAAGTGGAGCACCATGAGCGTATTTAAATTTTCCACCTCAAAAACAGCAGCAATGCACTTATGTCGCCGTCGTTGCTGTCCTGATCTGACACTGACGCTGTACGATCAACCGATTCATTTACACCCTGTGTTTAATTTTTTTAGGAATGTATCTGGACAGCCGTTTGACCTACCGGGAGCATCTTAGAATACTTCATGACAAATGCATTACATCTCTGAATATTTTAAAATGCGTCGCACGAGCATCGTACCGAGGTCACAGACAAACACTGCTACTTCTCTATCGATCCCTCATCCGCCCAAAACTAGATTATGCTTCCTTTGTCTGCGACGGCGCCTGTGCATCCGGAAAGCGTGTTCTGGATGTAGTTCATCATGCAGCTATGAGGATTGTGACTGGTGCATTCCGGACTTCGCCAACCGCGAGCCTTCTGGGGGAAGTCAACGAACCACCACTTTTCCTGAGGAGACAGATGCTCGGGATGCGCTACGCATGTAAATTACGCCGTTTCCCGCAACACCCAGCTTACCAAGCAGTGTTCTCGCGTCACACCTTCAATCTTTTCAATCTTTTCACACGATGACGCTCGTATATACCGACCTCTATGCATTCGGATTCATGACCTTGATGAAAGTCAATTACAAATACGCTATGTAAAACGCTCCCCGCAAGTCTTACCACCCCCGTGTAGACTTCTCCCACTGGAACCGAGGATAGACCTGGTATTGGCCGACATCCATGAAGAGGACATTCTCTCGGATGAGTTTAGAGCACGGGCTTTGGAGCACATATCGACATTTTATAACAGCTACGCAAAAACTTTCACGGATAGATCAAAGACCGACGCCGGGGTTGGAAGCGCCTTTGTAAGCGACACAGCTACCATATCGTTCACGCTACCGAGACTTGCATCCGTTTACACGTCCTAGCTGGTGGCAATTTATAAGCTTTGGCTTTCATAGAGGTCGGGGATCAGGAACGAGGTGCACAAACCTGCTAGCTCGCCTACCAGCGTAGGTGACAGATAATCATTATTCGAAGAAGGAAAAGTATTCACCACATAAAGAAGATATATCACTTCAGGAAAGACATTTTAACGCAAAAATATTTCATGTACAGTTTATTTTTGGTTATTTCACAGACTATTCGCTTATATTTTGGTAAGTTATCACTGCAATTTCGGAACAGGAAATTTGGCAGCGCTAACTCTTGGGATAAATCTATTGGGATAGATCCCGGTGCACAATATAGGCTGCACGCAGCCAGCTCCATTAGCTGAACCATGGCGCAGCAGGCTGTCCCAGATACGCCGTGACAGTTGATAGGGTTCGATTGCGGCGACCTGTGCTATTGGAGACCTGTGCAATACCGTTTTGGGAACCTGTGCTATTGGAGTAGGTTAGGTAAAATCCGAAAGTTTCGATATGTGACAGATTTATGGGTTTCAATGCTTGTAGGTGACATTCTTGACGTTTTGTGCACCTCTGATGAGGAAGATCATGTATTTTGTCCGACTCGTTGAGCAACCTCTTGGTACTTAAGAGCGTATCCCACAAGTGCTTGGTACTTAATCCCACAGGAGCTTAACTAAGTGATGTCTTACGTCGCTTGACTTTATTAGATGAAGCAGGAAAAGTCGTGCACTTATGCTGAATTCCTAGCCACGTAGGTATCAAAGGAAACGAGCAAGCCGACAGCGCTGCTTGACGAGCAGCACAGGCTCCCTTGGGCGGGGCATTCACAATCCTGGCCAGGGACTACTGCCCAGGGATCTGTGTTTTTTTCTGGCAAGCAAGTGGCGAGCGAGCTGGGATGCAATTGCGTCGAACAAATTACGGACAATAAAGCCATCTCTCGGTCAGTGGCTCTCGTGCTCGCTTAGGACAAGGCTATACGAGGTGACGCTGTGCCGTCTATGTATAGGACATACTTACGCCACCCATGCTTACTTACTCAATGGTGATAATAAGCCACTGCGTCGTAGATGTGGTGCAGTGCTAGCAACTCGTCGCGTTCTAATTTCATGCCCGAGGCTTTACCTGGAGCGTCGACGTCATTTCGGAAGTGAGCAGGCTCATTTCCTCCTAGCAGTGTTAGGTAGCCAATCACAGGTCGCTAAGTCCGGAAAGATCTTCACTTTTCCATCAGCCGTGAAATTGTGTGCTATCTACCCAGTGCGCTTACATCAAGATTAACTAGGAAGGATACCTGTAGCACAGGGGACGTCGGATAGCAACGGTTTAAGCAATTGGCTGTTATGGGCGCTAAATGACCTAGTCAGCGCGCCCTTAAGCCCAAATAATCAATCAATCAATATATTCTGAAGTAGACCCTAGCTATTATCAACGCTATGTTCCTTGCTGATGTCAAATAGGTGAGGTAGAGGCGTCAATGCTCTCTTTCGTACCAACTATTTCCTGATAGGCAGCCTTTCCTGCCAACTATTAACACGCGCCCTGGAGGGCCTCTGAAAATTACGCGCGCTGGAGGGGGGTGTGCGGATTCCGCCCCCCCCCCCTAAGATCTCGGCTCCTATTATAGCTAGAGTAACGACATTTTCAGGTTAGATGGATATTGTGTTGAACTCTATTGTGTGCAAGTTTCATGACCTTAGGTCAATGTCTTCAAGGCCAAATGAGGTCACATATGTCATATTTTGCTTGTTTTGCGTGCCTTGGCTTAACATGGTTATGGATCGCTGCGATTGTGTTTAAATGCTCCAAAATTGGCATCAATGATGTTTTGGACATATCTAATGATGCAATACAGATGATAGATCCGGCATTTGATCTCAGGTCACCTATATATCAGCACTTTATCGGGTCAGTTACCGGTTCCAGTTACCGGAACCGGACCGCCCGCCGGACAGGCGGGCGGCCCGGCGCAATCGGCTTCACGAAGAAAGGGCTGAAGTACATAAATGAAATATGGAAACGCTTCATGTTCACAAGGTGCACAATGACAAAAACAGAAGTTTTCAGTAGGGTGTAACATGCAAAATTACATGAATCGCATGACTGTCATTTGCGTGTACCTTCTAGTTGAACAAGTTTGGTTCTATTGACCTGTCATGAACTTGACCTGAGTTGACCTCGGTGACTTAGCATGATCTTGAAACAGTATAGCATAACAATAGACATCAAATACGTCGCTAGTATTGCCATGAAGACTTTGCTTTTGCCGATATCCAGGAAGCTCATCAGCGTCGATTTGTGTGGCCTTACGATACGATTTTTTTTTTTGACGGCCTCTAACTGGAGAGAAAAAAAAAATCGGCCCCGAATTTAGTTTTTCTTATTTTAAGCGACGCGCTGGACATTTCTGAGCAGGTACACAAAACATGGCGTATATCGACAGGTAAAATCGGGAGTTTTTTAACGAAAAATCGGAGGGGTGGGCGGATTTCGCCCCCCCTCCAGTGGCGTGTTAACCCGCGTCTCCCGGTGGTGAAGAGTAAGTAAATTCTTTCCCTCCGGCGAATACTTGCGGTAGTGAAGAAAAATACAGCATGTCGAAATTGTCAGTACCCGTTCCTACATCGATTATGCATGTTAATTCAGCATTTTGGTGTCGGATTACCAAAGGTCATCGACCTACGTCAGTTTAAGTAAGCTAATCTCCTTTTTACTTTTTAAACTTAAGCGAGCTGCTGTAGCTGCTATATGGAGATACAAACACCATATATTCAGCCTTTGCTCAGATTAGTAGATACAACAAATCTGCTATCAGAGATTTTAGATTTTTCATTTTTGATAGCGTCATTTTGTAGTGAAATTATCTATATTATAATCAGTATAGCAAACTTGTTGAACTTAGCAACTTGTCCACGTTCTACTGGCAGTGGATTGCAATTACCGTTTCTGAATACAACCCACCCGTCTCAACACAATTGTTTTTCTTCAAACGGTTCTAAAATTTAATTTTGCCAAACTCTGAACATTTAGCTTTCTAAGATATTTATGTCTAAGCCCAAAAAAATGCAGTTGTTCTTTGCGACTCTAAAACAGTTTTAATAATTGACAACAACCCCGGTATGACACTCCAAAGCTGACTTTGTAATAGAGGTTCAAATCCAAATATCTTGATATTGAACCTAATATGTGGATATGAGAGGGAAGTGATTCGAATATTTCTTGTCAGGCTCATTGAGCGCCTTCCAACGATATTTTATGTTTATTTAGCCGCAATGATTTTCGAGATAGCTAGGGGAGGAAATACTTGCTTCTATCAGTGGGGCACGTTCGGTCACATTCCACAGCGGAGCGGAGTTCAAGCAACTTACATAGAGGCATCTCTAGATTTCCGGGATGAGGGGCTCAGGTGCAGATGATGTCCTCTGATTGGCAGAATAAACGAACCATTACTGGTTTGGGAATGCATCTATACCGGCAGAGCAGATAATATATCAGAATGGATGCAGAGCAAAGCAGAGAGGATAATAAGTGTATCATGACGAGTAGATTTGTAAACGGCATGCCTCTTCAGTTCACAATATTGCATGTTAGCTGAATTTGAGTTCGGTCCATGTCGCGAATGTGGTATATTTATTATATATCTAGTTTTGCTTACCTGGTTTTAACAATAGTGAGTCCGGATAACACCACCTGTTGGACGAAATGCGCCAACACTGAGCAATGTGGATATACTTTGATACAGTGTTATGGTGAATGTAATAGAGCACGTTTCGCAACGGTCGGGGATTGTTGTGGATATGTTTTGATACAGTGCTATGGTGAAGGTGGCCAAGTGGTGAAGCGGCCTGACCCACCTGCTGGAGCTCGGATCCGAGATGTTGAATTATCGAGCTCGGATTCATACCTCTCGCAATATTTAGTTGTAGTCGCACATCACTAGTGAACATTGACAAGCATTTATACGGTAGTTTCCGTCCAATGATGCATTTTCCAGAACTCTTGAAGTGCAAAAGCTAAAACTGAAAATATTGTATATGTATTGAACTCGCGGTTACATGGAACGAATTATGATCCTTATAATGCATTAAGTTCGTTCATTACCAACAGAGGAGCAGACAAGGTGAGTTCGGCTTACCTTGAACACCCAAAAATACACATCAAACAAGACATCTTGAGATTTTCACCACGCAAAACCCTAAATTTTCCGCGCTTTTCGCGCGCCGGCAGCTTTCTCTGTTTCATCACATTTGTTTCGTCAGGCCTTCCCCCTGAGCAAAATCCTGGCTGCGCCAATGACTGCCGACCTTGTTTTCGGCAGCTCACCAAGTTATGCCCACACCGCCGCTGCCGCTCTCTGCAGCGGCAGAAAAGCTGGGTGGCTATGAGTGGTCGGTTTGTCATCTTGCGGCGACACGGGCTTTGTGAGGTCAAGTCAGTGAGTTCTGACGTCATAAGCGTGTGGTCGATTTCCTGGCCGGACCAGTTCGTGTTGGTGGCCTGGCCGTCTAGCTTGTGTCAGGTATTACTAATGCAAGGGGACAGCGTCGCCTTGGCGAATGGCATAGTGATCGGTCGGACCATGACACCGAGCGGTACGTCATGTCGGGTTAGGCGACTGATGTTCAGTCAGGCGTCATACGCAACACTAGTGCGGACATCAGGGGATCTCCAGTAAAGAAAGAAAGCAGGTAGGTTCCTGATGCCATTCAAGAACTCTGAAATATGCGCCCGCGACAAGCGCGCCCGGATGCTCACTAGTGTGCGCAAGGAATATAGTTACAATTTATGAGACTCCGTCTCCATAGAATATGATGCGAATTGCATTGATTTAAGTTGGCTTGCCTTCAGATTTAAGTTTCATTACAACTTACACTCATATATTGCACATATTGTTACCTTGCAAGTAGTTTTTTGGAACTATATTCTGGTAAGCATACCGCATTGGCGTGCGGGCCGCCGGCGGCGTCGCCCGCGGCTCGTCGCCGACCGACCGCCATGGATGGGGTCGTCGGGCCCGGAACCATTCCCGGAACGCTAATGGGCCCCAACGCCGAAGTTACAGGCAATTTTTTTTATATTTTAAACAATAGGCAATGTGCCGGGCATTATTTCCGCTACCATTGGAGTTGAGGCCGACAGGTTCCCTCGTTATTGTTTAAGAACATTACGCTTATGGGCGTTATAGGAAAATAATGCATCTACAACCGTGAATTTCTCCGACACAATTTTGGCGTGGCAGAGCCAACGCTGCTTGGTATTGATCACGGCTGGAACTTTATTTTTTGCCGTTCCGCGCTCGACGGCCCGACGAATCCTCTGAGCAGCCAATGCCGGCGCTTGACGTGCATCGAGTCATGCCAGAACCTCAATAATGCCTGGAAGCTTCATGTTAAAAGGTTAAAAAAAATGACGTTGTTAGATATCTATAAACGTAGTGGAGTATGGCATCAGAAGGCAGCTGATTTCACGCCGGTTTATTTGAAACCATCGTAATTTAATTTGCTAATGTATAACATCTGATATATAATTAAAAGGAATGCAATGTGCTATTTTGGGACCCAAATCCTGGAATTGAGCGCAAAGATGGCAGGGTTCAAACTTCGTGGAAGTTATTCAAGGTGATGCCAAAATGTAGCACGTTCGATTTTCGTTTGGTTAAGAACATTGGAAATTCTCAGCTCATCACACAGAAGATGTGATGTGAATAAAACAATGACTCGTTTTATTGCAAGAAGTTGAGTGGCCGATTGCTTCCATTTTATTTTGAGGGCAAAGTGACAGCGTGAAATGATTTGATAATAAAACGAACTACACATCATAAGAGAGCTTGTTTCAATGTTGTTAAAATTTGACCATTGGAAATTACTTCAACCTCCTCTAGAAACTAGACTATAGCATTAAACATAGCAAGCCCACTCTGGTGGTGTTCCTCCACAAACCCACCACCAGAGCGGCGCCACCGGTATTGTGTCCACTCATGACGCCTAACGCGCCTAACAACTGTTCGGTGGTTATTTGCATGCTTTCCAAGGGTTATTATAGTTATTGGACATCGCGAACCAGCTTAGATCACTACGCACATAGCTAAGAAAGGCCCGTGTATCCTGGTTGTACTTAATGCTTGTAGTTAGTTAGTTAGTTTGCTTGGGGTTTAGGGCACATCTACTTCATTGGTCATATAACGCCCATAACAGTGCGTAATTAACGCTTCGATATATTGCATATGCTAGTTAAACTTCGCAGACTACTGCTATTCCGTAATCATAGTAACAAACGGAACGTAAAATATGGCATGGCATAGTTAAACCTTTTCAGCGTGGTGCATAAATTACAGAAAACGATACTTCGGCGAGGTAATCAAAAAGTTGCCCCGATTTGACATCACTCGAGTCATCGCCTAAAACGTCACTGAGTGATAGTGGCTGAAGGCGCCCAAAGTGGCGTCTACACTCATCATCATAACCGGGGCAGGAGAGCATGACATGACGCACAGATAGACGTGCGTGGCATTTCGGGCAGCATGGTAATGCATTGCCAGTTAGCAAGTACGAGTGAGTGGCATATGTGTGCCCTATTCTCAAGCGGCACAACGCTACTTCGTGTCGCCTATTCATGCGCGAACACGAGCTCCATTTTTTGAGGCGATGCTTGATCACTCAACTTATTATCAGTTAGTGTGCTCCAAGAAGCTTGCCACTTCGCGAGCACATACGCAGAAATGGCTCGGAAGTGATCACAGGCGGGGAGCGGTGGGGTTCGCAAGCATGGAGCTAGCGACACACCTTTTGCAGCAGCATCCGCTAGGTCGTTCCCAGAGATGCTCACGTGGCTTGGGATCCAACACAGTACTACTCTTTTACCTGCTTGATGCACAGCGGTAAGGCGCGTTAGGCGTCATAAGCGGACATAATACCGGTGGCGCCGCTCTGGTGGTTGGTTTGTGAAGGAACACCACCAGAGTGGGCTTGCTCTGATTAATGCTATATTCTGGTTTCAAGACGAGGTGCAAGTAATTTCCAATGGTCAAATTTTAACAACATTGAAACAAGCTCTCTTGTGATGTGTAGTTCGTTTTATTATCAAATAATTTCACGCTGTCACTTTGCCCTTAAAGTGAAATGGGAGCAATTGGCAACTCAACATCTTGTGATAAAACGTGTCATACATCTTCCGTGTGACGTCCTGACAATTTCCAATGTTCTTAACTAAACGAAAATGGAGATTGCTACATTTTTATATCATCTTGAATAATTTCCATGAAGGTTTAACCCTGTCACTTTTGCGCTCAATTCCAGAATTTATGTCCCAAATTATCACAGTGGATCACTTTAAATTGTATATCAGATGTTCTACATCACCGAATTAATTTCCAATGGTCTTAAATAAACCGGCATAACATCCGCTGCCTTCCGATTCCATACTCAACTACTTTTATAGATATATAACCCTGTCATTTTTGCACTGAATTCCAGGATTTGTGTCTCGAATTATCGCATTGTATTCCTTTAAATTGTATATCAGATGTTCTACATTACCGAATTAATTTCCAATGGCCTTAAGTAAACCGGCATAAAATCCGCTGCCTTCTGATACCATACTCGACTACTTTTATAGATATCTAACCCCGTCACTTTTTTCCTTTTAACATGAAGCTTTGCGACATTATTGACGTTCTGGCATGGTTCGATGCACGTCAAGCGCCGACGGTTGCTGCCTAGAGGATCCGTAGGGCCGCCGAGCGGTGACACGACAAAAAGTAAAGTTCTACCCTTCGACAATACTAAGCAACATCGGCTCTGCCACGCCAAAATGATGCAGGATAAATTCACGGTTGTAGATGCATTATTTCCCTTCAACGTCCATAAGCGTAATGTTCTTAAACAATTTCGTGAAAACCTGTCGGCCTCAACTCTAATGATGGCGGAACTCATGCCAGGCACATCGCCTATCGTTTCAAATATGAAAATCTGCCTGTAACTTTGGCGTTGGGGGCCCATTAACATTCAGGGAATAGGGATCCCGCGCCCCGCCATATTATGAATGGCGGGCGGTTGGGGACGGGCCGGGGGCCGCCGGCGGCCGGCCGTCTGTGGTTCAAAATAGTTCCAGAAAGAAATACGTAAAGCAACAATATGTGCAAATATGTCACTGTAAGTGGCAATAAAATTGACGTCTGAAGGCAAGCTAACTTTCATAAATGCACTTCGCATCATATTTTATGGAGACAGAGTTTCCTAAATTGTAACTATGTTCTTCGTGCACACACTAGTGAGCATCCGGGCACGCTTGTCGCGGGCGCATGTTTCAGAGTTCTTGAATGGCATCAGGAACCTACCTGTTTTCTTTCTTTACTGGAGATCCCCCGACGTCCGCATTAACATTGCGTCTGAAGCCTAACGGAGATAAAACATCCTGTAAAATTGGATTAGATGGGTCGAGCGTCCGCATCGCTAAAAGGCCACTTAAGGAATCCGTTAAAATAATGTGTAGTGGAGCATTTGACACTTCAATGAAACATAGAGCTTTCAGGATAGCAATAAGCTCGGAGGAATACACAGCAGCATGCGATGCAAGTGAAAAACATCTTTCAACAGTACCAGTAGGAAAAGCGCTGCCGGCGCCAGACTCCGTTCTGGATCCATCGGTGTACGTTGCAACGAATCCATTTTAACTCTCGATGTGCTCCATGGCAAGTGATCGGAATTCATGTGGTATGACATTCACTTTCTTCGTTCCGGCGATGGATGCGTCCACTTCAGGTGTTATGGGTTCCCACGGCAGCGTCGGAATGCGTTCAGTGCGCCGAATACCCTGTAGCCGGAGACCACTCTCATGGAACAGGCGCCGCATTCGTACACCATATGGGACGGCATTCATAGGCCGTTCATCTGGGAACAGCGCCAATATGCGGTTGGAAAATACGTGAGCATAAGCTGGGTGATCCGGATGTTGCCGTAGTCTGCAGGAATATCGCATTCCAAGCTGCACACGGCGCAGAGAGAGAGAGAGTGGAAACTCGTGAGTTCCTGCGAGGAGACTCGCCGTTGGAGATGTACGAAAGGCCCCTGTAATGATCCGAAGCGCCGAGTGGTGAACTGTGTCCAGAGTACGTTTGCTGGTAAAACATGCTCCGTCATAAATAAAACATGCGTAGTCAAGTTTTGATCGAATAAGCGATCGATATAGCAGAAGCAGTGTTGCCCAGTCTGCTACATAGATTGCACGAGTCACACATTTTAAGACATTCAGGGTTTTCACACACTAATGTCACAACGTTTTAAGATGTCGGTATGTTAAACGCGTATCGCGTGAAATCTGACTACCGGTTGCACCGGTATCGTCTGCCCGTAAAGTATCTGTGTTCCATGGATATCCATCCATGTTGTACATCTTGTCCATGTCCATGGATATCCATCCAATCCATGTTGGGACAGCGACGGCGGCGACAGAAGTGCATGGCAACCGTTTCCGCTGTGGAGAACTGGAAACCATTCACACTGCCCCATTTATCTAAACATCAGACGGCTAGCTGCAGCTGTCTTTCCATCAGCGGTGTCCGTGAGGCACATGACCACATTGCAAAATCATCAACATATAGTGATTTCCTCACGCTCCTAGGAAGTGAATCCCCAATATCATTTGTCATGATCCCGAAAAGGGTCGCGCTTATGACACTCCCTCGTGGGACTCTGTTCTTCTGAACGAACCAATCCGAGAGGCAGTTTCCGATTCTTACACGAAAACAAAGATTTGACAAAAAATTAAATGATGCCCCTTTTCCTCGGATCCCGTGCTGGTGAATTTTCTGAAGAATTCCCCGACGCCACGTGGTGCCGAAGGCCTTCGCAATGTCCCAAAATACAGCGCCCAGATGTCGCTTCCTCTGAAATGCGAGGCCACACTGCGTGTTTACAAGAATATCATGGTTTTCAAAAAACCAGGATAGGCGCCCGTTGACGAGTTTCTCCATAAGCTTACCTAAAACGAACGTCAAGAAGATTGAACGATAATCTAGGGGGTTTGAGCAAATTTTGCCAGGTTTCAATAGGAGGACCACTGTAGCTTGGCTCCACGTGGAAGGGTATGTGCCGCCGTTTTGCCATATGTGGTTAAAGGTGCGTAAGAGCTCTGCGGCGACAAAGTAAGGCAAGTGTCGCAACAATTCATTATGCACCTCGTCGGGTCCTTCGGCAACCCTACGTAGTGTGTTAATAGCCGATTCCACCTCAACATGGGTAAAACTCCGGTTGTACGATAGATGCTCTGGGGTGGAGAAGTACATCGGGATTGCTTCACAGCGGGCTTTGTGGCGTATAAATTGTGGTTCGCTGTTGCCGGCGTTGCTGGCGTTGGCCAGGGAAATTTCAATCTCGTTGGCTACGTTAGCGGGGTGCGCCACTTCACGGTCACAAATCGTCAATGTGGGAAGCGGGACTGCACTGAATCGGCTAGAGATTCGTTTGATGCGAAACCAAACCAGGGAGGTTGGTGAAGAGCGATTCAGTGAGCCGACATATTCACGCCATGAAGCACGTTTGGCCTCTCGCATAGTACGCCGGGCGAGAGCCCGAGCCCGCCTGAACTCTATTAAGTTGACGGTGATGCTGTTACGATTAAAGTTTCGGAACGCGCGTCTTCTAGCACGGATGGTGTCCCTCATTCCCCTGTCCACCATGGGACAGGGGTGCGGCGAGGAAATCCAGAGGTATTTGCGATACTTGCAGAGGC
Organism: Ashinkailepas kermadecensis; assembly: GCA_034440615.1. NCBI lineage: Eukaryota > Metazoa > Arthropoda > Thecostraca > Neolepadidae > Ashinkailepas > Ashinkailepas kermadecensis. The sequence continues at coordinate 730,562 of JAOTOM010005069.1, forward strand.
ACATTCCAACAGACGTGTAGTGAAAACCGCTACTGGAAGTGTGGAGACCCTGCTTCAGAGCAGAAAGCGGATTCAGTCCTTTCCTGAAATTTACCCCAGTCCGCCTTCTTGAAGTTCCGTCGTCGCGGACGTGGGCCTAAAACTCTACCGTCCAGATATCATAACCAGATCGGGAAATGGTCGCTTCCCAATGGTTCGGAGTCCACAGTCCAATCGAGGCACTCGGTCAGCTGTGCGCTGACAAGGCTGAGGTCTATTGCGGAGGTGTTGCCGGAAGGCGTGGAGAAGTGTGCGTGTATTGTATTTAAAATGCATAGCTTACTTGCTGCTCCCTCCTGAGATGATTAGAGGGGGTGGGGGGAAAAGGGTGGTTTTGGAAGTGGAGGGGGTAGGTGGGGAGGGGGAGTTCCGGATGGTGCAGAGATGAGCTGAGTTTGTGTGGGGTCGGTGGAGTTGGCGGGTAAGGATTCCAGGTTACTTTTAGAGGGCCTGACAAGGCCTATTGATTCGCTGCGCTCGATGCCACTCCTCCAGAGCCAGCTCTGCAGCCGCTGCGCAGAGGCAACTTGAGGGGCCAGTGGCGACTGGGTCGCGCGCATTGCCGTTTTGGCAGACGTCTCAACGATATTTTGTCCGCTCGTGGTAGGAGGGGCCTTGGTCAGGCCCTACTCCTGGAGGCGAGGCGCTTCAGGATCAGATACCGGGCACTGTTCCGGCAAGATGCAAACGACGCCAAAGGATCACAATAGGTCACTGAGCTGCGAAAGAAACTGGGAAGCGCTGGGAGTCTCCCGGTGAATGATGGTAGGTTGCGTGACTTTTACTTTGCCTGCATACGACACTTTGGGATGGGTATCTACGTCAATTTATCAGGCCTGTCGATATGATATTTGTTTGGTGGATTTCAATGCGATAACGTCTCTTTCCTTAATATGTACTGGACAGGTTCTGTCGTAGGCAATGTGCGGAGTCTGTTCCTGGTCACAATTTATGCACCACAGCACTTTTGAATCACTTTTCACCGGTGTGTTCTGATGCGCCACATCTACCACAGGTCGGGCGACCTCGGCAATGCTGAGTGGTGTGGCCGTATCTATGGCATCTAAACCACCTCATAGGGTTTGGAGTAAAAACACGAACCTTCACTCTCACGTACTCAACGTACACCGCCACGGGGAGGTCTATGGGGTTAAAAGTCAACACAATATTGTTAGTGGCTTGCAGGTCGCTTCCGCGCCTCACTTTAATCCTCTGTGCTTCCACAACACCGTATTCAGAAAGACCATCGACAATTTCAGCATGAGAAACTTCCCTCAGATCAAAACAATGTATAACACCTTTGAGGAATTTTTGGTCCTGTGTGGTTCTACCAAAATAAGTATCGTCACGTCACGCCTCCTGTCATGCTCTCGTTCGCTGTATTTAAATTCAGTTAAGACCAGAGTTTTCTTTGCATCCTCAGAACTTCGGAATTCCACTTCAAGTGCTCCATCCCTCAGTTTTTCACAGCGGACTATGTCACCAAGCAGGTGACATCCGCGCTTCCGTTCAAAAGGAGAGAATGCTGATAAAGTCTTTCCAGGGTCGGTCGACTTGAGGATCAGCACTGGTGGCGACGACAACCTGACTGTGCCATAGTTTCTGGGTTTTGGCGAGGCGAAGCGGTGTTAGAGACTACGGGGTGGGACGGGAGGAACGCAGGGCGGTAAGCCTCTGCATGTGTAGGGTAGTTGTCACAGCTTACGGTAGGCAAGCTGGTGTTCTGGCCATTTGTCGGAGGACCAGGGATGGTTTGTTTGTTGAAAGTTGCCATAGAGTGTGATTATTTAATCTCCTCGTACGCCCCACCACACAGGGGCCCTACAGGGGGGACGCCTGTATCCCGCGGACGGGAGGACGCCAAGCGCCCGAGGAGTTATACGGGGCAGGCGGCGCTTTCGCACGGTCGGGAGAGAGCGACTCACCACCCCGACCACACTAACAGCGCCGCCCACCCCTTGACCCCGGCCGGCCGGGCCGGTAGGCACCAGGCGAGAGGCCAGGTCCCCAGCCCGAGGCGACCTGTCGCTTGGCCCATATGGGACCTACTGGCTCGCCCGCCCCTCCAGAATATCGGGACCAAAGAGGCGTGTTGGTCCCCCGTTGCAACTAGCACCGTGCGATGGGGGACCTCAGCCTCCAGGACTCCGTCAACCCCGGGGGACGGGCCGAGAGGGCGCGACTACCCCGATAAAACTGAGCGGACGGGTAGACCAGGGGAAGTTCACCTACCTGCTCGTGACAAGGGAGGGGTTGGTGTTGCAGGGTTGGATGAAAGACATGCAAAGGGCCGCTGGCACGGGGTGGATACTGGAATTGGAAGGGAGGGATGGACGATGGAGACTACGTGAGTCCCCAGAAACACCTCCGTGTTTCCACACCCCTTATCGCGGCGGCTGTGTTACCCCGAGGGAGCGCCAATTCCCTGGCCAGCGGAGTAACGAGGCTGACCCCACTGCGGGGATTAATGCTTGTAGACAGGTATGATATGAAATTGAAGGATATTAAATTGATCTTCACTGTTCAGAAAACGTTTCAGGTTGGACAAATTGTGAAGCTGTATTCCGAAGTTCCAACCTTAAATCATTGTCAGGGACGCACACTCGTTACATAGGTGGCGATCGGCGAACTGGTCGTAAATTTAAATTACTGCAGCACAACAATAAATACTACAAAAGTCACCCAGCACGTCCAGTACGAGAAACACAAAGCAAAAGCAAAACAACAAGCGTACCCATCCATGCATGACACTGACGTCACGGAAAAAGCACCGCGGCACGAACGCGTCCAACTGGCGGCAGAGGGTAGGCAGTTGTGGCATGCAGGCCACCGAAATCTCACCACATGAGTACACACATCCGTGTACATTTCCCTGGCCTTCCTCTGATGTCAGCAACCCAATCGATGTGATAAGTTGCCAACCACACGCAAAGCACACCAATCAACAGGATACATTATGTTGCATGCCATGTCGATGGGGTCGAATTGATAACCGAGTTGAGCTCACCAATAAGTAGATATTGAAATATTGTCAAGTCCGCGCCGTCCTTCGCTGTACCTAGGATGTCTATATTGTAGTTGACACAGTGGTGTAGACAAGGGGGTGGAAGCGAAGTGTGCAGCCCACTGGAGGGTTGGAGGGGGCCATCCAACCGACAGCCTTGAGGGGTCTGCACACACACACATTTATTATATATATAATATATATATATATATATATATATATATATATATATATATATATATATATATATGTATGTATGCATATATATCCTAAGTAGAGGGAGAGACGCTGCTGACTTATAAAATCCTTCATTTCTTCATCAGTTCAAACGGGTTATTAATTATAATCAAGTGTTATAGCATGCAACGTGATGTCACAGATTGATTGGTGTGCTTTGCGTGTGGCTGGCTAATTATCGCGTTGATTGGGTGGCTGTCGTTGGAGGTAGGCCAGGCATATACATATTGATGTGGGAAATTATGCGGTGCGATTTGGGTGACCCAAATTTAACAACTGTCTACCCTCTACAGACAGGTCGACGCGTCCGTGTCGCGGTGGTTTCCACCCGCGGTTATTATGTCACGCATGGATGTGTGCGTTTTTTTTGTATTTGTATCGCAGTGGAGATGGTAGGTGACTTTCCAGTTTTTATGTGTGTGCAGTAATTTGAATTTCCGAACCTTTCGCCGATCGCCGCCCATGTAGCGAGTGTGTCCCCCTGGCAATGACCTAAGGTCGAAACGTCAGAGTGCAGATACACAATTTGTCTAACTTGAGGTATTTCCTGGACAGTCGATAACAATTTAAGGTCTAATCTGTCTAAAATCACGATTAGACCACTCAATTAGACCGCCGTGCCTGATGCATGCTCCTTCGAAAGTGTCAACAGAAATGTGGCGTAGGGCCTGTTTACACGCGGCAGAAACTCGACAGATTCCCGGCAGAATCGTGACGTTGGCAGGACTGAGCAGGACCCGGCAGAACCGAGCAGAATCGAGCAGAACCCGGCGTCGGCGACGTCCGGAGCCTCTGACGTCACAGCACAAATGGACGACGTCACGCAATGTATTAGCCATAGTAATTTTGATTTAGTAGCTTCATCGACGTCGGCGACGTCGGCGGCAGGAAACTTGAAATATTTTAAGTTGTCTGCCGCGTTCTGCCGTCAGACGCGAGGGTCGGAAGGCTTCTTCTGTTGTTGCTGTTTCGGTTATTGGCGGGTAGGCACCTTCTACATGAGCAAAATAAGTACTGATTGTCATGGATGGAGATATTGGTGAGTAAATTGTGCTTTCCGTTGACCTTTGCAATATATCCTGAACTGCATAATGGGTACATGACAATTCACGCAATGGGCAGACTCAAATGAATTGAGGGCACACCACAGGGTAATAGGTACCTACCTATGTTAAAATGTTGTGTTATTGGGGGAGCAAAGCCAACACTGAGGGGGCACTTGCCCCCTCAAAAATGTTTAGAGCATATAAAGCATCAGCCATGCATGTGCTTATTTGACATTATCGCCTCATATTACCATGTGTTCATTGGGTAGGTACAACATATTTGGACCCACACTGCATATGAACCTATTCTGTTGGAATTCACAATTGGATGCAGCCTGAAGTTCGTGTCTCTCATCACCAGATCTCACTCTCACCAAAGATTTTGTTCTGTTTGAATATTTTTCCATTATCACGTGTATGAAGGAAATCCGGAAAATCTAGGGGTGGTGAACATGGTGTAAATAATGCATTGAGGGTATTACTGGATTTTTTAGCAAAAAATGTTTAAATGCAGGATGTTTAATGTTTGTTAACCTGATTAAGGTGATACGACCGCTAATTTCCATCACCAATTCTTGCTTTTCAGTTGGTGAGGGAATTAATCCCAAAAATAGGGACTGAATGACATCATATACATATATATATATATATATATATATATATATATATATATATATATATATATATATATATATATATATATATATATATATATATATATATATATATATATATATATATATATATATATATATATATATATATATATATATATATATATATATATATATATATATATATATATATATATATATATATATATATATAAAGGAAGAATAAATTCATATTTAAAACAACATAATGAAACTTCCTTTTTTATTCCATTGTAAAAACTAGCAGCAAATCCAACGATTTGAAACTTAGATTTGATGAACTTGGATTTGAGGAATTCACACATTAACTTGGCCACCTCAATTATTGATTCCTCCCTCCAATCAGACCGAAGCCTAATCATTGAGCCTATGGAGGTGTCCTTCAAAAACGCTTAAGTGTATCCCCACCACTGCTCAATGAGTTTTTAGCCAATGGTGTCCTCCAGATCAAATGGCCATGAAAAACATCAATTGCCCCCTCCACCCAATCGATTTCACGAAGTGACACTCACGCAATGGCGGCCACAGGTGACGAGCGGTATTCAGGACATACCCTATGCAACCCACTACAAGCAATAGCGTGGCGACGGTGACATTGCGAATGTCGGAGCAAGATGGAGAGTCCATTCAAGACGCACGATTATAATAAATTGCACACAATGCCGGATTTGGTAGGTGGAATCGCCACACCTCCCCCTCATATATTCAGGTCTAAAAGAGCCATGCTGTAAACGGTTTAATAAAGCGCAGAAGTTGCCATGGATTGTTTAGAAACGGTCACCAGACAAGCTAAACATATTACATAGCGACATGAAATGAGAATATTAGGGGTAATAATTATATATATTAATGCGATGCCATTTTTTTTCATAAAAAACGATGCCATTAAATTTCTATAAAGCATAGTAGGGAGGATAACGTCCACAGACATGGGTCTCAATATGCGTGCTTTGTTATTTGCAAGTTAGCTGAGGGAGGGATCGTGACCCACGCGTCATGGCCATATTCCCCTCCCCCGCCCCAGTCAGTCTGACCGTTCCACATTTATTTGGATCTCCCCAGTGAAAACTCATCCGAGAGGCTCCACCACATTGGTTGTTCCGCCTCCTTTGTCCGTTTCTAAACACGCCGCTGCACCTCGACAGTGGCACAGGAATGGTCTCAAAGTTGGGGGGGGGGGGAAGACCCCGCTCGGTTACCGCGCCTTCTTAATCCTGGTAGGGATGAAGGAACCGTTTTCTACACTGCAGTTTAGCCTGCATCAGCTCTGTAAGATAAATATTTTTCCCTGCATCCTTATTATTATGGTAACCTCACTACCGTGTACTCGAGAAAAGGAGCCCTTCTTATAAAGATGTAGTGTCAAATACCTAGGCATTAATGCCCGAGACGCTTCGTAGCGCATTGGATAGATGACGTAATCCAAACCAGTATGACTTTGACAGAATGAAGCGTGACGTCAGAGTCTGCCGCCGCCTGCTAATTTCTGTCGCCGCCTGCTACTTTCTGCCGCTCCCTGCCAATTTCTGCCGCCGACGTCGCGAACGTCGGGTCTGCCGACGCACGATTCTGCCGGAATTCTGCCGGAACGACATAGATCGATGTGAGTGTGTTTAGTTCGAGAAAACCAGGACTGTCCCTTAACCCGCTTTCCAGCCCTCCGGAGGGCTGGAAAGTGTGTTAAGGAAAAAGTGGGTTAAGAACAAAAAAGTAACTGGAACCAATTATGTCGCGCTAGATCAGGCTCCTGGCCCATTGTGCCTCCGTCAGTTTCTGAGTTTTACGGGAAGTCGAATTCGCCGTCTTCCTCCCCAGTCGGTGTTGGGTAGCGAAGTTCCTCAGGCGGTGCTGGGTGGTGAAGTACACCAGGCGGTGCGATTTACCAGGATTTTCCGGTTTTGGCACACAAAACCGTGTAGAGACTTCTCTTAGAACCCACAATGTACGGACCCTTGTCAGCGCACCATGAAGGTTTTCTCCTATTGCGCACAATGATGAGAGACCCATAACCCACAATGAGGGAGGAGGACGTTTATAGCAGTACACTGAATGAGGTTCCGCCCTCGTAACTCCTGCAAATGCATGTGAAACTGAAAGGTCAGCGGCATGAAACACTCAGGGTAAGCGGGTGATCAGAGAAGCTTGCAACGTGAGGCCGAAAAGGTCGAAGGTCAAGACCCTGCTGGGCCGACGGTACCACGGATAATAGTAAACGGATCGGAAACTCTTGGGCGGCACTTTGATGTTTGCGACCACCGACCGAAACTAGCGACATCTATCGGACGATCGCAGAAGTAATCCTGGATAGGTGGTGCGAAGGACACCCCATCGAAAAAGCTTGACGGGATGGGGAAATATAGCTGAATCGGCCATCTACCACGCGTCGTTTGAAAAAAAAACTGTGCCTTCGGCGCCAGCCGGGGACGCATACTCCAGTAGCCGCCATCCCTTCGGCCGCCGTATAGAACCATGAAGCTCGTCACCAACTAACCTGTGCCGACTAACTGAGGGAAGCGGAGTGTCATGAGAGCCGGATGAAAAACGAGGGAGAGCATCTGCCCTCCTCCCATTCCAACCGTATATGCCTGGGACTCGTCTGGGGCAGGCCAATTCCATTCCGATGCCCCCCCCCCCCCACAAAAAAAGGCTGCTGATTGGCCAAAGACCGATTGGCTGATTGGCCCTGGCAGTCACATTTCCCACTGAGGTATATTCTTTGACAAACGAGGGGACCCTGAGCAGGCATAGGAGCACATGATGAACATTGATTGGGCCGAGGGCCCAGGAACAGCCATTGGAGCCCTCTGATGAACTGTCAGGGGCCCCTGCATGACCCCATTGCAGCTGCCACGTCTCCTATGTTAACCCTCGCACGCCCAGGTGGGTGGGTAAATACCTACCCCCCATGACATTTCGTACCACACCCAAAAAACGGTTTGCACTAGAGCTCTGACATTTGCAGTACCTTAAGCTACATCAATTTGACACATCCTCCAAAATTATCAGGTCAAGATCATGTCAGGTCAATGACCTACAACACTTTTAGTGGCAGCATGTCGGACCAAACTGCGGAAAATCTCACATATTGTGACAATATAGATACACGATCGATTAACAGATTGCATATCGTTCTCAATAACCATTTCACACATTGAAGCATACCCTACCATAATGACCCTAACAAGGTCATCATAGGTCCCCGACCGACTTCACCTGAAAATTGACTTTGACCTTTGAAATCACATGACAAATTTCTCGCAAAAGCTATAAAATTGTCAGTACCATGCGTTGGATACATATTTGGTGTGGCGAATGTCAGGTGCAGGTCATCCTAGGTCAGTGACCTATGCAGTGCCGATAACATATGTGATAATATGGTAAACTGGCTTCTTTTGCCTCCGGTTTATCAAATTTTGAACCGTCACCTCAGGTCATTATAGGTCAAGGACTAAATTGATCTACAAATCAGTTTTGGCCGTGCAGTATAATAATAATTGTGCACTGTAGTTCTTGAAGTCTTTGTGCCGCCTGCGCTATCAATTTGTTTTTGTTTGACCTGATATGACCTCTACGTTGACCTCGGATAAAAAAAGGACTGAACCAATTCCTTCTTAGAATCACCCAATCTATCTGTTGCCGTTATGTATATGGGGAGGGGTAGGTAACCTACCCACCTCCCCGGCCGGAGGGTAGGTAACAATCCCCCCCCCTCCCCGACCGGACGAAGTTTACGCGGAGCATCGGCCGTGCGAGGGTTATGGTCGTCGGCGGCGGGCTGCTAGTGGGTGAGGCAGCTAGATTAGGTGCCGCGACCCATCGGAATAATGACGCCATGCGAGTACTGGTTTGCAAATGTTCAATTTTGGGCACCCATAATGCGATATTATTGGGAATGATTTCAATTAAAAAAACAAGCTATTGACCCATTTCCATAAAAAAAAACTCGGAAGTTGTATCATATTATATTCTTCTGAAATATGTAGCGACGGCAACCCGATGAGAACCGAATCAGACAATTGCTATGCTTCAGGGTGGCCAGAAGGGCCCTGTAGTCCTGCAGCAGCTCCTCACTCCTAGCTCCCCACTCGCACCTATGTTATTTACTCCTACCTGCACTACAACTGCCCTATACTAGTGCTCACTGGTGGCCTGCGTCACCACTGGCACCAAGTCTTTGACCTTGGCACCAGGCCTGGTGATGCACCGATCCTTTCACTTACAACCTTTCAAAATATTCAGCCATGTACCTTAGGTAAAGATTGCAATATTTATGTGAGACAATTTCTCCTTCGGACTGCTCCTCAGCCTCAAATCGGACATCCTCCAGCCAAAACCCTTAGTTTCAGAGCTGCATATGCAGGTGAAAATTGGTACATTTACGGCGCCCCCTTTGACCAATGCTTCAAGCCAAGCAAAAGCTCAAACAGACTAAATACCACTGATTCATATTTTCTCGTGATTTAGAGTAAATAACTGGGCAATGCAATGGAGAATTACATGCTTCACTTGATCCAAAACAGATAAGTTGCTCCCAAAAACACACACAACGCGCCATAAACGTAGTACACCACGCCATGCGTTTAAACGTTCCCTGAAACAAAGAAATGAAGGCAAAGATGTTTTTAATTAATTCCTTACCGCCACAAAGTTCCATGCAGCAGAATCACGGTTCCCTGGCTTCTCCAAAAAGCGGAAATTGACCGAAACTAAACCACGCTTTACTCTCCAACGCGGGAATGTGCTGCTGGAATCAAACAATATCCTATCCAGGATTAGCTTCGGCCTCCAACCGCTAGGTGGCAATAGTCCGTCCTTGGTCGCCGATTCCGGGGAGTTTCCTATCCGTTTACTATTATCCGTGACGGCACTGAACATATCACCGGCATGTGATCAAATGGGCCACCGTAACCCGACCCAACCCAACTGCACCGCGCGTGATTTAAACTATAGCAAAGTTATTACTTCTAGATCAAGATATCATATTTCCAGTTTGGTGTCGACATTGCCAAGACTATCACCAACATCACATCACAACATCACAACAACGTCATGTTGGTTGGATTTGAACCATCACAGGTAACTTCGAAGGACGATATGACGCGAAACTTCCGGCGCATATTTAAAGCTTGCGCGCACAACATATGGTTGAATCTTGCTCAGGTAACCGAAATATAAACGCGAGGCGTTCATCTCCCGCTCGCCGTGCGTGAACGAGATGCCGGATGGGGCGGGTGGATCCCACCCTTTCTTCAACTCTCCACCACACTCCAACAGGCGTGCCAAGCAATACTGAGCAAATCGTGCCCGGTCAGCCAGCATGTCAGCAAGTTTGACATCTCGGCTGCTGTATGGCCAATGCAGGTGAAGTGCCCTTGAACCAAGCTAACCATTATCTAACCAGCCAGCCGGATTTGGCAGCTCGGGCACGCTTCGTTGGTGGCCAACCAGTCATCCTGACCGTCGAAGCTGAATATTACTGAATAACTAGTTAAAACACGCCACTGATTGGCCCTTTGTGAACAAGTTCGTGGTCTTAGCCAGCCACTCTGAGTTTTGAAAATTTGATTTTACCGGATCCTATTGAAGTTGCTGACGAACAGACAGTGAGTCTGAAGCAAACTTTCTTGTATTGATGTAGCCAAAAGTCATACGATGTGCACCAAATTGGTGGCTGAGTAAGCACGTATGTTCCATAAGCATTACTTTTTCTTAATCGACATTTTACTGGATGTGGGCAGCAAGTAGCGTGATAAGCAGGTTTGACAGGTAGGTACTACCCAGGATGATTCAAGATTGCTGGATTCTCACTCAGGAAATTCCACAAGAAAGGATATATATAAGATAAATCAACATAGATCAGAAAGATGAGCATTGGCCTTGATGTATCTTGGCGTAAAAACCTTTGGGAAGAGCATAATGTGTTGAGGGAATCATTCATGTGCTGCAATATGTTTAAGGTTCTCCCAAAACTAATATGTGATCACCTCACACTGACGGATCGGCACTTTTCCCAAGAATGGCCTACACAGCCATATCAATTGCTTGGCATACAGATTGAACCATGCAGTTTTGGCAAAGGAAAGAGGAAAGACCTAGGACAGGGGCAGCATTAAAAAAAATCCCATAATACTATGTACTTCTCCACCGGAAAGTCACAAACCTAAAAACTGAACACATAAACCATAAATGACTCGTAATCACAGAGCAAATTTAACTTCCATTCACATATTCAAATTAAAGCAGCGCTATAGCTCTTTCGAATACGTATGAATGAGGAAACCTCTGGCAAATATCGCCGTATATTGCGCTTTCATTTCATAACAAGCGCAAGGTATTTGGCCTTCGCTAGATGTAAAAAAAAACTGTATTTGGAATGCATTGCACCCCAGGAAATCGTTATGAAAGCTCACTTTCGAGCTACATCGGGGCATGTTTCGCAGAAAAAGTCCCCATGGATTCCAAAAATTAGCTACCTGTCTGCTAGCATAGGTACGAGAAAAGTGGAATGCTTGCACCGAAAGCTCAACTAGAAGTGTTCAGGACCGGTGGGCTCTTAGACCTGGCTGTGATGAGTTGCTTAGTCGTCTCTATAATCACCGACCATAAATTCACTAGCGGATCCAGGAGGGCTATCTCAGGCACCCCCCCCCACGCCCCCATGCTGCTTGCTTTGGAGCGCAAAATTGGTCTTTGATAACAATTGATGAAAAGCTCGAGATTTGTATGCCAATTCCAAGGAATTTGACAATCGTAAAGAATAAAGAAAACAAATGTGAAATTAGTTTTACTTGGCCATACTGAGCAACTGAAAACCAGCTTTCTGGATGTGCGAATGCAACCAATTAGTACTGGCATGCTGAACCGGCCCATATTCCAAAACCCGGCCTGATACCAAGCCTGGCCAGATGATGTTTGGAGTCATGGTTTTGTTCATGTTTCATCCAATAGTAGGTAGGCAAGTGACAAGGAAGTTTGAGAAGGAAAGTGGAAGGGGATGTTAACAATCTCTAAATGTGATCACCCATGACTGAATATAATAATGGGTGGCAAATATACCATGTCTATCAGTGTTTTTTCCATCAGCGGTGTACGTAAGTGAACCCTTTACGAGTATCAATTCTATTTTATTATATACTTGGTTCATTGGTGCATGAATATTCTTGCATTTCCAGTCCCAGGAAAGTTATAGTTGTTGTTTGACCTATAATAATTGATTGGGGTTTTCTTAAACTCCTCTCTGTGATGTGCTCCTCTCTGTCTGTACAGTGGACAAATGTAGCCATGCCTATATTAGGAAATACGGAGTATAGTTCATACAATGTAATTTGTGTGTGAATAGTATTCATGTAAAAACTCATTTTATGTTCAACTACCTTCTTTCAAGCTTGTTTCATGTTTACCAAAGTAGATAAAATGGCATAGTTTAATATTTCTATGGGTATGGTGGCTTTTCAAACAATTGTGATAAGCAAATTAGCCAAGCCACCTTAGCCAACATATTCTGCGGAAAGATGGGTGAGTCCGCTCCGAGAGCTAGAATTGCGCATCGTTGAGAGTCTGGCTCCGGACAGTAGGATGGAGGCAAATACTGCCTGGTAATTAATCCACCTCCGTTCTCTGGACGTGGAGAACAGATTGTGCAGTGTTCAGAGGATGCAAGGGCAGGTTTGCCACGCCATAGGCTCCGGGGTTGAAAGGGTAGGGTAGGATAGGCATAGTAGTATACCTAGCCGGCATAGACGAACATGGGACGCATCCAACGTGGAAGGGACTCGTGCCCACCCGTTGGATACGTATGGCTGGTGGCACGTTTCCAGCGAATAAAGCCAGGCGAGGCATCGATTGCTATCAGGTTAGGTAGGTCGGTCATGGACACCACAGCACTTGCATAGCCCTCGGAGCCAGTAACTCGGTCCCATCAGTACATTAAGGCCTGATACAGGCCAGGAACGCTACCAGTAATGGCGAGGCCAGCTATGGTTGGTAGCGAATTATTACAACATTTGGCCCACATGTCTTCCAAAATAGAACAATGTTCAGCCGCTATGTATGTTTGTGCACCACTGGGTGGGGTGGGGGGGGAGGGATAGCAGTAGCCAGAATGGGAACCGAGCAATTTGTGAATTAATAAGGAGGGAGTGAATGGGACGAGCGAATGTGAGCGCATGTGGAGAATGAATGTGTCAGGTAGCTCTAAGGGCCAGCGGAAGCCGACTGGGGATTCAACACAGGCACCTATTTCGTGTGGTACATTGCACAACATTTTAATACTATTTGCACGAAAAAGCTCCAATTGGGCACAAGCCATTTAAACAGATTGGCGTCTCCATCCGCCTTTTGGATTGGCGCTTCGGTGTCAGCAAGGCGTACGCTGAGAAGATTTTGAAGGAGGAAGGACTCGCATACACAAAGAGATGTCAAGCAACACAAGTCACCACTGAGCAGCAGAATGCCCAGCAACAACGGATGCTCAAGCTTGCACGTCGTATGTTACGCGCAAACCAGAATATGGATATCATCGTGGATGATGAGGCGGATAGCACCTTTTCTGGGAGTGAAATGCCCGGGAATAGATAATCTCTACGTTGGTCTTGATGGACGTACCAGGGAATGTAAGGTGCCGTCCCGTCGGAAAGTTTCCAAAAAAGGTCATGGTGTGAAGAGCCTTCTCTCCAAAGGAGATATCCAAGCCAGTCATGACCCTCAGCCACGTCAGCGCGGGGTCTGATATCCACCGTGAGAGGTGTCTTGGGCAAGAATGTTTGCCCTTCATTAACAACATATAACCTAATGGTGGATGTGTATTCCTTCCGAACCTGGCTGCCACCAACTATGGCCGTGGCATTCTCGAGGATCTTCAAACCAAGGGTACCATCCAATTACCGTGATAAAAACTTTCCAAAGTTCCTCAGCTGAGATCGATGGAAGATTTCTGTGGTATCTTCAACCACTAAGTTCATCGAGGAGGATGGGGGGAAGTTTCCGAAGCCCAACTGAAACTGAAGATTAGGACGGCGTTGATAACCATCAACCCGGAGGTGCCTCTCACCATGATGAAGAAGGTCGGTGAGCTCGTGCGCGCCGAGAATCGTCATGGTGCTCTACACTTGGTTCACTGAAGTGTGTCTGATAGCCAATGCTGTGTTTGAGTTAGGTGTACAACTGCAGTGCTCTAAGTATAAATACTGTGAATATAGTGATATTTGAATGCTGTCCAAAAATGAGTATACACCCGTTACTTCAAATGTGCACAGCGCACAAAGGTGCACTACTATTTGGCATCTCCATAGCATCCAATTGCCGAAATAGCATCAATGCTGCCATGTGCCCGGTCCTTTCTTCTTCAGCTCTCCTCCGCTCTGTTTATGTCGAACGTGCAGTGCGGCATCTAGTTTCAAACATCTAGTTCTGCGTGGCGACAGACATAGAGTAAGGCGCGGGACCGGAATCAGCTGTCGACACGACACGAGATCGGGTCGGCCGGCCGAGGTAATGACAGGTGACGGCGGTGCAGCACAACGTCGCCAGCATCACTAACAAGCTGGGCGCGGGCACCTCCGGTGCCGGTGTCGAGGAGTCCACGTCCTCGCACTGACGGAGACATGGCTCGGCGGCGGCTAGCGCGACTCCGAGCAGGGAGGTTCCCTTCTCGACTATGCGTGGTCCAGACGCGACAGGGGTAGCGTTGGAGGAGGCGTCGCCTGCCGAGTATGGTGTGTCGCTACGCACAGAACACGGCAAGCGGGTGATTTATTCATGGGTGCGACGTGAAAGCCATCAATACAGAGATCAACAAAAACGGAGGAAAAAATTGCTTGGAGTCTGCGCTGAGCCATTGGTATTTTCTAGCGGAGGGCGTCGTCCGCCTAGCGGACCATGCAGGAACTATTGTAATATCCTTCGCTGCTCACGTATAGGGTGGCTTATATTAGACCGAAATGGTACAAATATGGCATCTTCTAGACCGGCCTGAACGGAGGACCATGATGAATGCACTAGGAAAACCAAAATGTCATGAACATATACAAATTAATTGTGTATTTAGCCATATCATATCAAGACATCACCTCTGTACAGTTCAAACACGCGAAACTCAGCCACCACTTAAGACGAAGTTTTGCTTCATCTTGAATTGAGAAAATAAGCAATAGTGTTCCAGCCTGGTGCAGATGAAACCATGTCTAGCGCTCTCTTCGACAACATCGTTGGCCGCCTCGGTGACGACTTTTATTGCCACTTCAACAGCTTGCTTGTGAACGGGAAACAGTACCACTTTCAGCGAAGACTGAATGATGTTCATTATGTCGCTTTCCGACTTCTTTTCGGTGGCGGCTCACTGATTATTTCACTGATCATTCCTGTCGATGTGTTCTTCGTAGTCTTTGGTTGTCAAATTCATTGTGGGCAGCTTAAGTAGTCTCACTCCCTCATCTTCATCCTGGCCTTTTCTGCACTTCAGAATCCTTTCGACGGCTCTCCAGCGGCTCCTGGGTCTGAGTCCGCGGCCATCGCCAGTAGAACTGCTTTGGGGTAGCAGCAGTAAGCGCTCCGCCGAATGACCGGCCGTTCCACATCCTGGAGGTGAGGAGGGAAGATGCGAACATATTGCACGACGCTTTTCTGAGAACCACTGGAGCGGCAGCAGTGTTATCTGATGGCGAACTACATCTGTGCGTGGCGACGGACGATGAACACCACCAGGTCCCGGAGGTGGCCACTGGGGAAAACTTTAGTTACGTAGATCCGCAGGAGCCGTGCAGCCAGAGTTACCGACCTGAGAAGAGCTAGCACAAAATGAGTGTTGCAATAGCAACCACGGGCTCATTTTTATTTTCAGAGTTTATACAGCACATATTAATGCCATAGTGTGGGGCTGTGCCCGTAACAAATACAAATGTGGAATGTAACTAGCGCTGTTGAACTGATCCCATATTATTATATTCCACCCACCAATATTTAAGAAGAAGAATCGTGAAACCACACGTGGGCCCGCAGCCACTGTGTTGCAAACATACATACCTGCGTTCTAATTATGGTACAAAATAATCACGTATTTGCCATGGCTTTAATGGCATCATGGATGTGCCTTCCTTAACATGGTACAATTAATGTCGGCTACAAGCCCAGCAGCGGTAAATAAGACAAACAATAATCAGCAAAAATATATACTTCATAGTTGTGGGTGCGATACATTCGTTCTTACCTCGCGTGGCTGAGTAGTCCGATCTTTCTTATCGTGGCTGCGTTGTGATAGCCCCCAGCGATGGCCAGATCGCACAACATCCTCTGGTTGTTACTCAACTCGCTTAATACTACTTCATTTATTTCCTGCATATTTCTGTACACCGCTTCAAACGCAGCTGCTGGTAGCTCATCGAGCGGCCCTGCGGCTGCTTTTCCCAGCGAGCCCGTGGAGGACCAAGGGCTACTTATTGCTTCGTTAGAGCTCTTGGAAACTTCTGGGAGTTTAACTTCGTTGATATAAAGCTGGCACACGAACCATAGTACTGGTCGTTGCTGAGCCACTTCAAACCGACGGCATATGCCACCAGGGAATCCTATGTTCACTGATGAGTCATCACAGCCCATACCATTTACCTCGCCACGGTTTTCACAAGAAATGACTTGCATCTCGTTTAATTAATTAAAAACAGCCTTCCCAGATTGCGGCATGAAGTGAGTTGCATATTCTCGTCCAGCAGGGGCGGTCCGAGGTACCGAAATCGGGTGAGGCAGTCACCACTGCACCCCCTCCCCCACTCCACCCAAAAAATCGTCGGATTTCGGCCACTCTATTTTTTCGGTTCCCAAAACTCGGAAGTTGTTTGTCCCCCTCCAAAAAATAACCTTCGGACGTTAGGAACACTTTCTAAACATTTCGGTTGTGCATATGACCACTCAGGGACGGTCCGAGGTACCGAAATGGGGTTAGGTAGAGTAATCCCCCCCCCCGCCCCTCGATATGACGGTCGCGTTTTTCGTCGGAAAAGCCCTATCCCCGTGTTAAACAAAAAGTGGGGGTGTCGAGCGAATCTTCAGCAGATGGCACGCGCTGTACTTCGCCTACCCATACAAATTGTGCTTGCCTGGATAGCCCCGGTAACGCACTGCCCGCTTACCAAATTCGATAGCCCTAGTACTCGCCGCTCTCAGGTAGGAAGTGCCCAACTCAAAACAATTGCACGCGCCTGACAGTCGCACGGTACAGCGCATCCGACCAACTACAAAAACATGCATTTCCCTATCGCGCGCGTATTTCCACGAAGTTTCAAATTGTTGCGACGATACCAGAAATCTATCTACGATTTTGAATAATCGCTAGATGGCACTGACATAAATGTGCCTGTTGAATGCTGCACCGGTGAGTACCTAGTTAACTATTGTCGCCAGATGGCATCATTGCAAATCCAACCCCAATAAAAGCCATCGTACTCAGGCACAACAACAACACCATCACAGACCTAAAAACAATCGCAAACGTTTTCGCACACACCTACCACCTTAGGTCATCCACACTCCCGCGTAACCCCCCACCTCCAGTCAGACGCCATTACGTCCACATCTTTACAACACTAGGTTCACACTCACATAATTACAACTAGCAATTGCACAGACAGGAAACACAAGCGTAGGCCCAGACAACATATACTACTCATTTTTCAAACACCTCCCGACACAAGCGTTAAACGCACTTCTCGACACATACAACACTGCCTAGACAACACATACATACCCACAATCATGGCTACACGCTCTTCTTATACCTATCCCTAAACCAAACACTGACTCAACTGTATGCGACTCTTACCGCCCTATCGCGCTAACCAGCTGTTTTCATAAACTCTTCGAAAGTCTTTTCAAAAAACGCCTTCTCTACATCATTCAGACATAAAAACTAATTTGTCCTATTAAATCAGGCTTTCTTCCTAAGAGATCATGTCTAGATAATCTCACCTACCTCATCACACACATCCACGAAGCGGCGGCAAAGAAGCACTCCACTGTCGCCGTCTTCCTGGACTTAAAAACAAGCATATGACACCATGAACATAAAAGCACTACTACAACACTTATACAACATAGACATACAGGGGCAGACTACTACACTACCTCCATTTCTACCTACTAAAACGATCATTCCAAGTCAAAATTGGGCCCCACACTTCAGACATTAAATTCCAGAAAACCGGTTTGATGCAAGGTTCAGTTCTCAGCCCCATGCTCTTTATTATCGGTCTCAATTAAGCCATCTCCGACAACTTTCCATTCAAAATTGTACTCTATGCAGATCGTACTATGGACATCACACAAAACACCAACCCACTCATTGGCAATCCTACAAAACGCACTAACAGATCTACACGACAAACTCGCCTCACTAAATCTGCACATCGCGCCACACAAATCCAAATGCATGATTTTTAGCTATAGACGACACACAGATTTACAACCATTGGAATTAGACCACACTCCCATACCATTTGTTACCACAGCAAAATTCTTAGGCATCACATTAAATCCACGACTCAGCTTTCGTCCACACGTTTTAAGCATGCAATGTACATCGTCTCATGTTCACCATATATGTTCATCGTGAATACCGAGGACCGTCGCCTGACGGTCAGTAACGAGAACGCCCTTTGACATCCGAGAGCAGTGTGTATGTCTTGTGTCATAATTGGTGCATCTGTGCGGTCTTTTGTGTCTGTGATAATCGCCTGTGGGGCGTCTAAATATCCTAGTCCCACTGATAGGGCTTCCTTAGAATAGGACCGCTGTCCCCATGAGAGAGCTGTCCCAGGCATGAGATCGTAGCCGTATATGGTATTCATATAGGTATATGGTACGTGTAAAGTTGTGGTGGGACAAAGGATTACAAGGCGCAGTATCCGACTGGAAAGTCATTGCATTCAGGTCGCTTTTGGGCGAAAATTGTCCAGGTCCTATCCCCAATTGTGGAATTTGGGGAGTCATATCCCCCGCAGTTGCCGTATTATTTATATTACGGTACCACTGCACTGGATAGGAAAAAGTTAGGGCCTGCAATATCGTGAATATTATCGCTAAGACCATAACTGTACTTTTTAACTGAAAATAGCCTGAAAAAAACGAGGTACTAGTCCACGTGCCCCTCTTCTCAGCCCAGTCCATGCTCGCTTCTGTCATTTTCTGGGAGAACTGCATTCACAATGGCGTAGCCAGGTTTCAGCTCTGGGAATTCCGCGAGCCGCAAGGGCTATGGGTCCGGTGAAAGTTGAATGTCAAACACCTGTCTCAAAACATAGGAGTGGTTTTGGTCAGAAGCGTGTAAAAAATCTACTTTGCTCGATGAGGATTTGATTTGAATTCGTAACGAACTTGCCGTTTTATAATTTAGTCGTGCAATTCACCATTGTTAGCTTTTATCATAGACGTCGTCACCGCTGGCGTATTTTGGATCCGGGCTCCACCTGATAATATTTGGTGTGGTCTGATCAACTTCGGGAAAATGCGGTATTTGATAACAGTGGTGGAAGCCTATCGCCAACTCTTGGGTGGGTCCAGTTCACTGGATAATACAGCTGACCAATTGACAGGGGCCAAACTGCCCTATTTTCACTGCAACCTACACCCAAAGTCATGGATGGAGAAGTTAGAAGAAAAAAAATATTGGTGGGGCCCAATGCATGGAGGCAATGTGTGTTGCCAATTTGGTTCATAGGGCCCTCCTCACATGGTCACACATTGAGAGAACAAAGTGTTGGTGGGGCGGAGGTAAAGGTGGTCGGACTGAGGCTACACCAAAAATGTAGGAAACTCAACACATGCATATGGCCTCAATTGTCCTCGGATTGATAGCACTTCACTTTGAACTTGGAAATGGAAGACATAAAAACTACAGAAATAATTGAAAATGATGAATACTCGACGACAGTAGTAATAATTTAACATCAACCATTTTAGACCCCGTCCTTTGTGCACCAGGGTGTGCCCCTAACAATCAAGCAGAACAAATCCTTCGGGAGGCATTTCACTTCAATTAGCCGTGGCAACGCAAGAATGCATGTACAATTGCACGTCGATCCGACACAATTTAGAGGTGGCGACAAAAGCAGTCTTTTAGCTATCGTAGCTTGCAGGTTTTAAACAAGAGGTTCATGGTCCCGTTGCAGCTTTTTTTACAACAAGAGAGCTGAGCAAACGACATTAGCACATTATGTGCATCGAAATGTCGTCGGTTTTTGGTGAACCTGTGAATGTTGTGTGACTTCAATTGCTACGTTATCCGCTGGGTTTTAGACCCTCGTTCTTAGTATTGACAACGTACACTGTGCATGACAAAAAGTGTGCATAACGGTCATGGATAAATTCGGACAGCTTTCCTCATGGTATGCTTCTTGTTGGGCACAATGGATATCGGCAGCCGGTTTAGCACCCGGGGAAACCTCACTTCATGTGCCGACTTTGGTGGCATATTTTGTGAACGTGCTCACGACATCGCGCCGGGGTGCAAGTACAAGCGGATAACTTAGCAATCGTAACTCGTACAATTTGTGTAGGCATACAAAAAAGATGAAACTTGAATGTACATAATGTGTTGAGGTCATCTCTATAGCTATCTTATTTAGAACGTTGCAGTGGGCCACGATCCTTAGATATACACCTCGTAAATTGGGGTGACAAAAAGCGACATTTGTAACGACCTCTAAATTTTGTCGGATCGACCTTTAATTGTGTGCGAAAATTTGTCCTGCTAATGATGATCGAAACAAGTTGTAACCTGAGCGATTTAATTTTCGGTTGTTTGTTTCTTTCGGTTGTTGTTTTTTCTTCAATTATCGTTTGTTTTTCAGGCCTTCCAATAGGACACCTAATTGTGCACGTACACATTGGGATTTTCCGTAGACACGCCGGTTTCTGCGCATTTCACGTGGTTTCTTCGTACAACTTCAAATGGAATCAGAGGAATCTCACGATGTTTTTATACGATTTATAGCAGATGTACCATTGCCACGCGAAGTCTTTAAAAAGGTGCAGCACCTGACTGCGTTCAGGAATTTCGCGTTTAAGCAAAGGAAGAAGCTCAGCTGACTGTTTTTTTTTGTTCAAAGTTGCACGCGAAGCGCACAGGAAATGTAAACTTCTAGTTTGAACTGGATTTATATGGATAATATTGCATTATCCATAGTTTGGTATGCTGATATAAGAACACATCATGCTTATCAATGTCTGTGAGTCTCAAGAATGTTAGCTTACGAAGCTCAACGTGTTTATCAGCAACATTATGGGGTCTAGAATTAAGAGCAAGCAAAATTTTGACGCCAATATGCCCACTACAAAATCGTCATATTCTAAAAGTGTATTGGAGAGATCGCGATGACGCTGCCCGCCTTCACGGGGCTACTCCGCATCAGAGGCGCGAAATAGAGGGAAGGATACTTGGGCATGTACCCCTCCCCCCCCCATCCATGGAAGTGTGGCGACTCTCTGACCGGGAAAAAGCACCCACGATAGGCTGCAATGCACCATGTCCCCCACCCGCTTAGCATATTTTTTAAAGCAAAAGATGTCCCTGTCAGAGGAATAGGTACCGTCTTTAGAAGAAAAGTGCCTCCTGAGAGGAATAGATGCCCTTTTGGTATATACCGGTGCACCCATTCAACCTCCCCAGCTCAACAAGTTGTCAGTCTAAGGTGCCCCCCCCCCCTATGGACTTTGAGAGTTGTTCCTATCCGAGGAAATGGCGCCCCTCCAAACGATTCCAACCGCCCCTAATTACACACAGTTGTACGCTTTGATGGAAAAAGCAGCATGGTCTGAGCGTGGCGTTGATATGTTGTAACTACTCCGAATGATGGCTCTTCGAAGGTTTGGGAACATTTCTCTATTTGGCCCGTCTTGAGTCGATGACCAATGGCTCAAAATTTGTTCAAGATATGCAAAACAGATGTATATGAAGGTACCACAGTTTCGTATCTCTGTGTCCACTCATTCGGCAGCTATATCGGAGAAAAAAAAACCTGAGGACGTGGGGCGGGGCTCTCGAGAGAGCCTCACCCCGGTCCGGAGAGAGTACTACATGAGCGTAATACCATAATTCCATTGCAAGCACAAGCAAAAGATAAACCTAATGGTTTTCTACGCTTCCTAGAAAAACTAATTTCGTACCATCTACGAATTGTATGACCTCTTCCGTGCTTCATGCTGTTAAATATGCCACATTTTGCCTAAAACGACTCGTAATTCGGAGATAATCGTCGTCATCTTAGTATCAAATGAGCCTCTGATAAAATAATATGACTTTAAATGGGTAAAGGGAACTTCACTAAATGCATAGGCGATATTACCCCTTTGGCGGGCGTACCCCCTAGACCATTATGTCTTACAAAAACTGATATGGCATACTCATATTTTCTCTCAAATATTTCATTATTTTGTTGGAAAACAAGCCCCAAACGTACAAGGTACTAATCAACGCATCAACAGCTGGAATACCTCGTGTAGTGTTCTAAAAAAAACGAAAATGCTTAACTGTTCGGACCAAAACCGGCTTCTCCTATTTCTCCAAGTCATTACGTTCGCAGTATTTAATAACATCCGGTAGAGTTCGCAAGCTAGAACCAATAAATATTCCTTTAACTGGGCCCGTTTAATCTCAAAGGCCATTATACACGTGCTTTCCATGACACTCCTCATTATATTTGACAAGACCTTAGCCACTATTTTAGAAACTATATAGTAGGCAAATCGATATATTCTTAATACTCTTTCGATCACCCTGTTTGCTATCAATGTTACCACTCCACGACGATGCGCTATGAAAACACTCCTCTTCCTTTTGCTTCATTTATGTAATCTACGATCATGTTCCCCAGGCCCGACCAGAAGAAAATGGAAAATTCCTTCGAAAATCCAGAAGCCGAAGTAGCTTTGCTATTCATCGTACCCTTAAGCACATGTAGACAGTCTTCACTTGTAGTACGACCATTGCAGGAGTTCTTTCCATTTTGGTTAATTTTGGGAAATATATGGAAGTCAGATTGTCGTTGATTCGCCGATACCTATTATCTGTATGACATGTAGACTCATATAGTTCATTAAATGATGCGTTCCAATATTCAAGAACGTCTCCGTTGTCGGAAGTTGGTTGCCCGTCGTCTGTTTCCAAAACATTGTGTCCTTAGCATTTATTGGGGGCACATACAGAAGAAGTATTTGGCCGGTATCCAACCCTGTTTTTCCCTTTCTCAATCTAGACCATAACTAACAGGTCAAGCTTATTTGTTCCTGAAATGCATTTGCTCGATCACGAACAGTTCCGTGTCTGCTTTAAAATTCATTGGTAGAACTGGAGACGAAAGCTGTCAGTCCCATATTGTTTTAGTCATTTAATATAATTTCTTCTTTTCTCCTCTGCCTGACCTCTTCTTTACTGCTTCTGATACCACTCGCTCGAATGGCACTCGTGATCACTTTTAGCTTCAAATCGAAACCGTAAACATTGTCCTGTATGCGATGTCGTTAGCATTATTCCCTTTTAATCTCTGCACGCACACTGCATATGAAAAGTCATCTTTGAAAATGGTATTGTTAAGTCACCATAATCCAGGTCCCTCCGCATATGTATACAGTATAATTCCAAAATTGACTTGGCTGTGATCGCTACACTATGACTTGCATGGAGATTTACTCTCACGACTATTGCATTTAGACGCTGAAGCATATGATTACCGACCAAATTCGACTATCAAAAATGTGCATCATATTTTTAGTGAACTGATGTTCGTGGACGTTTGGCGTGAAAAACATCCCAGAACTGCTAGGTATACCTGGCGGTGACGTAGCTCTTTTCAATAAGTTCAACAATCAAGAATTGTTTACGTGATCAGCAATAGTTATTTGTTGCATCATGCATTAGAGCATATTGAAAGCCAGGTATTTGTGTCCGCTTTCCTGCTTAGACGGACATTTCTTCAATCCAATCTGAAGTTCAATTATTTCTAGGTTAGGCTGACAAAATGGCCAGCCAAAAATAAACGTAGTCTATTTTGAAGGGAAAAGTTTAGATCCGAGATTATACCGACATCAGAGCATGCTAGCCGAATTCATGCATAGACTGACACGACTAATTACAAGATCCGTGATCGGATGCCGGCGCCACTGTGTTGCTGGCACCACATCAACCTTCTCCGTTTATTTTTTTTCGGATGTGACCATTTATTCACTCCATATGACAGCA
The DNA here is from genome assembly GCA_034440615.1 of Ashinkailepas kermadecensis. NCBI lineage: Eukaryota > Metazoa > Arthropoda > Thecostraca > Neolepadidae > Ashinkailepas > Ashinkailepas kermadecensis. The sequence continues at coordinate 754,760 of JAOTOM010005069.1, forward strand.
ACCTATATACATATTCGCTTTTTTTCGTCAAGCTGACGTTATTGAAGCGCGTGGTATTAGGTCGACCTACTTAAGCGAATATTTGCTATCGTGCAATTAACTCGTCACTCCAGGCCAGGCCAAGGCCTATCGAGTCAGGTTGGACAATAGCGTCAGCTGCTGGGGTGTGGGCTTAGCTACATATACAACGCGTGTGACGATTGTGATCGATATCAGTTTTTCGTCGGTGCGCGCACCAATTGAACCAATTACAGTGCAGCATTGTTGTGACAATAGCCAAATAGCTTTTGCCAAAGCGCCCTCGAAAACCATCGATCAATCGGCGAGTTGGCGCACGTACTGCCACGCCAGCGAAGCTCCCGTGAGAAGGATTTGATATGTGAATATCAATACATCTGTGTTGCATAGAGTTGCGTTTCACGAAAGCTATTCTTTCTATTGTCACAACAATTCTGCACTGTAATTGGTGAACTTGGCGCGCGAACACATAAAAACTGACATCGATCACAATCGCCACATGCGTCGTATATGTGGCTAAACGACACCTCAGCAGCTGATTGCTATTGCCCAGGGTTGGACCAGGCTTAGTCTGACATGAAGCAAGCTTGCCACAGGTGTGGATAATATTTTGCTGAAACAATCTACATAACTACGTGTTGATTTGGTACACTTCTGCGATAGCCAGGATACGGCAAAGGCGGTGGATTAATTCCTCCTGGGGGGGGGGGGTGATGGGGAAGCATCATTCAAAATCGTTCGGCACTTACCACACTTTTGGTTCGCTTAACTGTAACCCTCGCACGCTCAGGAGCGTATCACATTGCCACCCCCTTGTTTGCGACCGCGAAAAACAAACGGCACGGCTTAGCGTGTGGTCTCTTAGTGTAACTGGCGGGGGTCCTCTTTTTGCGATGCTCGTACTCTCGACTAGAGCTGCCACTTTCTGTCGCAGTGGCACGTGCCGTGCCACTGCGCGGCACCAACCGTCAACCCGTAAAATGACACATGTGCCTTTTGCTGTGCAATGTCAGAATTTTCAGTGCCACTGCCGTGCCAGTGCCAGCTTATCCCAAGCAATAAAATCAAAGCATACATCTAAATTTGTATTAATGCTGAACCCAAGTTTACACGATTACCAAGCAAAAGGGCTTAAGTAAAGATGTATGGAACAACTTTGAAATGTAGAGACAGTGCTGCTGTCAGTGTGTGGAATGTTTTGCAGCTCTGGTATTGTTTGCTTTCGTCATCAATCATGATTCCCTCGTTCTTAAGATGACCCATTTTCTTTCCCCGTGCCTTTCGGTGTGCCATCATCCAGCTTACTGTGCTATGTGTCGTGCCGTGCCAGAATCTACTGTGCCCGTGCCGCGTCTTATACCAGTGTTTGGAAGAAAAAGTGGACAACTCTACTCTCGACAAGTATCGGGTCATCCATCAGTGGCCATATCAGACAGTGACTAGTAACCTAGAACACTATTGAAGGATATAATCTGTCCGTACGTATCTTCAGGTTTTCAAAAAATATTCATTAGCAACAACATTACGTGAAAAAATATAAAGGTCTAGGTTCCCCTGTGACCAGGTGACATCATCTGAGGTTACTTGTTTTTGTTTCTTAGCTTTACCTTAATCATTTCTCTCAACTTCAACTTAACTTTTGGCTCTATCTTATATGGTTTGTGAGATATATTCAATGCACATCTAAGGACTACACTGAGTCGTCACCTGATTTTGACCGACCTTAACTTCGTTAAGTTAATAGACTGCACCTCAATTTTTGACATCATGCACGTTCATCAATTGTCGGATGATATGAGAAATTACCAAAGTGATGCCTTGGACGGGTTATGAGCGATGTCAGGAAACCTTAGAGAGGTATAATTAATCCCTCCACTGCGAGGTCCAAGCTAATCTAAGATATTCATTAGTAACCCGAAGTATGCAGATGGGTATCAATCGCGACAGCTGATCATATGCAGCACGCTGGCCTTAACTTTGCTTCGCTAGACATCTCCGCTTGGAAATGCTTGGAGAGGTAGTACACATTTGTCCGATTGCTAGCTAGGGTGGCGAAATGCAATGCAATGTAATGTAATGTAAATATAACGTAGCCTCGAATAGGTAACCTTCCGTCTCCTCCCATGTGAGGCCAGTGACATGACACCTGACCCTTCACTTTATTCGGGGACTATTCCAATGTGCCATAGCAATGGATGGACCGGACGCCTCTCCCCAAAGAACTCGAAATCTCCCCGTGGCATTGCGCACCGGCGACTGACACTGGAGGCGGGTAGCGACGAACACACCCTACAGCGGTGGTATATGCCGTGTGGTGTTCAGCTCTATTTGTATAGCACTAAATGAACCGAATCATCCGTCGAATTGGCCGCTGAATGTCACGTTGCATTCAGAAGGCGAATCAACACTTTAAGGCTCGTTTGCTGAAAAACATGAGCAGTGTGTTCAGGCATTCTTCCCAGCCATGGTCATTCTGTATACAATTTGTGTACAACATTTTGATAGTGTCAGAAGTACTCCCGCTGTGTCCCCCTTCCTCCGGTTCCAGCATCCCTGACGACAGTGATGACATGCACTGGCCTGGCCAGGAGCATAATAAGGTGCGTGACCCCAACAGCTGACAAGCACATTTGACATTTGAACCTCAACCCCAACAGCACATTTGAACGTGCAAAACGTATTCATCATGTTGGCCCAAGGAATGCTAGGGAAATCGTCACCACTGAGTCACGCTTCAGAAGTATGTTTGTTAGTTTTTCGAGTAATTTCTCCTATGCTAGCAAGAGCCGTGATATGATCAGTAGTGATCACTCTGCAAGAAATCGGAAGCTCCTTGTCAGCTACTGCAGCCCCACACCTCATGGTGCTCCCTGTCACATCAGTCAGTATCAATTGTGTGGTTAAAGTTGATGGAACTGGATGAACAGATGCGGCTGCGCCTCCCACTTCATCAAACTTAAAGACAGATAATGTGGTGACCGTCACGTGTTGCCATATGGTTATGATGGAGTTCAGTAGGAGTTCAGTATTGAACTCATGCAGTGCGAAACTCCCAAAGTCCGAAAGCCCCGAAACCATTAGTCTATCTATATCGGCCTAAAACCCGAAGAACTCAGAAGCTGAAAAAGATTATCCGAGGTCAGGCTTGGCCCCGTATCCTTTCATCCACCTTTAATCATTTTGGAAAGCAAACCTATGAGTATGTATGCACATTAGCTCAGCTGATGTTTCAGCAACAGTTTCAGCAAGCGAGGATGTACTGTCACTACATCAGAATCTGGTTTGCTTCCACCATGAATGAAGGATGTCTCATCCCCATAAATATTCCCAAACTTTATCGTCTTCAATATTGGAGTAGTTTTCCTGCAACAACCTAGCATGATGATGATAATTCTTGCTCAGGAATCTGAACAAAGTCCTTCGTTGTCAGCGCGACGTATTCCCCACGTATTAAAACGGTGGAACATTTAACTTATAGGTAATGCGGTAACTTATAGGTAACCCTTCCCGTCATTCCTTTAAAATCCTCACACCCCGTCTCGGGGGAGGGGTGGGGGCTGATTATAAAACCATCTAATCTCCAAACTAAGCGTCGCACGAAACCGGAAGATGTGTTATCGGAACGCGCTCGACGAATATGACTAGAAGCCACCCGCAACATTTTATCATCTCAAAATGCGACGTCAACAGGGGGTATATGTGGTCACGATTGACGTCAAGTTGTATGCTCTGGGGAGTTTATTTTGTAGATTTAAAAAACAAAGCTTGCATGGAATCAGAAAAGGACGACGAAATGGCCCGTGGTCCCAAAATTTTCGCGCACTCAAAATACAACTTTTTTATTTCCAAAATTGTGAGTTTTCGACTTAATTTACTTTGCTTGTGTCTAGTTGATAGAACACACCGATAAAATTTGTTTTAGGCATGCTTAGTCCCATAGAAATTGCTTAACTAAGCAAGAATCTTCGATATTTATCCCTAATAGCAAATATGCAAAACAAGTAAGTCATCAAAAACGCAAGATTTGAAAAATTCCTCTGGGGCACTTTATTGCATTTCTAAAAGTAAGCAAACGCTAAAAGTTTCATTCAAACATCTTCGCCCGTTAAAGCGTGACGACTGGTTGAACATTTTTGAAGGTGACCTCACTTGACCTTAATTAACTCGGGGACCGTGAACGACCTGACCTCAAGATTTTCACGAAACATGTCAAATTGACGTAGGAACAGGTATGCCAATATTCGGCCCGCTGTTGCAGGCTGTTTTTTTTTTTACTATCCACGGAAAACCTAATGGGGTGTAAAAAGATCCCCCGATACTGCGCGGGTTGAGATGCAAGCCCAAAGCTGTTTTAAAACGTACTTCGCCTAAATGTTTATGTAGGGCACTAGATGTTCTCACCCTCAATTGTACTAATGCCTAGTTACAAAGTGTGGCCCATACCAGCTGTCTTAACTCCTAACCTCCAAGTCGTAGTCCTATCCAGTCTCATTAGAGTGGTAAAAATATGTCTAACCGAAGCGCCAATCTCTTTGCAAGAACAGATTTTCCCGAAAGCGTGTGCCAGCCGCCCGCCGCAAGCCGAGTCGGCCGGGGCCAACTGGCGCGGCCGCCTCACTCCGGCACCCTGCCGACCTTGCACCAAGTTGCGAACATGAGTGGTGTCAAGTTGCAAACATGAGCGCGTCGTGTCTAAACTGCATCTTTCGGCTTGCTCACACTTTATCTACACGGTATACACATACACACCTGCTGGACACACACGGTCACATATATGGTGAAAACTGAGGATGTCGAGAAAATTCGTCAGGGGACTGGCAAGCATCTGACAATGCTCCAGACGGAGTTTGAAAACCGAGGACGTCAAAAATGTTCTCGGTATTCACTTCATGTCCTCGATTGCCAGGTGTATAGACAGAAAATGGCCTCGGTATGGACGAATTACAAGTGCACAGGTGGTGAATGCTGCACCGGGGTGCACCTATTTATACTGTAAACGCTAGATGGCACTGGTACATGGCACCTGTTGAATGCTGCACCGCGGTGCTGCATTGTTCTGGAGATCGATCCGGTGCGCTGGAGCGCAACTATGTATAATATAATCGCTAGATGGCACTGGTACAAGCGCGCATGTTGAATGCTGCACCAAGGTGCACATGGTCAACTGTTGTCGCCAGATTCCACCAGTGCACAGTGTGATTGATAGCTGGAGAGGAAAACAAAACTGGCCAGAAATGTTTGTATTTTTTATTTATCGACTATTTGTACGCGATATTTGTGGCGCCACTGCATCAGCAGATGCCTGAATCACACCAGGTCACAGTGTTTCTGAAAATGTGCGCAGGATTTGACATAGTAACAAGTCCACGAACATGGACAACTTTATGGGCGGAAAAAAAAACGATGCAAATGTATGTAAATGTTACAAGAGTTTGACAACTGATTGACAACTGATAGACAAGGACACATTCTAAAAACCTGGGCAAGTGAGATATTAAGCGATAGCTGAGAACATTCTCAATACTTTAAGTAATCAAAATGCACAGCACGGTTCGCAATATGCTATCATAAAGCAAACAAGAAGTAATTTCAATGGTGGTTCAACTTTTTAGCACCTCCAAGTTCGAATAAGTTTTTTAACACACAACACCGCACAACCAGAGACCAATACCAATTAAATCAGCGATCCTTTGACTATTTGTACCGTAAGTTTCAGCTGCACTTAGCTGCCCCAACACCGGTAGTGATCTGTTGTATCCCGGCAGGCCTCGGTACGGTGCGGTGGCCAGCACGGGCGGCACGGGGAACCCCGAGCCGGACGCCGCGACGCGCCGGCTGACGGGGTGTTTTGACCGGGCAACCTGATCCAGCGGTCGCTATGCAAAGAAAAACTCCTCTAACCGAAGGCGACTGAGTCGAGATAGGTCACGTTCTGGGTGTTTTCGATGGCAGGGGAGCTTTCCTTGTCTGTATGGGTTGGATCCAGGGGGAACCGTCCCTTCAGCGGCCATAGGGCCACTTTAAGTTCTGACGTCATTCGTTAGACGTTTCCTGCGCATTTCCTGCGCCAGAATACAAGCGTAATTTCGCAGGCCTTATATCTCTGGTGGTGGCGCCGCTGCGTGCGATATATTATAAGCTTTTCTGGTCTTTGGCTAGGTGCTCGAAGTAATGATCGGTGGCTAGGTGTACTTTATCTTTTAGGAACAATCCTGGCATCTCGTATTTTAGTTTTCGGAAAGATGCAAAAAGGAAAGCAGAGTGGGTGCACCTGTGTGCAAGAAAGGACCGGATGAATGGAACTTGAAGGCGCAGCCTAAAACACAATAACGAACTTGAAGACGGCTCGCGTCTGTTCGAACCATTTTGAGCAAGCTGACTATCATGCCTACTGAAACGGTCCATGGGCTTCAAGGCTAAGCTGTTCCTGCAGAAGAACGCTACTATGATTCCACCTGTGAACATTCCATCAATGTAGGTAGGTAGCCATGTGTTCATTTTAAGCAATTAAGTTATGTGACTTGCTCTGGCAATCAGGTCCAGGCTATTTGTACTAATGCCCACAATTGCAAGTGGGTAATTCTAATTCCATATATATTTCAAATATATATTACTTTATATATAACTATTAAATACAAATATTTCTTTCTTTCTTCAATATTTATACCTAGCCATTCACCACCTGTATTTGCTCTCCATACCTTGGTGTGCAGACTGAGGTTATGTAGGTAGGTTATATGTGGATTCCATAGTTAATTGCAAGACTGCAAAGCATCAGCATGGCACTTTTGACTTTTGACAAGATCTTGTCAGTGTGGTGTGGCTGGTGTGGAGATTGGTGCAGGGACAGGTGCCTGGTGTGGGTGGGAATGATAGGTTTGTTCAGCCTAGATCATTTTTTCCAAACTAGGTCAATCAACACTGCTTTTGTTTAGAAATACTTACTTCCATTCTTGTACGTATAAAATATATTGCAACATAATGCTGCTCTGGTACCTCGGTTGGTTAGGGTGCTGCACTGCCCTGGTCTCCCCTGTCCTGATGGCACAAGGTTCGATTCACTTCACATGCTCCAATGTATTCCTGGTGGTGAGGGTCAGTTGGCAGCCAGGCTTATAAGGCTGGGGATGGGCTACCCAGTGGGCATGTAGGTGCATTAATGGCACAATAAGCTTTCTGTAAAAGTTCTGCTGTTGAACTGGAATTCATGGATCCAGTGGTGGGGCCATGGTTCATGCAACAAGAGGTGGTTTTACTTTGTTGATTTGCTCCCCATCTTGTCGCTTCTGGTCCTTCCAAGTCATTCCTGGCTTCAACTAAAGCATTCCAGACATGAACTAAACAAGTGAATTGGTGAACATTTAATATTCATAAGAATTTGATTTCAATAAATTTTGTAAGCTTTTTTTTGGTCGCAAAAGTTATTGCTTGGTGGTGGGAATAAAAATAATTTAGATGGATTGTTTTTAGTATAATTTTCCTTAAACCATTATATATTCCAAAACCTATATCCCAATAGACGGCAAGTAGCATCCATTGGTGCACAAGCGTCCTGCTCGTGAGGTGTGTTGTGAATATATATTAGTTAGGTGGTGTGAGCATGTCAAGAGTATCAGGTATGGGTTTATGAACTTGGTAGACATCGATTAAGTATACTTTTGTATCATTTTCTCTACTGTTGCTCAGGAAGCTGGATTATAACTGCATCCCTCGCCAATTTAACAGTAGCACCAATTTGTCATCTGGCAATCATTCTGCCAGATATAGTAGAGCTGAGTGCAGACTCCACATAAATCAGAAAGCATATTGAAATTTTCTGATGTTCATAAGTTTAATTCTACTTATTTCAGCAGCATCTATAGTAAAACCTATTTCATTATTAAATTGATGTGGAAATTAGACTTGGTGGTCACTTTTAAGTTATGAAAATAACTGCCAGGTCTTCTCCCTCTATCTTGTTCTTGAGACCATGTGACATGGGAGCAAAAAGCAGCTGTAACTGCCAAGCTCTGTTCAGCGAAACTATCCTGGCTCATATAGCCACCTCAGCAAGAACTTTGAGTGTTTTTTTGTTGTTGTTGTTTTTATCCAGTTGGTTCATCAGCAAGTTAAGTCAGTTGTGCTGCGGGGACGAGTGGTCTATGGGTAAGATGCTTGTCTCACAATCAAAAGGTTGTGGGTTCAAATCTCACCTGTCACTACTCTTTGCCCGTGACCAATTAGCGTGAGAGATTGGCGACGCCATATGACTCAATGGTTGATGTGTTGTAAAAACCAATAACCAACCAATCAGTTGTGCTGAGGTTATGCTGGTGATGGTTCAAAGTAATGAGTCTGCCAGACTGTAGAATGTGAACTTGCATGTTGCAAACTGATTGCAATGCGATTGATTGCTAGACTTTACATGCCAGCTCATATATGCAGTACATTTTTTTATTTAAGGTATTTTTTAAAAGTTTTGAGGACATATGTCCAATGCAACATTTATGAACGTGATTATGCTGATATGGCTGCTCATTTCCTCTGTGAATGCTTGCTTTTCAGTTGGTAGGCAAAATGATATCCAAAAGGGCTTTGAGTTGGGCAAAATAGCATGCAAGATAATTTTCAAGAAATGAAAATAAATTGTAGCATTACATAGCCAACCACGTCATTTTTTACATTGTATGAAAAATGTCATGCCATTTTTTGTCCTAAAAAAATTGTACTTAAAAAACCATAACCTAACCTATGCTCACCAAGCTGACCTGTTTTGTGGAAGAAATGTATTTATTAACATTGCTTTTTTCCAAGTTTCAAACCTAACCTAACATAACCAAACCTAGCTAAATCCATTTGCTTGCTTCCTAAAAGAAAATGTGTGTACAATTTGTCTTGTGAATGTCCTGAAGTACAATAGTACCCTTTTAGTTTAGAGCAAAATAGCACAAAAATGAGTTTGGTTCAATGAGGCTTTGAGTTGCGTTGTATACCATCACAAACAATGTGTTAAAATGTAACCTAGCCCTGGCAAAACACCCTTAGAAAAATTAGCCTCCCAGCCAAAGGTAAAATTTGAAGCATAATTTTATTTCTTCAAAATTTTACAAATAAAAGATAACCTGAGCTAGCTTAGCCCTTTGCTTTATGGAGAAAAATGTGTGTAATGCTTATCTTGTGAATGCATTAATGGAGAATAATACCATATATTTGTATTTTTATCCCTGTTGCCCATCTGTTATTTTTAATTTTCAGACGTAAATTGTGTCTGCATTCTTGCTGGGGTGTCTTTATGAACCAGGGTCCTATTGCTCATCAGGGTTTGTTGCATGAACCCTTGCCCCACCATCCAGTCCATGAATTCCAGTTCAGTGACATAATTTTTACCAAGAGTTTAACATGCTGTCAATGCACTGACACTGCTGCCCTGGTAGCTCAGCCATGGCCCTATCAGGCCAGTTGCCAACTGACCCTCTCAACCGGTGGCTAAATTCAAGTGTGTGAAGTGACTTGAACCGTCTTGCTGGGACAGGGGAGACCAGTGCATGTCAGGACTCTAACCAGCTGAGCCCCTGAAGTAGTCCTTGGTGTGGCAGTGACAGTATGCATTGAAATATTGGCTGGATGCCACTTCTTATTTGCTGTAAATAGGGTATAAGCACTCTTGGAGTGCTTTTTTGTGTAACATTTGTGTCAAGACTACTGTCATACAATCACAACATGGAAACCATCTGCGATTTTAATGATTTGTTTGTTAGCAGATTCCGACGTTATATCAAAATTGCCACCATTGGTTGTCAAGGAGCTTACAATGTGGTCATGCAACATAAACATAACTTATTTAATCCATCTGTAACTCCTTCATCTTTGCAACAGGAAGGAGCTGCTCAACAGCTGCTTTGGAGAGGTGTCTGCACCATACTCATAGGGAGCAGAAGCAGGCTGTTGACAGTGTGGTTGGTGAAGGTCAAGTCCCACTCTACAGACTTCTGAAGCTGAGTCTGCTGCTGATGGACATACTGATTCCCTGGTGTGGTAAGTTATTATGGTGCATTATGCAATATGATTGATACAGATGCACACTAATGTATGACTTCATGAGATGTCTTGTTGATCTTGTTGTGTGCCTATTTATGGAAATAATGAACAAAGTATCTGCTTGATCACAAGATGTCCTGAGACCAATTTCACTAACATCACAAGCTGTGTAATCACATCGAATTTGGTGTGAATACACCTTTAGGTAGTCCTATTTCATTATATTTAATGGAATAAGATGTATTTGATTAATTATATTTAATCTTATTTAATATTTAGGTCATGAACAGATGACTGGCAGTCAGCTGAATGTGACTTAAATACGTTCTTGATATAAAGCATGTGTGATGGGTAATACTTGAAGATTACCTAAATTGATGTTCACACCAAATTCGGTGTGAATACACAGCTTGTGATGTAAGTGAAATTGGCCTCTGATTGTTCTTATAACTGTGTGCCATATTCACTGTGCTCCAGTATGTTCATTGCGAACAAAATGTTCTTGATTTTAATGGATTAAATAAGACTGCTTTTAACATTTAACTCACCTTTACGTCCAAAAAGCTCCTCTTATCTGACAGAAGCAGTTGCAGAGGGGCTGTATGATCTCAGCAGATGAACAGCCATGTTAACCTACATGTGCCATACTCACTGTGCTCCAGTATGTTCATTGCGAACAAAATGTTCTTGATTTTAATGGATTCAATATGACTGCTTTTAACATTTAACTCACCTTCACCTTTAAAAACCTCTTTTTTCTGACAGAAGCAGTTGCAGAGGGGCTGTATGATCTCAGCAGATGAACAGCCATGTTAATCTACATGTGGGATGAGATTCTCCAGGTACATTGGCATAAGTGATAATTAAAAAGTGACACTGCTGCAAATGCAACTACATACTTCCAGTGATCTAGCGCCATTTAAAATAATAGCTGGGGATAATTTAAAGTAATTGAAGGTGATGGTTTCTAAATACCTGCACCTTTGAGGAATGGCAGTAGTGGTGAGATGCCAAGAATATCCCACTGGGCAGGTTAAAACCCTGCATCAAGAGACATCCAACGGTAGGAATAGCTGGAAGATGTATGATGTAGGGTGTCAAACTTTCCACAAGTGAAAGAGGAAGACAACCTACATTGGCATCATTTGGGAGAAGCATTATGTGTAGGCTGCTTTTAGGCCATACATATGCCACACATGCATGCCATTTACTGTGCATGCAAATGCCTTCATGTGAAGAGTGATGTGCTACACTTGTCATTTGGCACATATTTGAAGCATGTTTGCACTATGGAGCAGAAATATTATACTTGATATGTGAAACATGCTTGCCTCATCTGTTGGTCCATTACCCATGATGTGTGACAAATGTCCTTTCAGATATGAGTAGTTGTGTAATATGCAGTCATTCAGCAACTTCACCACTGTATACTTATGTGCCTTCCTGTCTCACTTTACGGACATTCTTTGAAATGAATGACTGCACCATCATTTATAGCATGTGTGAGGAATAGTCAGTGGCCCACAAGACTCATAAATGCAAAGGCATGAGTTGTTCTCAGCTGCCATTCTGCTCTTGAAATGATACTGGAATGCACAATTCACAAGCATTATGGTAAGACAATAAAGCGAATTGTTTTGCTTGTTCAATCAAAATTTGAAACATTTTAAATGTAATGTCCAGAATTAATGCTTTAATTATGAAACTCGGATCCACGATGTGCACACACTTCTGCAAGCCTTTCTATTTGATCTGTCCAACTGGGATTGAATCAACGGACGTTTTCATGTTGAAAACGAAGCATTCTCTTTTGCCGTGATATGTTACACGCCCGCCTTGTTTTCTGATTGCAGTGATCTCTGAAGTTGAGGACGGAGCCGAAGACGCAGTAGACGACGTCCCAACGCTGCTTCAGCCTACGACAGATGTGCAGATTTTGACGCCTCTGGAGAAAGTCTGCCGGCTGCAGAGAAAGGTGGATCGCTTGCAGCGGATCTGTCGTCAGAGACGTCTGACGTGGCGGCGCCAGGAGTCTGGTCTGCTCCGTCGCAACGTCATCCTGGCGAAGAAGGCCGCGACCCTGGACCAGCTGCTGGAAGCGGGAGTATTGTCGGCAGAGCAGGTGCGCCAAGCGGCCACCGGGCGCCGAACCTGTTGGGGGGCCAAGGCCGTCGCCAGAGCGCTGGGCCTGCGCTGTATTTCGAAGAAGGCCTTCGCGTATGTCAGCAGCCTGCTGGAGCTCCCTCTGCCGTCCATGATGACGCTCTCACGATGGACACCCTCCTTCACCGTCACACCGGGAGTGATGGAAGCTGCCGCCGCGGTTCTGGAGGCGGCCGTGCAGGCCATGGAGCCAATGCAGCGCCTCTGCGTCATATCGTTTGACGAGATGGGGCTGGGCAGCAGACACTGGTAAAGGAACAAAGCAGCAACAAGCAGCAACAAATTCACACCTGAGCTTGTTGAAGTGAAAATATCGCCATGAGATGAGAGAGAAGCCGTGGCTATTGGCAATTGCCATCACATGCGTGTTTTCAATACATAAATAGTGATTTTGGACCCTTCAATATTGTTTAGTTAAATAGATGGCGAGGGAGCAACATCATAGTAAAACTCATCTCCATCTTTCATTGTTAGCCTGTCCTTTCCTTAGCCTAGCTCCACTGTGCGCCGCCGTTTCCGCGTTATTTTGGAAATCCTCAGGGTGGGGTTGAAATTCCCCCCCCCACCTCACCCGACCGCGTGTTAATTATAAACCTCTCCCATCCTTTCATAGGAGAGTCTCGGTCTTTGCTGACCCGCCCCACCTCATCAAGCTGATGGGAGCCCACACTATGGCGGAGAACGGCGGCCTGCTGGTGCCCAAGACTGACGGCGGTGCAACCCTGCTCAGCCGTCAGTGCTTTGAGGAGCTGCTGGCGCTGGACAGCGACGAGCTGAGGCTTTGTCCCAAGCTCATGCGGTTCCCCCAGGAGGTAAGAAGGGGATTCGGAGCAACTCATACTGCTTGCCTAACCTGCATGGACGTCATGTTTTGGTATCAAATCTTCTGAAGATATGAAAATTACAACTAATATAATATAGGAGAAGATCACTATTTTTCGGCGCTTAGTGGTTAAATGTACTGGGAATCAAATTCAAAACATGAAATAATTTCAGGGTGACTGTACACTTAGTCATCCTAAGAAAATTCAGGACAGTGACCTCAAAGGACATGGGAAAGGTTAATAACCCACATCATCCTGTTGGTGCAGTCCCCAATTACCCTACTATATCCAACATTCGTCATTTCGGCTCGCCATGTTGTGCTAAGCTGCGTGGAACCATGATTTTGCTGAACAAAATGGGAGCTTCTCCATTTTGTGATGTGATTGCTCCGTGACCTTGCATAACCTCAACAATTTTACTAGAATTTCTGAAAAGGATGAAAATAACCTGTCATGTACCAGAAGTAAAAATGGGTTCCATTGAGCATTCCCAAAAACCCTCGGAAACCCATATGGCCCGAGGATAGTGGCCCGGTTCGTTCGGCCAATTTCGGCTGTCAGTGCTGGAACGGTGACCCGGCCTGTCGCCGAGTCGCCACTCATCACCGAGACACCGGCGTTGGCAGTGTGCCTTTCGCCGCGAGCGTTCGACCTGGTATTGGCCTCTGGTTGGTTGGTTGGTTATTGGTTTCACGACACGTCGACCGTTGAGTCATGTAGCGTCGCCAATCTCTCACGCCGATTGGTCGCGGGCGAAGAGTAGCGACAGGTGAGACTCGAACCCACAACCTTTCGATTGTGAGACGAGCATCTTACCCCTAGACCATTCGTCCCCGGTATTGGTCTGAGTGGTGAGACTATGTGCAGTGAATAGTGTCGGCCTGTACAGTGTGATAATGGGGCGAATGCAATGCGATAGCGATACTCTGAGGACGGACGGGCAAGTCAGTTTGTAGCCGTAAGCCGAGTGTATGGCGATAGGCATGAGGTCGGTGAACTTTGCGCTCAATGACGCGGTGTCACAATGAGGATGCGGTAGTTGTTACCAAGGGTAGTGAACGTAATGGAGGACAACAGGGGGCATGCCCACAGAGTAGTGGCGGTGTTCGCGTGGCGCCACGGTCTGGGACATATTACCCTCGCTTGGTTCCGGCTGTCAGTGCTGGAACCGTGATCCGACCTGTCGTCGAGTCAGCGCGACCTGGCGTTAGCAGTGCGCCGACCTCGGTGGGTGCCAGATAAATTGAACTGGACGGCGAATATGGTACAGTGGATTTCAAACACTGCCTTCCTTTCATATTGGTTTGTTCGTGGTCGTGACATAACTGTGTCTGTAGGTTCCGTGTGTTCTTCTCTAGCTTTTCATGTCGTGTTTTGAAGCTCTGCTTGTTCAGATGTGCAATTGGCACGCGTCGTTCAGCCACACCTTCCTAATGACGCTGACGCCGCGACATGTCGGACGTCCCAGCGGGATTTTACATTTATCGAGCATTGAGTAGATGCTATAGCTAGTAGCGATGTAATTAGTGGGTGATTGTACAAGGAATTACTTTGTTAGTTATTATCCGAAGGTGTCTTCGCCTGTTAGGGTACCCATGATCTGATCTTCCGTGCAAAGGAACAATAGCGTATGTTACAATCTGTCCCGATCTAAAAATGCAGAGGTCAGAAAGTTCAGAAATGCCGATTTACCGTTCGGGGCTATCAATAGCAATACGATTGTGCTCTCGTTCAAGTTTGATATCCATCAAATCCTTGCAGGAAGACAAATGCATTGAGCACAGTTGTGTTGCTTAAAATCGTCTGTGCTAGGTACACATAAAAAAGTAATTTCGCCAGGCCATAATTTGTCTCCGTCGATTCCACCATGTGAAGGCAAAACTACGTATGTGACATAGAGTCGGACCAAACGATTATGCGTAGTATCTCGGAGCATTTTGTGGTAGGCAAAATTTAGGTGCGCTGCTTGAGGACAAAAAGAGGTGCATTGGACCGCCTTACTCAATGTGTCGAATTAGCAGGGGTGCACGGGACCGCCGGACTCGGAGGTGTGTAATGAACAGAGGTGCACCGGACTGCCCGATTCGAAGGTGTCGAATTGGAAAAGGTGTACGGTACCGCCGTACTCGAAGGTGTCTAATGAGAAGAAATGCACGGTACCGCCCGACTCGAAGGTGTCGAATGGACAAAGGTGCACGGTACCGTCGTACTCGAAGGTGTCTAACGAGCAGAAATGCACGTCTTTTTTACTTTGCACGGCAGTGATGGCAGTGGATACTTGTTTGCATAGCCAAAAATCCAGTTGGGAAAGGTAACCAGGGAGAGGTGAAAAATAATCAGGGCAATCAAATTCTCAATACAACTGCTTTCGTGATCTTTGTACTCAAACTACGAAAGCGTTACTGAGGATCACATTGGATAGTCCTGAACCCTGACAGCAATGTCGATATAGCCTATGTCTGCAATCTATATAATTCGTTGAACTTTAAACAGCATTGAATACAATTTGTTACATTTAGAACTGGCCTTACTTGACCTGTGTTGACCTTGAGATGTCACGGTGGCTTAGAGAACTTGGAAGAACAATTAAATTTACCCGTTCGGTGTGCGTCGTCCGCTTAGCATCCCATTAGATTCACCTTGGGGGTTCAGCTTACTTTTCCGGGACAGCTGCCCCTCCCCCTTGTTACCAGAAGTTAGCTATAGGCCTGTGGCACTGCGTGTCCATTAACGACCTTTATATCCTACGGGTGCTGTTTTCTGGAAATTATCGGGGGACGCAATACATGAAGGCAATGGGAGAACTCAAATTGATGGGGGTTACACTCCATAGGGTCCCATGTTAAAAGTTGAAATTATTGGTCGGGAGAAGTAAAGACTGAATGGACAAGTGTCTCCTCAAAAGTGCATCACACAAAACCCCTGTATCCTTCCCATAATTTGCATAAGTTCCACCCCACACTCCTTCATTATGAGCATTCGTCGGTGAAAAAGTCATTGAACGGTGTCAGCTGGGGACGAAGCCTGCGTGGTGTGATGACCAGTTTCGGCTCGTATATCCGGTTTCAGATAAGTTTCAGGTATAAACGGTAATGTGATCTTTCATAGAGAAAGATGTGTTCTATAATGTGGTCTTCATTTTATGGCTATAGCTCTCTTACTTAAGAAAATATTACATTATAAGTTATCCATAAAAGCATTATGGGCAATGACTTCGGCCGTTGAAAACTTGTAACGTCATGAAAAGTTCGAATCGGCGGACGGTTGTACCTTATGTAAAGGGCCTTGGGTGTAGTGAAATGGTGTCTGTTTTTTAGACCCTTCGGGAAAGGCAGCCTTGGTGAAGATGTCTTCTCTGTGTGCTGGTTGTTCCCTCGTTCCTTACGAAGTTATTCAGCTTTCTTTTCGAGACAGTTCAGCTAGTGTGGAGTTTTTTCGGCGCCACGGTGTCCTTCCTACTGAAGTGGTTTGCCAGAAGTGTGGTAAGCCCTGCAACTACTTAAAGGCCCGTCACAGGTGGGAGTGCAACCACACGTTTGTTGCTAATAAAAATAAAAGGAAAAGGTGTGGGTTTGTGACCAGTGACTATAAGGGTACCTTGCTTGAGGGAAGCCGCCTGGAGCCTTGGCAAATTCTTGGCTTCATCAACTTATGGTTGGAGAAAGGCTGGAGCCACAAAGCAGTTTTCCGCAACCTAGATATTTCAAGTCGAGCCAGTGTCAATTGGAGGATCATTTGTAGCAAGGTAACTGAGGAATGGTTCAAGAAGCAAGAGCCTATTGGTGGACAAGGAGTGGAAGTTGAGATTGGCAAAATACTTTTTGCTGGAAGAAAGGACAACACTGAATGCAAGACTGGTCAGATCTGGTTGTTTGGAGGCATTGAGCGTATATTGAAGAGGAGGTTTGTGGTACCATTGGTGGATCCTGAGGGTGAGGAGCAAAACCAGGGAACATTGCCCATCATTCAGCATTTTATTTGCCCTGGTTCCATCATCTACAGTGATTGCCAGGCTGAGTATAATACCATTTCCCAGAATGGGTATACACACCATACCATTGACTGCAGCAAGCATTTTGTTGACCCTTCAGACAAAGCTATCCATATCCAAACTGTTCTGAGGCTCTGGCGAGATATGAAAGAGTGGGTGAAGCGCCAAGGTATCCTTCCAAGGTATTTACACCAGTACCTCGCAAGGTACCTGTTCCTGAAGGAATTTAAGGACAGAGAAATACACAACTTCCTTCTTGAAGCCTCCAAAGTATTCAAACCTCAGTCTGAGGGCTGTGCTGGCCCATTGTCTGGAGTTGGCATCCCATCCATGGACTTCAGTGACAAGAAGGACCAAGAGAACCAACAATCAGGAACATCATAAGGTATGTGAAATTGTAAAAAATGATCACACAAAGTCCATGTTCCTAAGTGTTCCAGTTACTTTGACATAGACATACATCCCATGTTAATGCAACCTTGAGTCAGGATCTGTATGGAGACTAAATATATATATATATATATATATATTCATGTATGTCATGCTATTTTCTACTGACGTCTATTTAATGTTGTGTCATCCTTTCTTTCTGTCAATTGGGAATTTATTTTGAAGCCCATGAGCACAAATGGTTATAAAATATGTGCATTGTTCTTCTATATGCCAGATACCTGGTTCCCCAATCAGATACCACTATTTATGTCCAATCTAGGAGACTGACATACTTGGATATAAGGCTCCATTCAATTGCTCACAGAACTCATTGTCAGGTGATGTAAAGCTTGATAATTTTAGAAGCCAACCAGGTTAGAGAACCAGGTGAGAACCAAACTGTTCAAGACTAAACCTAACCTATCCCAACTTATCCTCTCACCTTTCTTATCTGGTAATTGGTAAAGTTGCAATTTAAGGTAGTTTTTGAATTCTTGAGATTTCCTTTTACAATAAAATGTTCAGGAATGTGGATGACATGTTGTGACCACTCATTTACTCTGCAAATGCAGGCATTCTCTTCGGTTGGCAGGAAAACTAGCAAAGAGGGGGCTTCAAGTTGAGTAATCTAGCATCTAAAATAATGTTCAAAAGAAGCATAAATGTGACAACCTGACCTAGCCTAACATCCATGTAAGAAAAACATCCTATTGCACTTCAAGGTTTTCACAAGACAAGTTTTATGCACATTTCACATCCATAAAGCAAACCAGGTTTAGTTAGGTTAGATTAAGCCCTTTCCTTTGAGTTTGAAAAAGTTCATCACCTTGTGAAATTTTTCAAACAAATATTGAATGTACCTTCAAAAACAAATCAAGCCTGGTTAGATCATGTTTTTGCATTTTAAAATCCTGTAGACAAAAACTGCAAAAATTTACATGTTTTAGAAAGTTTTTTTTGCTTGTATAGTAAGTTTGATGAGATTAGGGAATGTTATTTTATGCTTTTTAACTTCTTTTCTTAGTTTTGTACATATTTTATATCCTATATTGCCCAACTACAAGGCCTTTTTTGGTGTTATTTTGCCTGCCATCCACAAAACATGTATTTGTTCAGAAAATGAGTGGTTGCATCATGTTAACCACATTCATATGCATTGCATTGGACACATAAATGGAAATAATTAAAAAGCTGCTTTAAGCTGCAAATTGATGGCAATTGAAAAAAACAAAATCCAAACATTTTTGTCTCAATTTGTATTTAATAAAAATAAAAGCATAACCAAACTTAGCCTAATATATTTTGTGTGATGCTTAGGTGATCCACTATTAGTAGGTTTTAGGAGATTCAGTGTTAATGGGTTTTAGGCAATTCCAGATCAATAGCTTTTAGGTCATTCAACATCAGTAGGTGTTATGTGATCAGTCATTGGTAGGTCATGTTAGGCGAAGTGTTTTTCATGTGGTTGCACATTGTTCTGCATTAGATATTTCGTATCCAAACCCCCTTTCTCCCACCTGTCCCATATTTTGTTTTCTGCTTTAAGGATTCCTGATACTAAAATGCCTAAATATTTTCTATTTTCAATTACGTCCTATTCACTACATCCCATTGTATGTGTAATTGATCTAGACCCCAGATGCATAACCTTAACCTTATCATAGTTGAAAAATGATCGCGATAAAAGTCATAAAGTCATAAAGTATTAAGGCTTAATAAGAGCCACAGGGGCCCATCTGGGTTAAGCCTATCTAGAAAAGGTACTAGAAATGTACATACTCTCACCCCAATCAATCCCTTATCCCAAGTTCCTAGGAAGCTATATACCCCAGCCTATCTAGCACCACTCACTTGCTACCGCATAACACCCTCAACAATCACAAGCTCCTCCCATCATACCCATCGTGCCACCATAGACAATCTCATCAGCATCACATCCCGAAGGAAGGTGCCGAATCCACTGCTAGGCACGCCCCACACAAATTCATAAAGCCTTCAGACTTAATAAGAGACTCACTTGCTATTGCATAATACACTCAACAATTACAAACTCCTCCCATCATACCCATTGTGCTACCATAGACAATCTCATCAGTATCACATCCCGAAGGAAGGTGCTGAATCCACTGCTAGGTACACCCTATATAAAGTTATAAAGCGTTTAGACTTAATAAGAGACTCACTTCCTATTGCATAACACACTGAACAATTACAAACTCCTCCCAACGCCCATCTCCTCCCTGTCGATCAACCCTCCCTGGAATACAGAAAAACAAGCCCCCTATTCTTACAATGATTGTCCATGCCGTTTTTAAAGATGTTCAGTGTGTTGCTACTGACAACTGTTCCTGGCAGCTGGTTCCAGTGTTCTACTACCCTGTTGGTGAAGAATGATTGTCTTGTCCTGCTGTGATTAACTTTCATTTTGAATTGATGACCTCTAATTGCATCATTTCTGTTAAATTCAAACATTTCCCTGAGATATCCCTGTCCCTGACCATGAACAAATTTAAAAACCTCGATGAGATCTCCTCTCAGCCTTCTATATCTAAGTGAAAACATATTCAATTTCTTCAATCTTTCCTCATATGCCAGGTTGCCTATGCCATTAACCATTTTTGTTGCCCTCTTTTGTACTCTCTGTAAAAGCCAACAATCTTTCCATAACTAGGGGACCAAGCTTGGACACAGTGTTCCAAATGTGGCCTGACATATGCACAGTAAAGCTTCCTGATGACCTCACTTTTGTATGACACATTCCTCTGTATTGCCCCAAGCATTCTTAGTGCCTTCTTCCTGGCTTCTTTGGTCTGTTCTGATGCCCCCAAATTTGTGTTCAAAATAACACCTAAGTCCTTCTCCTGCTCAGTCACAGATAGTACTTTGCCACCCATCAAGTATGGAGCCTTCATATGCTGCCTACCTACATGCATGACTTTGCACCTATCAAAATTAAACTTCATTTGCCATTTTTCGGACCACTTCACTAGCTCGTCTAAGTCTTTCTGCAGCCATTTATCCATTTATCAGCCATTTATTTATGCCATTTATCCAGCCATTTATGCAGCTATATGCCATTTATCAACAGTGTGCGCTTCTCAAGCTACAAGGCTCGTTGCAAGGCACGCACAATTTATTTTTAAACTTCAGACCTTGAATACAACATTCCATTTTCTAGTTCTGAACTGACTGCAACTGTCAGTACTCTGCAGAGTGTGGCAGAGGGTCCAGGTACATTACATAATGATATCAAACGTCTGCCTACAAAAGTTTTAGAAACACTCAGGAAGGCACTGAATGACATGTCGACAACGAGCACATTTCCATCTTCGTGGCGGAGGGCAATCGTAGTGCCTATACGCAAGCCAAATAAAACCGGTACGGACCCACTGCATTATCGCCCCATCTCGTTAATATGCTGCTTATGTAAGTTGCTTGAAGAAAATGGTGAATGTCCGACTAATGTGGTTTTTAGAACGCAACAATCTCCTCACTGTGATACAGAGCGGCTTTCGAAAACACCGCAGCACGCTTGACCACGTTTTAACACTCGACTCCGTTGTGCGCTCTAGTTTTAGGAAGCAATGCCATACAGCTGCGATTTTTTCCTGGATATTGACGCAGGATATGATACTGCATGGAGGCACGGCATTCTCATGAAATTGCACCGCATGGGTATGAGAGGCTCCATGTGATTTTCCTGACAAAAATAGCTGCCAGAACTTTCTGTGTCAGAGTAGGAGGCTTCCTCTCTGGCACATTCCAACAAGCTGACGGAGTTCCGCAGGGAAGTGTCCCGGGTGTTGCATTGTTTGTTATTGCAATCAACGATGTGAGTGCATCATTGCCAACTTCTGTAGGGAAAGCACTATTCGTTGATGACTTTGCCGTGTGGTATTCTTCGCGCACTGTGCACTCCGTAGAGAGCTGGCTCCTGGAAGGTGCAGGATTTGTGGGAAGAAACCGGTTTCGCTGAGTCCACAACGAAGACCGTCGCTGTTCATTTATGTCGCAAACGCTCTTGCATAGACCCAGTGATCACACTCAACGGAATCCGCATTCCATTCAAACCAGCTGCCAAGTTTCTAGGTATGTGGACATTTGATATGTGACCGCCGGTTGACATACAGCATCCACATCAACGACCTAGTACAGAAATGTGCGAAGAGACTGCAGATGAATACTGTCTCGAGATGTTCACATGGTGCAGATAGATATGTTTTACTTCTGATGTACCGATCTCTTGTGCGTTCTAAGATTGACTACGGACGTATTATTTATGACTAAGCATGTGCCACAACCAAGCGTCGCCTTGATGTGATTTATAATGCAGCTCTTCGCATTGCTACTGGTGCATTTCGTACTTCCCCTGCTGATAGTGAGCTACCTCTTGGGCTGCGCGGTAAATTATTGGCGGCGAGGTACGCATGTAATGTCGCCCAAAACCGAAAGCATCCAGCCTATCAGTGGATATTCTCGGGGACACCAAGGCCACGCCAAGGGGCCCATATTCAGCGTGGATTGCCGTTCTCCATTCGTGTGGCCTCGACCCTCCGTAATTGTAATATTAGGCCGGGTTGTGTGGCACGTACAATTACGCCGAGTACTCCCCCTTGGCAGGTCGTCCCAGTACAAATTGATGTCACTTTGTCATGTTCGAAGAAAGGACAGGTAAACCCCGAGGAACTCCGCGCTGTGGCATTAGAGAACAAAAATGAATTTCGCGATTTCTCGCGGATTTGCAAAGACGGTTCCAAGTCCGTTTCAGGTGTTGGATGCGTTTACGTCAGTCGACACGGGGTTGTCTTTTTGTTTACCAATACACGCATCGATTTTTACTGCTGAATTGTACGTGATTCTTCAAGCCCTGTATTTTATACAAGAAGACCAGGCCATCAAACACGTGATTTTCACAGACTCCTTGAGCAGTCTCTGGGCATTGAAAGCCTTCAACCATGATAACAGACTTATCCGTAGGATTATACGAGTCGTCAAATCCCTAAATGACATCGACAGAATTATCATCTTCTGCTGGATCCCCAGCCATGTCGGACTTGCTGGGAATGAAGCTGCTGACATAACTGCCAAGTATGCCATCACAAATGGCCGGGAAGTCCACTTACAGCTCCCTCCAAGATACTTGTAACCTACTATATTGTCAAGTATACGGTTAAAATGGCAACGAGCATGGAATTCAAAGTATAGTAAGCTGAGAGGGTTTTGAAGCCAGCATTAGGGCTGTGGAGGTCCTCAAGCCGGACACAACGACGGGAGGAAGTAATACTCTGCCGATTGAGGATAGGTCATACCTTCGCGACACATGGTTACATACTTACCGGTGATGACCGATCTTTATGACTACGCTGTTCGGACCCACTTACCGTGTATCATGTTTTAGAAGGTTGTGCACTTTTGGAACCACAACGACGCCAAATTTTAAGACAGCTGGACGCCGACACTACTTTGCATGCTCTAATAGGAAACTACTCTCAGGTCGTGGCGTCTGGGATAATTCTTACTTTCCTTCAACAAGCACGCTTTGATGTTGTATATCGCCGCTCCTAAGGATTATTAAATACTGGCCGCTGTGGGAGCATGATAGATTCTCTGTAAACACAGTTATGGGCGCAAAATGACCTTGGCAGTCGACGCGCCCCTAAGCTCCAATTCATCATCATCATTATCTGAACTATCTTTTTTAACTATATATGCCCCTCATCGATATGCATGATATGCAAGCCTTATGACAAAGTAAAACGATAAAGCGGCGTCCATGGTGTGACGCTTGGAACTGCTTCTAACCGCATCTCAATGATCATATGAGTGATGGGCGCAATATGGCCAGAGCAGTCGAAGCGCCCGAAAACCCAAATAACTATCTAACTAGGTCCTCCAAGTCTAGCTGAATATTGCTACACTCATCACTATTGCTTGCCATTCCCACCAACTGAATGTTATCAGCACATTTCAACACCATATTGCAACACTGTTTCGCCGGTGGGCCGCAGGATTGGGAAATGTCCGGAGTGGTGTGAGTGTTGAACCCGGAACCTTTGGTACTCAGAGCTCAACACCTTAACCAGTCGGACATCCCTGCCCCCTAGCATCCTACCCAAAACAAATATTCAGTCCTACCCGCTCACTCCTTTGCTACATGCACGTTTGCTACATGGACAATGCAGTCAATCCTCCTGAAGCCCCCCACCCCTACCCGCTCACGCCGCCCCGACATATCCGCTCACACCGCCCCGACATACCCGCTCACACCGTCCCGATGCACCAGTTCACGTGCCTGCAGCAGACCACTTACGCCTCCTCGCCTGCAGATGGCCAGCTGGACGCCACGCCGTTGTCGCTTCCCGATCCGGTACAAGAACGTTTCTGCGCGCCCGAACTGTCAGACGGCGGGTACCACGTGCTGGACGAGGTGCGCTCAGATGGCGTCAAGCCCGAACCCAGCGGCGAGGACGAGTCGGACACGAACGAGGTCAAGGCCCGACCCAGCGGCGAGGACGGGTCGGACACGAACGAGGTCAAGGCAGTGCTGGACGAGGGTGAGTTCGCGTGACCGAGGCAACGCAGTGGCGTTTTTAACGCAAGTGTTGTACTTCGTCCAGCTGGACCTCCAAGATATGCCGATTAGATCGCTGATCGCTCCCAGTAGTGTGTGGCCACCGATAATGGCATCGGGGACACGTTGATCGACATTCACTGCGCCGACATCGGTCCTGCCTTCAGGGACAGGTCGGATCATTTCGCCACTCGTTACATACGCTTGTGATGAGACACGTACCAGTGCTCGACTTCGACTCATGCCTTTATTTTTAAGAGCATCGGTTTCAATGTTCATTTGACAAGCCTGGTGAGTAATATACAGTCTTCTGTGGTATTTTCCCAAACAGGTCGCTGCGACAACGACAAGAACCGTTATGATCGACAGCTCTGAAAATTGACTGAATTTCCCGAGCGACTCAAGAGTCATATCCTTGCGCATATAATGATAGGATATGATGATAGGAAAATTCGGTTTTATGTACCCACGTTCATGTGATGCCCTTGCACAATGCTTTTGCAGAAAACGCTGTATTCTGTTGTCGATTTTTTCCGTTAAAAATTGTCACTCCAGCGCCAGACGCATCCTCAGAAGATTCCGGCGTTTGCGCACTGCCGTACTGCTGCCCGACTGACTCCCCATCAATGGCAGCGGCCATGAGCGTCCCGATACCCGTGTCGGCTTCCTGGGTGGTACGGGTGTCTCGGCTAACACTCACCTTCATTTTCACAAATTTCTTCATTTTCTCATCTTCATTTTCACATTTTGTATGTGAACGGTGGAAACACGGCCCAGGTGCACAGATACTGCTGTGGGGTGACACAAGCAGCGCAGCTAAGATGGGTTTTGCACATTATTCGGCACGACAATGCTGTTCGCAACTGACGTCAAATGTATTTAGCCAATTAACATGTCACCTCAATCAATAGATAATTATTGCGTCACATTCGGATTTGGATGCTGTGACAGTTGTATACACGCTATCGCTGCAACAGGCGTGCATATTTGTCAGTTGAGCGTAGAAAATGGCGTCCAGTGATGTGATGTACGTGCACAGTACGATGTACGTCCGGGAGAAAGTTCCTATGACCTGTGGAGGATTACGTGCGCCTAGATACACAGCAGTGTCTTGTCATTGTTCCAGGTGCCACTGTTCCGACTGCGTGAAGTACGAGAGCCTGAAAGATCAACGGACAACGTCGGAAATTGAATCCCAGTGCAGTATCAAGAGCACCAATAGCAGTCGCCGCGTCTTGGACACTAGCGACACTTCGGTACACCAACCCCCGACTCAGGCGGCAGCGAGTTCCTCTCAGTTTGACGCGTGTGGGAAATCGTTCAGGCATTGTGGATGGCTGCTTCAACATCGCAGTGGCGGGAGCGGAAGCAAACGTTCAGACTGTATAATCAGCAGTCGGTGCTCCTTGCACACTAACAACACTTCGCTACACCAACCTCAGACTCAGGCGGCAGCGGGTTCGTGTCAGTGTGAAGTGTGTGGGAAGTCGTTTAGGTATCGTGGATGGCTGTTTCAGCACTACAGAGTCCACGCAGGTCCAAAGGCATACAGTGGAGGTAGCGAAGGAAGGTGTTCAGACCAGATAGTCAGTAATGGACCTGGAAATCCCCTGACACTGCACCGGAGAAAAGACATGCAGCTGTGGGATTTCCGGCAGTACGTGCACCGCCAAGAGGGTTCTGCTGCTTCTGGTTGCAGGGACCATACTCGTGTAGAATATGCAATAGACCGTTCACCATGGAAATATATCTGGTTGAACACATGAGAGTCCACAGCGGAGAGCGACCATACACTTGTACAATATGCAGCGGAGCGTTTCATCAATCGGGGGATCTGGATAAACACATGGGACTTCACACCGGATATAAATCCATACAAATGTGATACATGTGGCAGGAAGTGGAGCTTGGTTTTACACATGAGAACCCCCACTAGAGAGAGGTCCTACACATGAACGATATGTAAGAAAGCGTTTCCTCAATCGGGAACTTTAGGTAAACACATGATAATCCACACCGTGGAAAGACCTTATCGCTTATTCGACACTTGCGGCTGAACGTGTATTTCCAGTGGACATTTACCTCAACCCGAACCCACACTGGACAAACATCTTGGAAATATCATGCATGTCACAGGGCGTTTACTTTCAGAGTGCATGCAGTTCGACACTGAATCCACGGTGGAGTTTGATCCGGCGAGAGAGGCACATGCGATACTTTCTGTACCGGGGGAACGGTGAGACGAGAGAGTGGTGAAGTTGTGACCGGGGAAGCTCCGCTCGAGTGTAGGTTCTGCACGCCTGGACGCGAGACACGCTCGCCCACTAAATACAACATTCTCCAGCATATTTAGCACCAATTGGACAATTCGTTCTCAAACGAATCTCCTCATCGCGAGGACAGTTAGTTGCCAAAAACAACAGCTCCAGTAACAATTTCCCAAGTGGTCTGTCTAACATTGAGGTACGGCCTGAGGACTCAGGCGCCAACAGTGAAAATTAGGTGGCTTTTCAGCTCGTCAACTTGCGTGCCAAGGTAGCACAATTATAAAATGGCCGCAAATGTGGGTGTCACACACACACACACATATATATATATATATATATACATTAGCAGCCCATGGAAGCAAAATTAGGCTTTATATTTTGCCAAATTTTGGTAGGTTGGTTCATGTTACGCATTGCATCATGCTTAAACCAAGATGTCATGCTGATAAGCAGATACCTATCGAAATCTTGTTCTGTGTTGCAAAGCAGCCCAATTTTTTCAGCCTTGGTCCTGGCCATCAAGGTGTGCTCAATGGTGGTCAGCCATGCAGCTGATGGCTGCAAATGGGCTGGAGGGGCAGCATTTGAGCAAATTGGGGATTGCAAAGGGGCTGTAGAGGTGGCATTTCAGGAAAATTAAATAGGCCAAACAGTTCTAGAATTCAGAGCCATTGCCTTTTCCATGGAAGATTGCATCTGTGAATGATTAATCACTCACCTTGTAGGGTGTGTGCCAAGCTTAAAGATGAAGGGGATGTGGTCATGAAGTTAAATATCTTTTATATAGCAAGGAAGGACTCGAGAAGGAAGAACCCATGCACAACAACCGCGTACAAACTGGTCACGTTTGAAATGAACTTCACAGACGCAAGCTCAGCTGTCGTCCTGTCAACTTCCAGTAAATCCTCGGACGTTCTTCCCACTAATATGTCATAAGTGTACTTGGCGCGTATATGACGATATGGGGGAAGAATGAAACATCTTTATGATGAAGAAGGGAGAAATAAAGATGCCTAATGCGCATACGCATATCGCCAAACAGCTTGGAAAAACCTGAGAAGGGAAAAAACACGCCGCTTGGAAAACCTGTGGATAAAAAAACAAGCGCAATCTATATAACCGTCCGTTTTAGTCACGGGCGCAGTGACGACATTTATGGCTGTAGGCTGGACACACCTTTTGCCTGAGTTTGAGTGGCGCGCTCTTACCATGACCCGATTTGCCGCAGTACGTGCACGGACCTGTTGGGTCTGTTGACAAAATGTTCTTAGTGGAGTCCCCCAGGGGTCGGTACTGGGGCCACTATTGTTCATTATATATGTGAATAGCATTGAATGTGGCCTAAGCAGTAAGGTTTTGAAATTTGCGGATGATTTGAAGATCTTTAGGGCAATAACAGGGCAAAATGAGCAGGTTTTGCTGCAGAAAGACTTAGACGAGCTAGTGAAGTGGTCCGAAAAATGGCAAATGAAGTTTAATTTTGATAAGTGCAAAGTCATGCATGTAGGTAGGCAGCATATGAAGGCTGCATACTTGATGGGTGGCCAAGTACTATCTGTGACTCAGCAGAAGAAGGACTTAGGTGTTATTTTGAACACAAAATTGGGGGCATCAGAACAGACCAAAGAAGCCAGGAAGAAGGCACTAAGAATGCTTGGGGCAATACAGAGGAATGTGTCATACAAAAGTGAGGAGGTCATCAGGAAGCTTTACTGTGCATATGTCAGGCCACATTTGGAATACTGTGTCCAAGCTTGGTCCCCTAGTTATGAGAAAGATTGTTCGCTTTTAGGGAGAGTACAAAAGAGGGCAACAAAAATGGTTAATGGTATAGGCAACCTAGAATATGAGGAAAGACTGAAGAAATTGAACATGTTTTCACTTAGATATAGAAGGCTGAGAGGAGATCTCATCGAGGTTTTTTAATTTGTTCATGGTCAGGAACAGGGATATCTCAGGGAAATGTTTGAATTTAACAGAAATGATGCAATTAGAGGTCATCAATTCAAAATTAAAGTTCATCACAGCAGGACAAGGTTAAGACAGTCTTTCTTCACCAACAGGGTAGTAGAACACTGGAACCAGCTGCCAGGAACCATTGTCAGTAGCAACACACTGAACATCTTTAAAAACGGCATAGACAATCATTATAAGAATAGGGGGATTGTTTTTCTGTATTCCAGGGAAGGTTGATCGACAGGGAGGAGTGGGAGTTGGGAGGAGCTTGAAATTGTTGACTGTGTTATGAAATAGCAAGTGAGTCTCTTATTAAGTCTAAATGCTTTATTACTTTATATAGGGTGTACCTAGCAGTAGATTCAGCACCTTCCTTCGGGATGTGATACTGATGAGATTGTCTATGGTAGCACAATGGGTATGATGGGAGGAGTTTGTAATTGTTGAGTGTATTATGCCATAGCAAGTGAGTCTCTTATTAAGTCTGAACGCTTTATGAATTTCTGTGGGATGTGCCTAGCAGTGGATTCGGCGCCTTCCTTCGGGATGTGATGCTGATGAGGTTGTCTATGGTGGCACGATGGGTGTGATGGGAGGAGCTTGTGATTATTGAGGGTGTTAGGCGGTAGCAAGTGAGTGGTGTTAGATGGGCTGGGATATATAGCTTCCTAGGAACTTGGGATAAGGGATTGATTGGGGTGGGAGTATGTACATTCTAGTACCTTTTCTAGATAGGCTTAACCCAGATGGGCCTCTGTGGCTCTTATTAAGCCTTAATATTTTATGACTTTATGACTTTATGGTTGCCGAGGAGGTCCAGTTGGATCTCCTGGTCGCTGATGCCCCGGGTGAGGGCGTCTCGGAGAATCCCATCCGTGTAGTTGATGTCCTGTTGGCAGTTCGGGCCTTGGGTGGTGAAGTTGCATACCCCGGCCTGGCGGCGCATACGAGCGCCGAAGCTGCGGATAGGTTCATCACGATCCTGACACATGTTGTGCAGGGTTACGCGTGCCACCATAACGTTCTCCTATCGGATGGCGTGTCTTTTGATCGCTGCCAGTACGTCATTCTCAAACTTATTGGCGAGGCTGCCACCTGCGGACCTCATGAGGTCCTTGCGTAATGGCCCTTCACAAGATTCCAGGAGCTGGATAGACAGGCCATGCCCCGTGAGGTGGTTGGCCTAGACGAAGTCAGCCCACCGTGTCGTGAAGTATGACCAGTCCTCACTGCTGCCACGAGCTGAGATTGTGGGGCTCGGTATCTTGGGCCCACCAATCCTGGACGTTGCATGGCTGTGCTGATGGCTGGTGCTGTGAGTGGTAATTAGGGCAGCCACGATGACTGGATCCAAATCCGGGGTGGTGTACCCACCCGCAGCCAGCGATAGGACACTGGACAATCGACATCTTGTCTTTTGTGGCCTTTCTGGCAACTATATGCAGGGGCGTCGATTTGTATCCTTTTGTGGGGGCCATGGCCCCCCCAATGTTGATCTTGGCCCCCACCCCCGCCCCCCAATGTTGATTTCCCCTCCCCCAATAACCCATGCTCTTTTTATGCTGATAAAAGGTTAAAGGAAAAAAAAAAAAAACACCATGGCCATGGTACATAGAAAATGTAGTTGATGTTAGCCAGCACATTTTGTACTGAAAAGAAACAGATTTTGATTAGATAGTGGGCTGACTCTCCACCTTTTGCTACAAAATTCAAAATGGAGTGCCAAAAAAACAACAACAAAATAGCTGGATTTCCCTGCCCTGTGGAAGGACAATTTACATCATAAAATTTTGCAAATAGTTGATGGTAATCAGGGGCGTCGAGTTGTATCCTTTTGTGGGGGCCATGCCCACCAATGTTGATCTTGGCCCCCTCAATGTTGATTTCCCCCAATAACCTATGCTATTTTTATGCTGAGAAGAAAGTTAAAGGAAAAAAATGAAAAACACCATGCTACTTACAAAACTTAGTTGATACCAATCAGCACATTTTGTACTGAAATGAAACCAATTTGGAATGGATAGTAGATTGACTCTCCACCTTTTGCTGCTAAATTGAAAATATTGTGGAAAAACAAAGGAGTTGGATTTGCAAGCACAATTTACATCATAAAATGTCGAGATTATCTGACGATGATGCATTGTAAACCATATTGTCTGAGGGGACGAGTGGTCTAGGGGTAAGATGCTCGTCTCACAATCGAAAGAGTGTGGGTTCGAGTCTCACCTGTCGCTACTCTTCGCCCGCGACCAATCGGCGTGAGAGATTGGCGACGCTATATGACTCAACGGTCGACGTGTCGTAAAACCAATAACCAAACCATATTGTCTGAAAAATCTGCAAAGCCACTAGACAACAATTAACAATGTCATAATTATGCTTCCACACATGGCCAATGGCAAAAGCACATGCATATGGAGCTTGAACTAGATTCATTCCATTCAATTTCCAGTCATTGTCAAACTTGCACACAATCCAGTCCTGTCAACAACATTCTGTTTTCATTGAGATTATGGATACACAAACTATATTTATTTTCAGCAGTCAACCCATCGCACTATAAGCTTGATATTCACCTAGGTACCCACCTATATCCCAATGGCAATTAGCATATATTCAATAATGAAAAAGCAGCACCCCAGTCTCGACCTGCACCAAGAGCCACATGTGAGCCAAATATCTGCCAGCTTATGATACCATGCAATACAAAAGTAATCAAGAAGTTGCATGCACACGGTATTATAATTCCTATTCTTGAAGAAATTAATAGGAAGGTAATTATTGAAGAAATTTCTAAACGAACCTTGCAAGCAAGGCATATGATCAGGTATATTCATTAGATGATTTGAACGCTTCGGACTGATTGATCGTGACGTCACCAGTTCGATGTAGCCCCATTCCTATGCTTTACAGGGAGCTGTTACGATTTCCGAAAAAAAACATATATCGGATTATATTACGCCAATTCGCATGATCCTGGCACTGAAAGAGGGATCGCTTCGCTTTCTTTCACCAATCTATCTACCACTTTTGCTCCAGCCATCGAAACTATCGTGGTATATAGCGTCAAAGTTTTCTTGCACACTGTCCAACCAGAATCCCACACTTCGGGGGCGGTTACGCCTAGCCGTGTGGCGCAGAGGTATGAACTGAAACTCGAGATCCAGAGGTGGGGGTTCCTATCTCTCCAATAACTTTGCTTTTTCAACCGCATTATTTTGCATTTTTAAATTAGGTAGGAACCTGACTGCGTGTCATCACGCATGTTGAGCACGCTAACTGCCACTGGCGGATCCAGGGAGGGGCCATTCCGGCCATGCCCCCTCGAGAAGCGCTTAACAGGGGGGGGGTTGCATAGTGTCTTTGCCCCCCCGAAACCAACAGAAGTCAACTAAATTAAAATGCAGTAACTTTTGCCGAGGTAAAAAATAGCGTCTGGATGAAAGAATCTCTAATTTTAAAGGATTTTCTTTAAATATAGTTGTTTGGAAGCCAGCATAGTAGCATAGTAGATTCCGACACACATCGAGGGTTCCATGCTGCTCAAGTTCTGCTTACAGCAAGAGTTGATAAAATCGGATCCGCCAGTGTCCACGTGCACGAACGTTGACGTGGTACAAGACGTTGAACGTGAGCGTGAACGTTTTGGTAAATAAGAACACAAATCCGGTAACATAGAAACGGTGGAGGTAGGCTGGGGCCCCTGCACAGAAAATCATGTTGTCAATTATTATTATTTTTTATTTATTTTAATTTTAATTATTATTTTTAAAATGGGATTCTTTGCCAAATAGTGGTCGAAATCCTGTGCTTTCAACCAAAACACGTGGGAGAAGGGGCATCCTCCAAATCCGTTCCACCCCTCCCCTGATGCAATTCCTAGGTACGCCACTGGGGGGGGGCTGACGCCGAAAACCGAAAGTTGTCCCCCCCCCCCCAACCGGTAGGTTAGATCCGCCAGTGCTAACTGCAACCTTAATCCTTGGCAACGCGGTACATAGTTTATCGGCGCTTTCACTGGCAGATCTAGCCCACCGGTTTGGGGGGGGTGCAACTTTCGGTTTTCGGCGTCAGCTCCCCGACCCTCTCCAGTGGCGTACCTAGGAATTGCATCAGGGGAGGGGTCGAACGGAGTTGGTGGGTGCCCATTCTCCCACTATTTTTTATTAAAAGCACCGGATTTCGACCACTATTTGGCAAAGGGGCCCATTTTAAAAGAATTATAATTAAAATTAAAATTAAATAATAATTGACATCCTAATTTCCTGTGTAGGAGCCCCAGCCTACCTGCACCGTTCCTATGTTACCGGATTTTTGTTCTTGTTTACCAAAACGTTCACGTTCATGTTCAACGTCTTGTACAACGTCAACGTTCGTGTACACTGGCGGATCCGATTTTGTCAACTCTTGCTGTAAGCAGAACTTGAGCAGCATGGAACCCTCGATGTGTCTCAGAATCTACTATACTACCATACTGGCTTCCAAACAATTTATTTCAATACTTTAAAATTGGATATTCTTTCATCCAGACGCTATTTTTAACATCGGCAAAGGTTACTGCATTTTAATTTAGTTTACTTCTGTTGGTTTCGGGGGGGGCAAAAGACACTATGCCCCCCCCCCATTTTAAGCGCTTCGGGGGGGGCATGGCCGGAATGGTCCCTCCCTGGATCCGCCAGTGGGCGCTTTACCGAGGCTTATTTACTGACGCACCCGAGCAGAAATCGGAAAATTCGATGGCGAAATTCGGCGCAGCCTGGCAATCGCACTCGTCACGACACAGCTCAGAAAAATGGGCCTATGACGGCTGCAGAAGTGACAACCACCTGCTTGTAAGTTATACAAGATCAAGGGTGCGTTTGCAGCTCGGATAATAATTTCCGCGAGGACGGAAAATTTTCCGTCCGGCGTTCGGAGCTCAACCGTATCCTGCCGGGTTTACAAACATCAAACACAAACAGTGCGCTCGTGAGTCAAATGTGGTGACCGTACTACACGTCTTACGCTTGTTCGCATCGCCAGTGTACTTGCCGTGAGTTCAGGAGTGGTTGACGGGGTTTGGGCGGGTCCAGTAGAAGTTTATTCATCTGGGATGAACAGTCCAGTAAACATGCCGATGGCGGCATGTGTCGAGGCGAGCTTGGCATCTCGTTAACGGTATGCCGACATCGGGCGGTTCTCGGCCCGGCATCGGTATACTGACTTGGAATATCAAACACGGATGTTGATTTATTAATATTATTAGGGGGTGGGGCGATACATGAAAGCAATGAGCAACCCGAAATGGATTGGGGGCACACTCCATTGGAACCCATGTTAAAAGTTGAAATTATTGGGTGGGGGCAAAGCAAACATTGCTGGGAAATTCCCCTTCCAAAGTACATAAACCCCCTGATATCAACATATGTTGGGTTCAATTCAAGACATCAATAGCGGCCAACTGACGTCGGACCGATGTCCGACATTTCACTCCCGAGACGATAGCGGGCCCCTAGTGCCCCGACAGCAGTCCGACATCTTCCCGACATCGGCCTCACGTCGGCTACATGTCGGGTGATAAATCTGATAAGAAGTCTGATAAATCTAAACAGTCTGCTTCGGAGCAAAATTGGTCTATGGCACGCGGGCATTGATCTCTGAAAATGCGCCATTATGCGCCAGAAGTGCCGCTAATGCTAGTGACGTCACACAGATCCTGCAGATTTCGTCTGAAAAAATTTTCCGCAGGATTCGGGTAATTTTCCGGATCCTGTGAGCTTCGAACGGTGAATTGGCAGATCTGATCCAAAAATATGACGTCACACGGGAAATTTTCCACAGGATCTGAGCTCCAAACGAGCCCCAAAGCCCATCACCAAATGTGTTTGGAGAGACTTGATAGACACTAGCGCGCATGAAATGCCACAAATCGTGACGGACATTCCTCAGAACATCCAAAATCGTAACATCCAAAGATAAAAAGTCTAGTTACAGAAATCCCAGCACCTCAAGTGTAAATTTTCGGTTGCTGTCGACAAATGTAACGGAGGTGAGACGTTTGTGGTGCAATTGCGAGCAGTGTTTAATCCGGAGACCAATCTCATGTGTCGTCGTACTGATTGATTTTTTTTGTACTTCACACCTTCTGATGTATCTGGAGATTGGTGTGATTTGAAACAGTGAATAAATGGCTTGCTGATATTAAATTCCCAAAGGAACAGTACTTGAAGATCTTGGAAGGTAAGTTTGAACATGTCCAGTCCATGCCTTTTTCTGATTTGTGCTCAGGGTTTCTATGTTAATACCACATACCTACCATGTTTGTCTTCAAGAAGAGCTGTTTTCAGTTTACTTTTATTAATATTTTAATTCCACTGCTCTTCGTGCTTTTCTCCCCAGGATTGGGGAACCTAGTGTAGCATTTCCGACCAGTGGTTGGCACACCTTTCGGTAAATGCACAGCTTAAGGTAAATTCTGATTTCTTGATTTTTTTCAATGCAATGTTTAGGAATGTGATGAACATGATGTGACCACACATTTTGGTAAATTTGTGTTTTAAGGTGTTTTATGAATTCGTGGAATGTATCATTTAAATGCAATGTTTTTTAATGTGACTCAGATGATGGGACCACTCATTTTCTGTGCAAATGCCTACATTTCAGGTTGTGAGCAAAATAACACCAAAAAGGCTTTGAATTAGGTGATATTGGGTAAAATAAATTTTTGTTTTAATATAGAAGAAATGCAACATAGCCTAACGTAACCTAGCTTAACCTCTGTTTGGAGAAAATCAAAACCAACAAATCAAGTTTTAAAAATTTCAAGCAATATATTTAAAAAAAAACTAAACCAACCTAACCTAATATATCATAAGCTGCTTTTGAAGAAAAAAGTTCCATTTCTTTTAAATTTGGGAACAATTGTCCAACTTAAAACACCTTACATGTGTAAAAACGTGTCTTGCTGCCACCTTAACGCACAATAATTATGGTTAAGCCAGTTTAGGTTGGGTTAGGTTTTTCATTTGTAAAATTCCAAGGAAATAAATTGCTTGATATTTTTCCAATTTTGTTTTTAAAATTGTTTTCTCCAAAGTCATGTTAGGCTAGGTTAGGTTAGGTCATGTTGCATTTTTAATGTATTTCTTTTTATGCTATGTTACCTAACTCAAAGCACGTTTTTTTAATGTTATTTTGTTCACAAAATGGAAATTAAGCATTTGCACAGAAAACGAGTGGTGCTTAGTGACAGCTTAGTGATATCCATAAACATTGCATTGGAAATTTAACTTAATAAATATTAGTAAAACACCTAAAAGCACAAATTGAGTGGCCAGTGCGTGGAGTTAGGTATTATAGCATAAAAATAATGTTCAAGATGGAAGATAACCTTACCCAAGCTAGTCCAACTTCCCATACAAGAAATTAATTGTTTTTAATTGTAATTTTGGAGGCATTTACTCAAATATTTCCCACTTCAAAAACCTAACCTAAGCTAGCCTGAATGTATATTTTTTTCGTATAAAAATCATTAAAAAAAATATTTCCAAACAAATGATTTTTTTCCAACTTACAACAAAAGCCTAGCCTAACCTAACAAGCCTAACCCCTTTGTATGCTTTATGGAGGTAAAATGTGTGTAAAACTTGTCTTGTGGTTACCTTAAACTGCGATAATACCTGACTTTTGGGGTAATTTTTCAGCTCATGGTAATCTCTGACTTCTTTTAATTTCTTTTTTAATGCAGTGTTTATTAATGTGCTGAACATGATGTAACCGCTCGTTTCCTCTGCAGATGCACACTTTTCAATTGTGAGGAAAAATAACACCCAGAAAGGGGCTTGAAATTGAGTAATATGATATAAAAATAATGTTCATATTATAAAAAAAAGATGTAACGTAACATAACCTAATCTAACCTAGCCTAGCCTTACGTGCAATAAATGTTTTTTTTTTAAATGCCAATTTCCAAACAATTTTTTGGGGTTCTCAAACATTTTCAACTTAAAAGCCTAACATAACCTAATCTAGCTTGAACCGTTTTTGAAGAAAAATCTTCTTTTTCTGTAATTTACTAACTTACAACAAAAGCCTAGCCTAACGTAACTAGGCCAAACCTAGCGCCTTTGAATGATTCGTGGAGGTAAAATGGGTGTAAAACCTGTCGTGTGGTTACCTTAGACTGTAATAATACCTTTTTGTGTGCTACCTGGTGCACGTTATGAACCTCCGTCTGCATGCTGCATGGGAGCATTCCACTTATTGCTTCACAAAGAACAATAACATGTTGAAAGTACTATATTTTCAGGAATGAAATCTTGTGCTGATAACATTTTCTGAGTGATACATTTGCAGATCAGATCTACATCACTTGTCTTAATAATTATGATAAATTCATAGAAATACATACATGCACCGGTTTGTGGACAAAAAGTTATTCTGATGATTTCTAATGTATTGGAAGATTACAAATTTTCATGATAGTAGTAGGCAAAGGTAAAGTACTGATATCTGAATAAGTGGTCAGTTCACTAACGAGACAGCAAATTCACTCAAATAGCATTAAAAACACCAGGTGGCCCACTCTTTTTGGAAGTTTAAAATCGATGACAGTGCTTTCTTGAATCATGTTTAAAGCACATAAAGGAAATGTATTGCTGACCCTTGTAAGGAACTAATGTGTGTAACGTGTAATTAATATTTATAATGTACTGATGTTTGCACATAATATAAAGCTCACTATTCTAAATAGCATGGGAAGTATGATGCCATATATCATGGCTAATTTATGTGCAAAATGTTATGCAGCAGATTCCCTGCATTGTTACTTAGTTATTTGGGCTTTAAGGCACATCGACCATATTAACCCGCGCACGTCCGGGGGGGCAGATATCTGCCCCCACCCCCCCTGCGGTTTTTCCTACTTTGCCGCCATACTAATCGGGTTAGCAAGGCCAAACCTCGCATGGCTGCTCATTGGTCTTTTCCACATATCCTCAGAAATGTTTGACCCTGGGTCATCTCAAGTCAGGTCATCAGGTCAGGTGAAGTGGCCTAACGTCCCTCCGAGTTCTAGGTGGCATCACTCAAACAATAATTGGGCGATTGATTTCAAACTTATATCA
Source organism: Ashinkailepas kermadecensis (assembly GCA_034440615.1). Taxonomy (NCBI): domain Eukaryota; kingdom Metazoa; phylum Arthropoda; class Thecostraca; family Neolepadidae; genus Ashinkailepas; species Ashinkailepas kermadecensis. Next base: position 792,103 of record JAOTOM010005069.1, read on the forward strand.
CGTCATGATCTTATCAGGGTCTATCATATGTATATCACGGTTTTTTCGTAGTGTTGACCTGAGGTCAGGTTGTGGCCATGGCTTACCCATTATAGGCCTATGGAAAAATATACAAATGTTTCCTGGTTACATATTTGCTCTCGGAATGACCTCCAACCGTTATGGCGTGTAGTTGGAAGCTATTCGCAATGCTATCGCTGACATTTTTTCTCAGTGGCCCCACCAAGGTCAGCTGAGGTCACCTGAAATCACTAGCACATTTCTGCGCATTATATCGCAATGCATTGAGCTAGAAGGCTGAAATTACCCTCATTGTGCTTGTATCGCCAAGACGTGTCGATTGATATATTATATGACCTCCCTACTCTACCCCATGACCTTGACCTGAGGTCATTGTTTCGGTGACCAATCTGTTGACCTGACCTTAAATTACACAGTGTATGTCGATAGCACATTTCAAGGGCTGTCGAATAGCATTTGCAGTTTGTTTCTATCTGTTACAGGTTCTGAGATATGTGCCAATATCCGAGGGTCCCACCCGATCTGGTCGAATTTGACATATGATGACCCAGTGACCTAAATATTGACCTGAGCGAGAAAATGACCGAAATACGTTCGATAGAGCTTGTCACCAGCTATCTAAGGGCGTTTTCCGTTTGTCGCTACCTAGCATAGTTCTCGAGATTTTAGGGGGGGCAGGCATCTGCCCCCCGGACATGCGAAGTTGGCGCGGACCGCCGGACGTGCGAGTGTTAATCATATAGCTCCCTGCATTGATGTTAACTGATATATCAGTATGTTTGCAAATTCACTTATGAGTGAACCCATACCATTCCCACTGGGGTATACAAGCTACATCGTAACATTGCTTCTACAATGCATATCACAGAAACCCATCTCGATTGTCCTACTCACTGAGAACACCATAAAAAGTCAATTCATGAAAATATTACCTCATCCACTGTATTGTTAATGTAAACAGAAGTCTTTTGAACCACATGTTATGTCCTTCACAGTGTTGCTCCATCCACCTCCAACTCCAGCCCTGACCAAACTTCAGGAGCGCATCCATCTCCAAAGCAGCCTGTGGAAGAAGGTATGCATTGCAGATAACTACTGTGATCTGAATTCCATGGTACCCCTGTTGCCTTATAATCCATCCTTGCTGATCCACGTAGCAGATGTTTGACTTTCCTCAAACTGTCTGGAGAACTGGGGAGTTGAAATCACATGTCAGTGATGAAATAGATGAACTATTCCTGGATTCTTATGTTGCATCATTGTGTAGACGGGTGACGTCATGGTCCCGCGCGTCGCCTTGGCGACTCGTGCCTTCCCATTGGCTTGTTGGTTTCGCGCCGAAATACCCCGGCCGCGGGAGTGTGAGAATAAAGCTGACGGTGACCGGACGTGCGGTCCGCCCGTGCGGGTTGGACTCGAAAGCTGTCATGCGTGTTTGCGGTTCGGACCCGGCGACTGCATTGTTCGGACCCAGCGACTACATTGGCGGCGGCGGTGGGATTGACAGCTTTCCGGTCGTCTGACTCGCACGACGGGAGCCAGATGACTCGATTGAGTGTTGTGGCGGACTGAGGACTGAGGAGCGGAGGATTTGCGTCGTCGGAGTCATGTCGTAACGGTGTGTAGTGACACTTATGACTTGGCTCGGTGTGACGCGCGAGTACAGCCACTTACACAAGAGGATGGCGTGCAAGAGATGAGTTGGGGAGTCTCAAGCAAGATGAACGGCCATGGGAAGATGGCGGCCCGGCCGGATAAAGAGTCGTTTGATGGTGCTCCTGTCGCCTAGCAATGGTAGATTGCAGCAAAGCACCTTCAGTGCTCGTTGCGCGGCAGCTGACGAGTCGCGAAGAATGTGCACGGCCATGGCAAGATGGCGACCCGGCCAGGTAGAGTCGGGTGAGGGTGCTGCTGTCGCCTGACAATGGCAGGCTGCAGCATGGCGCCCCCAGTGCTCGTCTACACGCCAGCTGACAGAGACATGACTCGTCGCTAGCAACGGGCGATTCTCAGCGTCGAAACCGTGAGTGCCTTGTCAAGGCGAAGCATACATGTTCAATGAGGCGTGTGGCATGATGCGGTCCAGCCAGATGCGTTTGGATATTGGAAGTGTCGGATGATGAGTATAAGCAGTGTTTACAAGTCTGTCTAGTTGAAGCCCAGTAGGTACTAGCAGAATGGAACCCAGGTTTGCTATGGTTTGTGTGCCAAGTTTCGACGGAGATGGCTCGGTGCAGAACTTTTTAGACGACTATGAGAGGTTCAGTAAGCTTCGTGATTGGGACGAGAGCCGGAAGTTGGATATTTTTCCATTGTGTCTAACAGGAATCGCGAGGGATGCGTTCGATGCCCTTGGTGCCTGACAGAGGGAGTCCTATCTTGGAGTTAAGCTTGGCCTGAAGGGGAGCTTCTGCAGCGGTAGCTCTGTGGACCACCATGTGGCCCTTATGGATCTGAAGTACGATCCATCCCAGTCGCTAGATGCGTTCGTGATACAGTTTAAGAAGCTGGTGTAACAGACACGCCAGCAGGGCGTGACTTGAGTGTGGATGATGAGAGGCAGGGCGTCGGGGAGCCGTTCGCCCCGGCCTCCGGGGTTGGGTCACCCGCACCACCCGTTCAATGTGGAATATTTCGACCTGGCGTGCTGGAATCTGGAGGCGAAGGGGGTTCACATCCTTCCTCCGGAAGCATCGCTCTCGGAACTCGCATCGTTGGGGAAAGTGGGCATCTCGGCGCGTATGCGTTACCGGCTGGTGGTGTCGACAGTAACAGCGGCGATCTGGGTCCCACCCAAGCAACTTCCGTTCAGAAGGAAGAAGAAGATGGGTGCCGCACTGTCAGGAGAGAACCGGCGTTGATGGGCACTGCGGTTAGTTTAGGAATATAATGCCCTGATGTCCCATCCGTGGAGGGAATGGGTCAGAGACAGATGACCCCGGGCCTGGACTTCCCCCGAGTGTACCGCCAACTGTGTTGCGACGATCGAGTGGGTTAAGCGAGCTCCTGGCTGGGTGTTGTTAGAATAGTCGTTATTTACAATGTAAACATGTGTATGGTGTGAGGTTGCGCGATGTTAGATTAAGACGCTAGTGTACGAATTGTTGTTAGAACAGCCGCTGGTTACAGTGTAAAACGTGTGTGATGTGAGCACCTGGTGCGCGATGTAGAACAAGATGCTAGTGTACCAATTGTTATAACTAGCGTCGTGCGGAAAATGAGGATCCCGCCGGGGATGCGTTAGTGGATGGGCGGTTTGTTTCGGGTCTACACCACATTGTAGAACTGTGTAATGTCTGTGCGGATTGTGGAACGCTTCAGTCGTTGGGGCGCCTATGGCGAGTGCTAGATGCCTTGTGCTGAAATCTAATGCGTACCCTATCAAGACTTGCGACGGTCTTGCGCAGTCGTGACATCAGTCTTTGTGTTGCGGATAAACCCGTTGCCATGTTGCTGACGACCACTTGTGGCGATAGTTCGAACAGCGTGGCGATACATCGTGTGCCATTTCGCTCCGGTGTCATGTCTTGGTCGTAAGCGTTGAGTGCGTGTGCACTCTTTTTTCAAGGTTTATAGGGTGTAGACGGGTGACGTCATGGTCCCGCGCGTCGCCTTGGCGACGCGTGCCTTCCCATTGGCTTGTTGGTTTCGCGCCGAAATACCCCGGCCGCGGGAGTGTGAGAATAAAGCTGACGGTGACCGGACGTGCGGTCCGCCCGTGCGGGTTGGACTTGAAAGCTGTCATGCGTGTTTGCGGTTCGGACCCGGCGACTGCATTGTTCGGACCCAGCGACTACAATTGCATGGCATAGTGACATACCGAATGGGGAGCGGGCATTGTGGGCAGTTGCCTCCCCCCCCCCCCCCTGACAGGTTTTGGGGCCCCCAAGAATCCGCCGAGCTCAGGAAAAAAGCGCCATGCTCCCTAAGAATCCCACTCGGTCCACCAAAAATCGCACCGGGGCACGGAAAAATCACATTGGGGGCCCCCAAAAGTAGCGCAGGGGCCCCTGATAATGACCGTGGAGCGTCAAAAGTTTGTACCTGGGCCCCTGAAAATCACGCTGGGGCCGCAAAAAACGACGTGCCAGGGTTTAAGAAAATCACGACGGGGGCCACAAACGGTCGGTCCGGGGCCTCCTGAAAATCACGCTGAGACTGGGGGTACTAAGAATTCCCACCGGGACCCCTGAAAATCACGCTGGAGGCATGCCAGGTCCCACCGGGGCTCTAAAAGTCTCGTTGAGATCACCCAACAAATGAAGCCGGGGATATGAACAGTCCAGACACGGAAAATCAATCTGGGATCTCAATAATGGCTCCAAAAGCCCACAAAACTTGTTGGGCCCCAAAAAACGTGTCGTATCCATCAAAACTCGCGCAAGGGATCCCAATAAGTGACCACGGAGCCCAAAAAATCGCACTTAGATCAAAACAATTCCACGCCGCTTCTCTTGAAAATCTCACTGGGGCCAAAACGTCGCGCCGGAGCTCCACAAGTTGTAGCTGGCTTCCCAACAACCAATATATACCAGGAATGTCACCCTGCGGACACAAAAATTGCGTCAAGGATCCACAAAATAAGAAGTCGTCGGACGCCGGAAAAGAAACCTGTTGAGGCACCAAAAAAAAACGCACCAAGAGCCCGAAACCGGGGTCCAAAAAAAACCGGGGTCCAAAAATATCCTGCAGGGGGCTTACAAAAAACATACTTCACCACAAAAACCCCAAGGGGACTCTATCGATTCGACCAGAGCACCAGACAATTCAGAATGGGTCCCGAAAGAAAATTATCCGAAGGGCCTTTCTACTCTCGATCGTGCAATCTGCGGAAAAAAAACACGTTGAGCAGCCGCAGTGGCGTACTAAAGGTAAAAATGCCCCTCCCTAATGTTAGGCACCAAGGAAATACTTTCACCCCTCGTCATCACAGTTCAGGTCTGCTGTGCTCTGATGCTCCACCAAGGCCGGTGTGTTTTAGCCTGCAGATCTGATCGCTGAAGTATTTTTATTTAAGCCGGTGTGTGTTGCTGTGTGGAGTGAGGGGGAGGGTAACAGTGATGGTGACGGTGACGATAGATCCGAGCCCACTATATGGCATTGCAGTCGCATGCTATTACTCAGAGTTGTTATGTTGACATGGACTGTGCACTGCTCTTTTAACTATGTGACTTCACCAGTTATTGGACGATTTTCGCCGTTGGTGAGGATGCTGAATAAACATAAACATACACATTGTCGAATAAAAAAACAGAATTTCTGAGATCTGAAAATATAGTGGGCGAAATCCGATGAGTTTTTGGTTGGGGGGTGGGGGGTGGGGTTGCGTTGGCATCTCGGCCTCCCCCCCCCCCCGCAATGTTTTTTTCTTCAAAAATCGACACCCTTGACTATATGAGTGTGAACATAGATGCGAACACTCTTTTGTCTACTTAATTATTTATTTACAATGTTCACACTCATATATGGAACAGACAAGAGGTCACGTTACTGGCACGTATCGTTACCATCAACCCAGCATCATTTTGCACTACTTTTTATCAATATATATCCACTACTTTTAATTTTACATTTCATTCCGGGACCAAAAATCATGGGAGCGGGCGGCGCCCTCGACCTTTTGCCCATATACCACTGCTCCAGTCGGGACCGGCCGGAACAGGACGCTCCTGTTCCGGTCGGTCCCGACTGGAGCAGTGATATTTATCACTATTTATTATTTTAGCTTGCGTGACAGGTGCCTTGCAGCCAGAACCAAATGTTATACGATCAATTAATCCCTAAGATGGCGATCAGAAAACCGATTCAATACACATCTCGTTCTCACCTTCGCGAAATTGTCGTCCCAGGACCGAGAAATGATCATTTAAGCTTGCTTATGACATCAAGCCGGTGGGATTGAGAAAGAGAAGTGATGAATCTGGCTATATTCAGTTAGACTTGGACGACATAAAAGTGGGTCCATCAATGGGAGATATCTTTCAGATATGCTCAGCACCACTCCCGCTAGCTCGCTGCAATCTAGAGGCCAGCGGGAAGATTCTTCTGGTCGAGAAGCATTAAGATATTGGTTTGTTTTGGCACTTAGGTATTTATCCATATACTACTTATTTACACCCTGGTATGGCTCAGTTATCAGCGAAAAAGAATAAGATTATTGCTATTTCGTTTTGCGTAAATGAAACACCATGCCAAGAGCAAACAAGGCATCAATATGAAATCATGTTTCCCATTCTGAAACCATACTAAGAGCCTAAAAAACAATAGTAGGTCCTAACACAGTGGAGGCCCCCTTTCGGGGTGCAGGAGTCCCCCTTTCAACATTGCCCCCTGGAAGTTTTTCGTGGCGACGCCACTGGATATACGTATTTTGAACGCGATTCTGGATGTCCTTGGGTATCTTCAAGGCCATGCAGTAGCGTCTTAGGCAGCCTTAAACGTACGTCAAGTTGGAGTTGTGTTCGTATTCGTATTCACAGACGTGTTAGCCAGAGACGTATTCGTATTCTCGTTTGGCGACAATTTTATGTTTGTTCGCAACAATTACCACAAATGCTTCTACCTGTACTGAACACGCTGGAAGTAACTACATAGGTATCACATGACCACTTTAACGGTCGCCGAAGCCTACCCAGACCCATTATCAAGCGATAGCCCGTGGTGAAGTCCTCACGTTTCGTCGCTATGGCATCAATTTTCATCAGGTTGGTTTCATTCCACGTGGCTTGTTGTGCGGACTCAGAAAGCTACGAAATCGAACTAATTTCAAAGGTCAAAGGTGAAGCCCAGTTCTTCTGTCGCCCCACAATTTTTTTTCTGCGCCGAACTCTATCTAAATCTGATATCCAGGAATAGCTCGTGGTGAGTCTGGAGTAATATTTGAAACCGGCAATGTCAATGATAATTTTCTAGGTTAGAGGTTAGCTTACATTTTTCGAATTCCTCGCGATTCCTCGTTATGACTCGAATTTTCATAAAGTTGGTGTCATTCGACGTGGTTTGCCGTATTGCATAAGAAAGTTGAGAAATCGAAATAATTTTGAGGGTCTCGAATGTCCGGTGGTTGTACAATGCTTAAGTATGATATTGCAATAGGAGGAGCATGTCTCTTTGTTTGCAGCTATTGTGATCAGTGGCGCGACAAGGATGTTCCTAAGTTGAGGCCCAGCGAATAAAAATGTAATGAAGAAGGCGAGCCTTCGACGCATCTCGTGCGCCGAAAATTCATGGTTTGCGAAGTGACTTCCTAAAAATTTCGCATTTCATCTAGTGTAATTTTGGTTGTAGAGGGGGGGGACACCTTGGCTGCGTCACTGACTGTGATAACAGACACGCATATCCTATTTGACTAATAGCAAGTGGTGTTGTTTTATATACTTTTGTAGGGGCAAGTGCCTCCTCAATGTTGGCCTTGCCCCCCCCCCCCCCCCCCACAATAATTTAACTTTGAATATGGAACTGCATGGAGTGTGCCCCTTCCCAATCTATTTGGGTCTGCCCATTACCTTCATGTATTTTTCCCCCTCCCCCAACAATTTTCAGAAACCAACACCCGTGCTAGTAGCTCCCCGAAGAAATCCGTGATAACCTGCTTGGACGACATCTCATTGCTGACATTTAATTTACACTATCACATTGCTGTTCAGTATATGTGAATATATCAAACTTTTTTCGTTCGCTTTCTCCGTAAAGGTTCAACGGAAGTTGTCAAGTATGCAGGAGAAGCCACTCGTAAATGAGAACGATTTCTTAACCAGCCGGATTTCACAACCGCAAAAGAACAATGCTGTAATCAGGGCTAGATCGAGGAATTGTCATCGGAAAGGAGGGGGGCATTTGTCTAGAAGAGCGCCATTTCTTTGGAGGGGCACCACTACGAAAGTCCCAGGAGGGGTCTTTGGATGACCAAAAATTGAGGGGTGGGGCGGTGCACTCGGCCTTCTGGGAGGGGTGCCTTTCCTTCCAATGGGCGCCTTTTTCTCTCAAAAAGGCGCCTCTAGCCTAAAAATTATAGGGCTGTTCGGGGATTCGATTTCCTGTTACAAACCGATAACGTTTAACGTATTTACGGGATTGCTCTATGGTGATTGTGAAATCGGGCCCAGCACAGATGGCATAAGGTTAGCTGTAGGGGAAGTCGAGGTATGTTGAGCCTATTTTCAACTTAGTAAGGCCTGGAGCGCATGGGGTGAGACAGACTGATTATTTGTACACATATTCCTAAATGGTGATATTGTGGGCACAAATCAGTGGCATAGGAATTTTTATCAAGTAAATTTCAATCATTGATATTTTGGGTTGTTCTGACGTATCGCTCAGGTCTCAACTTACCCCAGTCGTGGGGTAAGTTGATCCTATTTGTGGGAATTGTTGATCAGAAGCTCTATTTACGCAAATAAATGCTGTAATGACTACTTGTGAGTGTTATTTTTAGTGCCGCGGGCTTTTTATGATCTTTATCACCTGCCGTTTTCTGGCGGCAAAGCAAGCAAGCGAGAAGAAAAGCAACATTTATCAGCAAGTGCCTGGCAAAGATCGATAGAAATGTGAAATATGTGCATGTAGGTCATCAATCACCAAAAATCACCGTCCGACTGGTTTCGTCGGTCAAGGAGGGGAGAAAAGCAAGCGCTGGAGCGCGACCGGAATGGCACGGTCGCCACCCCTCCCAAATCCCATCCTTCGGCAGCAGAGTAAACAGGGGAACACCTGCGGCGGCACGGTGCTATGCGTGCGCAGCTTCGGCTAGACCGCCGGTCTCCACCCGTCCCATGTACCCTACAGGGCAGTGTGCGATGATGTTTGAAATGATGTGTTGTAGACAGTAGAGGTGGTATGTGATAGTACTGAGACATGTTTTTCACTGGTCATGAGAGACTAATTTACGTGGCTGCTTTCGAATCATACTACCTGTCACAGGTGTTGTTGTATGAAAATTAATGGGGGGGGGGGGGGGGAAGTGCTACATAATTGATGTAGTTATAAGATGTGGCTGTTTCACACGTGCACCGAAGGAGGGGGGGGGGGGCGGAATCCGCCCATTCCTCTTTTTTTTAAACATTATCTCATAATCGGGCGGCGATATTGCAATGCAATGTTGTGACTGTTAAAAAGCGATAAGCCCATCCTATGCAAAACAAAATCGCAATCCGTCAGTAAATATAAGAATTGCGGGGTATCAAATCGACCGACCGTGCTGCGGCTGGCGGGCGTTCAAGATACAAAGGCTTCTTCGGTACGGTGGACCGGCGGTGCGGTGAGGCAGCCCATCACTACCTCATTTGACCTTAAAGGTCTAGGGTCATGTATTATGTACTGAAGCGAGCTCACTACATCAATAATCTACCTTCCAAATTGTGTGCTTATGGTTTCAGTAGTTTCCGAAATCTTAGGGGGAATGGGGCCGAATCGTCCCCCTCTTGTGCGTGTTATGTCAGAGGCCCTCCGGCGCTTGTGTTAATCGACGTATCCACGTAGGTACCTAGCAGTGGCGGATACAAGGGGGCACTGGGAAATGTGCCACCATGGGAATGCAGCATGCTTCCTCGCGGTTGGAACATGCTGATATTAGCGCCGCCCTGGAAACATACGGGACATTGAAGTCGCCGCATTCCTCTGAAATTCCGACTAGTGATTGGCCCACGAGTTCACCGATTTCCGTCTTGAAGGACCTGTATTACAACCCTGTACCTGGCGCGAGTATTGGTAGAGTACGGTGGAGATGTGAAGTAAACTGATAAGGGCGATAATGGCATGAAGTTGTGAGCTGATATTAGAGGTTTTGAGCATTATAGGCTATGAGCATTATAGATTCTGTGCATTATAGGCTTTGAGCATTAGTGGTTTTGAAGCATTAGATGCTTCGAGAGTTATACTTTCTGCATATTAGCTGAAACGAAGCATTATAGGAATTGAGCATTATAGGTTTCGAAGCATTATAGGTTTTGAGCATTATATGTTTTGAAAGTTCCCACAGGACGTTGTATTAGAGGCTTTGAGGAATTATAGCATTTGGATATTAGATATTCTGAACAACTATATGTTCCAAGCATAATATGGTTTGAGGCATTATAGGTTTTGAGTATTATAGGTATTGAAAGTTCCCCCAAGACGACTATTTAGAGGCTCTGAAGCACTATAGGTTTTGAGTATTATAGGTTCTGAAGCATTATAGGTTTTGGGTATTAGAGGTTCTGATATTTCCCCGTTTTCACGCAAAGTTCATGCACGTCTTTTATATCGAATAATTTCGCAGCGAAGGGGAGTTGAAGTACGTAGGTAAGGTAGTATCTGGGGGTAGTATGTCTTGAATCTTCTGAAGGAGTATAGCGAGCGCACCTGAAGCATCGTGATGGCAGGAAATTGCGCTGTTTGCCAGTGCAAGAATCGTGGTGGACATCGATTTCCAAAAGACCCGACTCTTCGTAAGACATGGCTTACGAAAATAGGGAGAGAAGGTAGCTTTATCCCATCGGTCCATAGCACAGTGTGCCGTGCGCACTTCATTGAGAGTGACTACAGAACCACAAATCTCAATGGTGAGTATTATATACTTGTCTCATTCTTTGTAGGTATCTCAGTTAGGGCAACAGTGGTTTTATTTTCCATTTTTGGAAATTACTTCCATAATTGGGAACCCTATTTTAAAAAATGGGAATGCAAAACTATGTTCTATTTATGAATCTGTGTTTCTGCCACAATTACAACAATTAAGACAAAATCTAACTCACCATGCCCCAAAATCCAACTCACCATGACAACCTCAACCATGCTGGTTGAGGTTGTTAACCAAACAAACTTGTGTTTGCTTCCCAGGGGCCCAGGTAAAGGATGTTGAGGATGGGATAGAAGGAGTAATGAAGGGTAGTGGAGAGAGCCAGGGTGGGAATTAAGGCACTTCTTAAGAGGTTTTATCTCTGAAAACATTTTTGCACTCCGGGTTCATACTGGATAGGATGGGCTTCACATGTACTCTGACACAAATGTGGGAACAAAGATATCAATAAAAACAAACACAGAACGACTCCCAAAAAAACGCTGGTTATTCCACTTGCGGTCACCACTCAAACTAATCACTTTTTGTAGCAGTCAGCAGTCAGACCACAGCTTCACACACTCCATCAATCTCAACCACCAGAATTGCCGACAACCACGCGCCAATGTCAACTTGCAAGATGATGTGCATGCGCACTGAGAACACTTCTCCGGTTCTGGAGCCGCGTCTCGGAATACATGTGTTCCTGCCACCCTATAGTGGGAAACTTTGACAGTTTTAAGAGACGTCTCCGGAGTTCCAGAGGCCACCGATCAGAATTGGCTGCGTTAGCATTTTCTGTTCTGAAATCTGTGGTGTCAACCAATCAATGCAAGGTATTTTGTATATGATGTCATAACCATTAGCAACTTTAAACACATGGTTAACAGCATGGTGGGAATTAAGGCACTTCTTAAGAGATTTTATCTCTGAAAACATTTTTGCACTCTGGGTTCATACTGGATAGGATCAGCTTCACATGCACTCCGACACAAATGTGGAAACAAAGATATCAATAAAAACAAACAATGACACTAAACAAAAAAGCTGGTTATTCCACTTATGGTCACCACTCAAACTAATCACTTTTTGTAGCAGTCAGCAGCCAGACCACAGCTTCACATCCTCCATCCATCTCAACCACCGGAATTACCGACAACAACGTGCCAACAGCAACTTGCAAGATGATGCGCATGCGCACTTAGAACACTGTTCTCCGGCTCTGGAGCCGCGTCTCAGAATACTTGCATTCCTGCCACCCTACAGTGGGAAACTTTGACAGTTTTAAGAGACGTCCTCCGGAATCCCAGAGGCCACCGATCAGAATTGGCTGCGTTAGCGTTTTCTGTTCTGAAATCTGTCCGTGAATCAATCAATGCAAGGTATTTTGTATATAACCATTAGCAACTTTGAACACATGGTTAACAGTGTCCACACAAGTTAACAGTAAACAGAAGACCTTGACTGATCCTTTGCTTTGATCACATCCAACTGTGGCATGTGCGGTAGTGGAGTTGCGTTCGTATTACGTGGGAAATTGGCTGCGTAGGTAGGTATGCGCTCTGAGCTGAGGGTGAAGTGTGAAGTATTTTTGTTTGTTTTTCATATGGCTAGCCTTGTACTGAGACCAACAGTGATAGGAAAACTCATTTCTCCTGTAAGTTATAAGAAACAAAACAGTGCTGATTATTATGAGTCACTGCCGGGCGGTGCCATCCATTGTTCACTTCTTTGTTCGTATGTTTTGGCATTTGATTTGACCCAAAATGAGAATGATATTACTCATGCATATTATGTAGGTACTGATTTAGGTTTTTCTGGTCAGTTACTGGTGAACAGATTCCATGCATAAAAAATAATGTCCATGAAAATGTACTCCGGAAGAAATCGGTATGCACTCTGACTCCCAACCCGGAAAGTAAGTTTCCCACTCTGGTTAACAGTGTCCACACAAGTTAACAGTAAACATAAGACCTTGACTGATCCTTTGCTTTGATCACATCCAACTGGTTTGTGCGGTAGCGGAGTTGTGTTCGTATTACATGGGAAATTGGCTGCGTAGGTAGGTATGCACTCTGAGCTGAGGGTGAAGTGTGAAGTATTTTTGTTTGTTTTTCATATGGCTAGCCTTGTACTGAGACCAACAGTGAAAGGAAAACGCATTTCTCCTGTGAGTTATAAAAACGAAACAGTGCTGATTATTATGGGTCACTGCCGGGCGGTGCCATCCATTGTGTACTTTTTTGTTCGTATGTTTTGGCATTTGATTTGACCAAAACTGAAAATGATATTACTTATGCATATTATGTAGGTACTGATTTAGGTTTTTTCTGGTCAGTTACTGGTAAACAGATTCCATGCATAAAAAATAATGTCCATGAAAATATACTCCGGAAGAAATTGGTATGCACTCCGACTCCCAACCCAGAAAGTAAGTTTGATAGGGGTAAGATGCTCGTCTCAAAATCTAAAGATTGTGGGTTCGAGTCTCACCTGTCGCTACTCTTCGCCCGCAACCAATCAGCTAGAGATTACTGTTAGAGATTGGCGACGCTATATGACTCAATGGTCGATGTGTCGTAAAACCAATAACCAACCAACCTGAGATACATTGTTTTTCTGCTTTAAGGTCTTTTGAAACCAACACACTTAAGCAGTCTTAAAATTACTTTTTCAATACCTGTGCGGATGAAAAACAAAATCACTCTGAGATAGTGAAAGATGAAAAACGCTGAATAGATGCATCATGATGAAAACCCAGATTGCGCCATCATACTAATAAATTAAACACATGGCCAGAGTGGCAAACATCATACAAATTTGGACAAATTGTATGTTGCGTCCACTCTTCCTGAACCACATTTTTGGGGTCAGTACCTTCACATGCTTCTCATTTTGCTTCTTCCTTTCTTTATTGAGTTCATGAATGTAGCGCAGTGCTTGAAATGAAACAGGCAATTCCATTCTTCGGTACTTTTTCACATTAATCTGGCCACACATGGTGGAAGGACACCTGTGCATCGCCCTATCAAGGACCTACGTTGCATGCTATACTTGGACGTGTTTGTTTCAGCTGTGCATGCCGGGTGCTTGATGGCTGTGGTTTTCCTCAAGGTGTATGATGGCAGACCGTGATGCGTGCAAAGGTACAAAGGTAAATGCGAAGTAATTGACTGTTCCGTCCCTTGGAGAAGACAAATGTCGCACATCTAGCACCTGCCACTTAAACCTGCATGTACAATGTGCATGATGGCCTCACCCAAATACTATGAGCTGCATGTGGGTGTATTTGATTGGTTGGTATTGTGTTACAGGTACCATCCACCTTGGCCACTGCCTCGCTGACCAGTCCTCATCATGCAGACCTGATCACGAAGCCTACATCCCTGGGTGGCGGTGCTGACCTATGCAATCCAGATAACTGTCATCATACCTGTGACCTGTCACGTCTTCAAATGCTGAACCAGTGCCCGCAGAACGACCGTATCACCAGTTCAGTGTCGGTGTCGAACAGCACTTTCGAATCATCTGCCTGCATATTTCTACGTCTGCTTTTCGGCTGTAACTGGAGCGTAACTACGGCAATGTTACTAATACTGACACTGCTTTTGTTTTGCTTTTTGTGATGTGTTTATGTCCTTAATCATTTGGTCTCAAGGGAGCATCATCTGGTGAAGGCCATGCCGCAACTCGATCAAACAGCTGGGCTTTGTAAATAAATAATACAGCACACCAACAACATTTAATATAAAAGTGAAATGAGGCATCTGAACAGTCAGCACCGACGCCATCAACGGAAGCACTAACCAAGCCAATAACTACTTTTAATTGTGCATGGCTGAACTTCGAATACATATGATCGCGAGTGTGACTGGAAATGTGGATAGTTTCTACGAATACCAGTCAACAGCGAAACCAAAATCGTACTATCTCACGGATATAATTATTTTGCACATCACCAACGCGACTTGGATTCGTTGAACTGAAGCAACAGCTTCTCTTGTCTTTGTCCATCGTTCCACGTTCTTTCAACGCCAATGATGTAGTACACACTCGGAACATAAAATATGAGTTTTATTTCATCAACAACCATAACCGTTCAAGTCTGAGTAATATAATCGCTATAATCGCATCGTCTGTGTCCATGACCGCTGTCCTTGTCGGTCTCGTCTCGTCCATGGGGTCACTGTTGGGCTCGTCATTCATTTCCGGCTCGACAGCAGCTGGGCTGGGATCGTCTACATCACTGTCAGAGTCGAGGGAGGCAGAGTCAGTGGTTGCTGCTGGTGCAGTTGGCGTGGCATCGTCTCCAGACGTCCCCACAGCAGTGCTACATCCGATCGGGTCTGGACGAACATCTCGATCCCGCCTCTTCCGTCGCATTGTCTCTCTCTCACGTGCCTTGCTAAAGTCCTGAAGTTTTTTTCCCCCACCCTGTGCACGTTTTGCGCATGTCGCTCAGCATTACTTTTTCTGATATTTCTAAGACATATATAGCATACGACAGCTTCATCAGATTTAATTTTCACCATGCCTGATACCCACGGATCCAAGCAGCAAGTCAACGACGTAAGAACACAGGACAGGATGTAGGTGAAAAAACCAACCTCAGAAGGATGGCAGGAAGGTCTGATGTAGGTGATGGACGGACGATGCGGCCAGACCAAACCAGGATAGCAGGATCCCGGCACACAGGATTGAGGCAGCAGCGGCGTTACTGTCAAAGAACGGATACAGATTAGTGTGGGTCAGTGGTAGAGGTGCGACAATTGTTTTGCAGTTAATACCGCGGGCAAGGCGCCGCGATCTCTACTAGATCACGGCGTGATTGAGAGCAGCGTCTAGTCGGGACAATGCGGGGACCACACCATTTTGAATGAAGTTATGTAAATGCAGGACCAACATCCTTAGGATATACGCTGCTTAAACCAATTATTACGGATATAATGGTTGTTTTCTGGAAGGGAACATATTGATTCGAGACACCCAGCATGTGTTTAGAAAAGGTTGATCTCGCTGACAAATATCCTGGACTTTTTGGATTTTGCTACAGACAAGTGTGATAAGACATGTTGATTTAATCCTGATATGAAAATCAGTTTGAGCTATGGCTTTCAGATGGACAGTAGAGAGTGGTGCTAGGTGGCGGTGGTGGTTGTGGTTATTGGTTTTACGACACGGCGACCGTCGAGTCATATAGCGTCGCCAATCTCTCACGCCGATTGGTCGCGGGCGAAGAGAAGCGACAGGCGAGATTCGAACCCACAATCTTTCGATTGTGAGACGAGCATCTTATTCCTAGACCACTCGTCCCCGGTGCTAGGTGGCATGAAGATTTCATGACAAGATGCTCTTAGTGAAGTACTGCAATGGTCAGTACTGGAACCACTATTGGTCACAATATTCGTAAATAGGATTGAAAAGGTATAAAAGTGCCAAATTAAATTTAGCTTTGATAAGTGTCGAATGATGCATGTAGGTAGACAGCATATCAGGAATCCATACTTGATGGGTAGCCAAGTACTAGCTGCGACTCAACAGAAGGACTTAGGTGTTATTGTGAACACAAAATTGTGTACATCATATTGTGTCCACAAATTATGGACAACATACAAAAGAAGCAATAACAAAATTTCAGGGCACATTTTAAATAATGGAGCTTGATCCCCTATAGCTATGGAAAAAGTTGGTAATATTTAGAGAGAGTGCAAACGAGGATTAGTAATTTGAGCAACCTACCATATGAGACGAGATTAAAAAAAGATATGAATGTGTATACACTTAGATACATAAAAATAAGGGGAGGTCTCATCAAGGTATTTAAATTTATTCATGGTCAGCAACAGATCCATCTCTGGGATAATACAAATTATACAATTAGTTATTAGAGACCATCAATTCAAAATCAAAGTTAACCATATCAGGATAAAGACAAGACAGTCTTTCTTTACCAGCAGGGTAGTTAACATTGGAACCAGCTATCACGCACAATTGGCATTGTCAGTATGCATAGCAGTCTATAAAAATAGCATAGACTGGTATTAAAACGAGAAAAGAATTTCCTTTCCTTATTTCATGGATAACTAATCGACAAATGTTGTGGACAACTAGTTCTTAGTGTCCACAAAGTGTAACCAAGATGGCCCCTGTCAGGGCCATAAGGAACATTTTTTATGTGAGGCGGCAGGATGTGCTATGAGACTGAAATGTTTTCTACTGGGGGGGGAGAGAGATCTGGGTGCTCCATACCATGAAAAGATGGCAGGTAATGCCCACCAGCTTCAAAGCTGGAGGGGGGAACTGCCCTGTTCCTATGCCATTGGCCCATGTGGCTCATAGTTTCATTATCTTTCAGGTTTCTTTAGCTACTTCTTTTAGCTACTTCTTTTGTAAATTCATAGTTTCTTTTAAACTTGTCCTCATGCCAATATAATTGGGTGCTGGATCCATAATTCCTGCCCTGTCCACACCTTGCAACACTTTAAGGCTCCTCCCCTGTAGGAATATTCAGCATCACATAATTCAGTCTCAAATAGGGTCGGATACAGGAATTTAAGCTGTGGGGCTGGTGGAAGCTAAAGATGTGCTTGGGTGGCACTAACTTGCCTTCCTAGGAAGCAGGGACCAGAGGGGGAGGGGGGGGATGCACTCCGACCTCCCGGATGGATGGCACTTCAACATTAGGGGATGGAAAGGAGGCTAGAGGGGTAGCATTCTGGCAGATGAGGTGGCGTTCCCCTTTGGGCATGGGGGGCGGCCCATTCGGCCTCCTTAGATCCAATACTGTCTCTCCCCTACAATATCTATTTCTGCCTCATTCAGCTCTGAATCTGCCCCCTCCCAACAAAGCAGAACAACCTTAGAATCCACTCGTCCTACCTCGATCATATGCTTTCCTTCGAACAGCACACGCAGATATGCCACTAATATACCACCAATCTAGATTGAGATATTCATCATCTACATTGTACCACACATCTGTGCAATGTAGAATGAGGCGGATGAGGTGGTTTAAGGTTAACAACGCTCAAGGCAGTACACATAGAACTTACGCTGCACTGTATGCACGTATATGCCAAATGCAAGGCTATGAAAACAATGGAATATAAACAAAATTCAGCACAGCGATATTTTGCGCTTTCGTGACAAATTATAGTGCCACAGGACACAATGCACACTTTGCAATTTATTTTTTATATTTAACCTGCACGGCTGGGAGGCTATTATACTGGAAAGGACTTGGAACAATATAAAGAATGCCATGAAAAAAACTAGGATCAAATATTTCCACTACAAGGGAGAATTATGGCATTCAGGTTGTTACCTGTGACGAAGGAAAAAGCCAGTGAGCTATCAACAAATGGCGATTGAAAAACATCATAATTTTCACTTAAATGTGCACATGTCGAGTATTTTGTGTGCTCAAATCAGAAAATGAACTTGAAATAATTATATTTTTGTCCAGTTATAGTATTCCCTTGCCATATCAACAAGGAACTGGTCTCCATTTGCGGCATACTTTCCAAGCATCCACACGTCAGGAGCTCTTGCGTTGTAAAAAATATGGCACGTAAGGGAAGACCTTCGGAAGTGTTTTTGTGCGAATTTTCACGCACTAAAATGAACGGAGAGTTGGAAAATCCCAGTTGTTGTGCGATTTATTCGTAGCACTTCCGTATATCAAGCCCCGCGTTTACCTGGATTTTTTATCCTTCAGACTGGCCGAAAAAGCCCACAGATGAACATATGAATAATTCCTTGTACCGCGCGCGGCAGAGCGTTATTGTCCTTTTATAATGTGTAGAAAATGATGAGACGTTCAAATATTTGCTTTGATCTTTGATTTATCCATCATGCTCGCCAGTATTCATTCACAAATTCACCTGTATTTTCATGTGTTTTTCATCCTCCTGGAATGTGCCAGCCTAAGGATGAAATTTTTTCATCCCATGTTCTTGATAAACAATGTTTGCTAAATTGCAGTATTTGTGAAATTTATTAGTGTAAGGTTAAGATAAATGAAGAAACAATTCTAACTTTATTTCTCTGTTTACATCTGAAGAGAATCATATATTAATATCGGAACATTTTATCAATTCTATTTTTCTTCAAAATACATGCCTACAATTGTGACGCACACAAGACTTCGAAAAACAAAGCTGAGCCCTCGTAAGTCGCCGAATAGGGTCCAGGTTTGGGAATTTCTGTATTTATTAATGTAGATTTGTATACCTGCATTCTTTGTCTGTAATCAGTGCTGAGATACTACTCAGTCATGAGATTTAACGCTGTTAAGGGTTCAGCTCATGGGTGGATCCAGCCAGCCCGTTGTCAGTCAGCTTGGGTTGTGTAAGATTTAATAAATCGCTGACGAAAAATACCTGATTTGTATGGTTTAGGTGCGAGCTCTAGTTTAAAGAATACTTTTTCTTCACATAAAATGTTCCCTGTTTTTCTGAAGAGCATGAATAAAGGATAATTTTAGTTCATATCAGGCTATCTAGGCTGGTGATGCCCCCACCCGCTTGCTCCAAATCCCCCTGCATTAGCTGACAATTACTTGGGTTTGGCCAATGTCATGATTCAGCCCTTAAGTGCGTCAGCTCGGCCTAATTCTGGTTATGTTACAGCATCACATGTTTTTTTTAAAGATGCATGGTATGAGTGTGTATTTCATGGATTCATGCATATTCATAGATTGCTGCACTTATGTTCATCATGCTATATAATCCTCTGAATGTGAGGATACACTGTGAACTTCATGCCTAGCTTCATGAAGATACACATCTAGCTCATTGTACAATAATTTTCAGCCTGCCAGGAACATCTTCCCACCGGGCCCCTGAGTTTTTGGAGAAAAGAAATTTTTTCTAAAAACACTTTTTTTATTTACCAAAGAGGAAAAATAATAATCCCATCAGAAAAAAAAAAACAAGGAAAAAAAAAAAAAAAAACACACATTCTTTATTTCCATCACAACAATGACCATCTGTGTTTGTAATATGTTTATGAAAAGATGAAAGTCATCATCAAGGATGAAAACCTAAAACTTTCATTAACTGTGATTTTCCATGCAAAATGGTTTAAAAAATTTCACTGCACTTAAGTCCCTTCTCTTCAATAACATCCAGTTCCCTCCCTCCCATTGTATATCTGAAAGTCTCACCTCCAGACCCCAGATGCATAACCTTACACTTATAGTTGAAAGATAGTTTAAGTGGGGCATAGATGGAGGCTTCCCAAGGTTATTGATGCTGTCAACTGAATTGTGAGTCCATTCTTTCCATGCATCACCATGGATACAATGCCAAGTTTAGGGATTTTTTTTATGATTGGCCACACCAAAAGTACACACAATTTCACTTAGTGAGGAGATGGGTGTCTTTCAAGCTTTCTGAGTCAGACTCATAGGTTGACATACTGACAATAACTACCACCATAATTATTGTTGCAAGTCATATTGCTGGTTTTAGAAACACAAAATATGTGCATGTTGTGAAAAATGGAAAGCAATGTATATTGAGAAACATGTTATTACAGGTTCAGAAATCGGTCTTGCAGAAGCAAAATATGCAATGCTATTGAGATCACCCATGATTGTGCTTGTTTATCCTAAATTTGTATGTTTTCACTTGATTGCAGTCTGAAAGAAGGAAGGTGTGCTTGGAAGTCTTTGATCAAGCATGGCTGGGCTGATAGGACTTCCTCATACACTGCCACATATTTGTCATGGTTTCAGATGAAAAGCTTGTTGCCCATTATCTGAAAAAGGAGGCTGTACCATCTGTGTTCTCCTGGAAAGCATCCCGCCTGAAGAAGTCATCTGGCTCCAGAGCACTGCGCAGCCAGTGGAGAGAACTACGGAAACCAGCATTGGCCCTGCCTTTGGACACAACTGAGGTAGGTGTGACGACTAGTAGAAGCGCCACATTGACTGTGAGATGTAAATGAACACCTGGCATACGTGCAGGATGGGCCCAGCTAGCAACATTGGTGGCAGAACAATGAGGAGCAGGGTTGGCAAAAAGCTGGGTAGAAACATCTTTGCCTGCCACTGGCTAATTCTTGTTCAGGCTTGCTCACAGCAAGAATTATTTGTGGTTCCTGGAGCATGTCCAATAATACTGCATACTCTCCACTCAACTGGAGGTCAACTCGTCCGAAAATTCCTAGCTTCTGCAAATCATGGTCGGTACCTACCTTGGTCCCACCTGCCTACCTACCTAGATTTCTAATGGGTATGATGTAGGTATTCATTATCACAAAGCTATGTCAGAAAGCTCATTGATGAGATAAGTGATTGACAATGGGCTGGTTTAAAAAAAAGTTTAATGGTGTTTCGGATTTAGGAAATTTATTGTTATGTGTTGTGCATAAGTATATTATTAGCTATCAAAATTTACTTGCAGATGCTTTCCCTATGCCCCTGTGGTGGAGCCTTTGCATAAGTTCTGATAACCCTGTATGTATGTGTTACTGGTTATGGGGTTGCAGTAACTGTCAGTGGGATGTTCAACACTTCATTGTAAGACTATGGGTTCGAATCTGGCAGCTGGCAGGATTTCCCAGACTGCAAAGTATGCTGCTTTCAACAAGATGTGGTCGGTGTGTGGCGGGCGGCCAGAGGCGTGGATGGTGCTGTGATTTGTGCAGGAATGGCTATCTGGTGCGGGAAGGCCAAACATTAACCAACACCTCACACACAACTCCCAAAGTCACAGGAAGAAAATCACAACAATTTGAGAATGCTGCAAAAATAAATGGAGTCATCCACATTTGTCTCAGTTGATAGCTGCCAAATTTGCTTGCCACACAACAAAATCTTGTATCCCTTGATAAGTCATAAGACATAAGACAAAAGATAAGTGCAACTATGAGCCACAAGGGCCCTTCTTGGTTGCACTTTGGACACTGAACCAGTTGCCCACCAAATCTGTCTATCAACCCTCCCTGGAATACAGAAAAACAAGCCCCCTATTCTTATAATGATTGTCTATGCCGTTTTTAAAGATGTTCAGTGTGTTGCTACTGACAGTGGTTCCTGGCAGCTGGTTCCAGTGTTCGACTACCCTGTTGGTGAAGAAAGACTGTCTTAACCTTGTCCTGCTGTGATTAACTTTAATTTTGAATTGATGACCTCTAATTGCATCATTTCTGTTATATTCAAACATTTCCCTGAGATATCCTTGTTCCTGACCATGAACAAATTTAAAAACTTCGATGAGATCTCCTCTCAGCCTTCTATATCTAAGTGAAAACATATTCAATTTCTTCAATCTTTCCTCATATGCCAGGTTGCCTATACCATTAACCATTTTTGTTGCCCTCTTTTGTACTCTCTCTAAAAGCCAACAATCTTTCTCATAACTAGGGGACCAAGCTTGGACACAGTATTCTAAATGTGACCTGACATATGCACAGTAAAGCTTCCTGATGACCTCCTCACTTTTGTATGACACATTCCTCTGTATTGCCCCAAGCATTCTTAGTGCCTTCTTCCTGGCTTCTTTGGTCTGTTCTGATGCCCCCAATTTTGTGTTCAAAACACCTAAATCCTTCTCCTGCTGAGTCACAGATAGTACTTGGCCACCCATCAAGTATGGCACCTTCATATGCTGCCTACCTACATGCATGACTTTGCACTTATCAAAATTAAACTTCATTTGCCATTTTTCGGACCACTTCACAGGCTCGTCTAAGTCGTTCTGCAGCAAAACCTGCTCATTGTGCCCTGTTATTGCCCTGAAGATCTTCAAATCATCCTCAAATTTCAAAACCTTACTGCTTAGGCCATATTCAATGCTATTCACAAATATAATGAACAATAGTGGCCCCAGTACCGACCCCTGAGGGACTCCACTAAGAACATTTTGTCATGATGACTTTGTACCATTTAGCATCACTCTCTGCTGTCTATCTGAAAGCCACAACTCTATCCATTTAGGATGCTACCTGCAATGCCATGGACCTGAAGCTGCATCATTAACCGTTTATGGGGTACCTTGTCAAAGGCCTTACTAAAGTCAAGATATGCTACATCAACCTGATTTCCCTGATCAAATTGTTCTGTAGCAAAATTCAAAAAGTCCAAGAGATTTGTGAGACACGATCTCCCTTTTCTAAACCCATGTTGAGTATCTTGAATCAATATGTTTCCTTCCAGAAAACTAACTATTCTATTCTTGATAATTGATTCAAGTACCTTGCAGACTAGGGATGTGAGGCTTACTGGCCTATAATTTTCAACTTTCCCTCTTTCTCCTTTCTTGAAAATAGGAACCACATTTGCCCTTTTCCAATATGTTGGAATTTAATTTTGTGAAACTGATCTACAAAATATTATACTAAGTGGAATTGCCAGTTCCTTTTCAGCTTCCCGCAATTCCCTAGCATAAATTCCATCAGGTCCTGCTGCCTTGTTTGGCTTTATTTTTCTGATATTATTGAAAACAACATCACTATCAATGAAATCAACATCATGTATCAGATCACCTGTCACTGAACTGTGGTTCACGGTTGGCAGATTTGTCACATCCTCCACTGTAAACACTGATTTAAACTGCTTGCTCAGCTCCTCAGCCATCTCACCATCCCACTCAATATAGTCCCATTTACTTCCAGTGGACCAATTGTGCTTGAAACTTTATTTAGCTTGTAGAAACTAAAGAACTTTTTACTGTCCCCATTACAGTTCCTAGCCAATTTCAATTTTTTTTGCTCGCCTTCCTGCTCTGGTTTTCTGCTTCACAGCATCTCTAGCTTTTTGATATGACCTTAGATTTACGATATTTGAAGCTTCCTTAAATACTCTAAATGCATCTTTCTTACCCTTAATTGATGTCATCAAATCTGGTGTAAGCCATGCTGGCTTTCCTACCCTTCTTTTGCGCCTTTGCTTTTGGGGGACATGTCTAATCTGAATGTCCCTCAAGTAAGATTTGAATTTTTCCCACATTTCACAGGCATTTAAATAAAAAAATTATTATTCCCATTTTATGGCACTTAAAGCCTCTCTCATGCAGTCAATGTCTGCCCTGTTAAAATTTGGAATCTTTGCCAAATTATCCTTGATTGTCCCTGCTATTTGTACCTTAAATCGCACTATGTTATGGTCACTTCCTCCCAGAGTTTCTCCTACAGTCAAGTCTTGAACTAAATCACTTAAATCTGAGAAGACAAGGTCCAAGAATGAGCCCTGCCTGGTTGTTTCCGTTACAAACAGGTGTAGGAACAAGTCCTCTTCAAGGCATTTCCTAAACAGTTTCCATGATGGGGAGCCAACACCAACATTTTCATATCCTTTTAGATTAAAGTCACCAAGTATAAGGCATTTCCTCTGAAAGTTTCTACTGATTTCCTCGCAAATCACCTTATCGAGCTCCAGTTGCTGAGAATGTGGCAAGGTTCCTGATCGACAAAAAGCTCCTATCCTCAGTTTATTGCTGTTGCCTTTTCCCACAGCAACATCAAGCCAAATGGACTCCACAGACACATTTTTTACCCCATCTGTTACTTTTTGAGAACTGTATAAGCTATTCACATAGAGCATTACACCACCCCCTTTCACTGCTGGACCCCTATTGCATGAAAACATATTGTATCCCTGGATCTCATAGTCCTGCAAGTTATCCCCAAAATATCCCTCACTGACACATGCCTTAGTAATGCAAACAACATCTGGTTTCTCCTCAGCAACATAACACTTGAACTCATCAAATTTGGATCGAATGCTCTGAGCATTAAGCATCATACACTTAACAAAAGTTCCATAACCCTCTTTGGCTTTTTCATGTTGAGTAGCTCTATCATCTCTGGATGAGCTACCACTCTGCCCCTTGATCTACTGCTACCCCTATTTGCTGACTGTGAGGTTATATTGCCTATGCTGCCACTATTGGCATATCCCTGAGATGGCAATGCCAATTCTTCCCTCCCAACCCCATTATCTAGTTTCCCTGAAGGAAATGTTCATATACTTTGCCTAACACTTGCACCCCCTTCTCGGAGAAGTGCAGGCCATCCCTCTGATAGAGGTCAGATGAGCCATAAAACCTGCACCACTTGTCAACAAAGGTCAAACCTAACTCATTGCAGAGCCTACCTACCCTGGCATTGGCTGCCAGTGCCCTAGAGCTCCACTCAGGGGAGACTCCAGCCCTAGGCAGAATAGCTGTCACAATAACTCTGCTATTGCTTTGCTTCAGGGTGGCCAGAAGGGCCCTGTAGTCCTGCAGCAGCTCCTCACTCCTAGCAGGACCTGTGTTGTTCACTCCTACCTGCACTATAACTGTACTAAACTGGTTCTCACTGGTGGCCTGTGCCACCACTGGGACCAGGTCTCTAACCTTGGCACCAGGCCTGGTGATGCACCTCCTACCTCTCCGACCTTTACAAAATACCCTATATAAATGCCGCACACGAGAGTCTCCTACGACTAACACTTTCTCCTTGCTGCTATCACTATCCTGCTGCTATCACTAAGGCACCTCACACTGCTGAAAGTACACCTGCGCAAATCATTTAAAAATGTACATTTTTCCAATTTCAGGCATTCCTGTTAGTGACGTCTGGTCGCCAAAGTTATGGTTGAAATCTGGCGACTCAAACGATAGTGGTAGATTGTGCCCCCTCCACAGGACAATTAAGTTGGTCACTAACTATCTTGTTAAAAATAAATAATGGGCATCTTTAGAAAAGTCATGGTCGAAATCCATGCACCTTTTTTAACTGGGGGTAGGTGGGCCCCCTCCAAATTCGTCTGCCCCTCCCCTATAGCACAATTCCTTGTCACACCACTGAATCATGTGGTATGTGCATTTTGGTATTGATTTGATGTGAAAGAAGTGTTGATGTAGAAAAGGAAACCTCTTGATTTTGTTTCATCACGCTTTTCCCATTTGGTGCGTGTACCTTTTCCATCTGCCTGGTGCGGATTTTTGCCCTTCCGGTGCGTTCCGGTGCGGACCTTCTTCCGCGGCGGGTGTGTCTCGTCGGGCCGTTTGCCGTAATTTGCAGTCTGGGGGATTACTGAGGCCACCAGCAACGAATCAGCATGAGAGCACAATTTGGCCAAGATTTAGTATCATTTGATCAAGGTGTTGCAAATTTGTTGCATTTGGCAAATGTGTTGCCAAGGTGTTGCACCATTTCGATTGAAATGTACAAAATTAATTTGCTGCGTTTCCGTACTCATGTTCCTTCCCAAAACATAATTGGAGATGGCTGGGATCAGCATTGAAGGACTGCATATTTTAGCTAATTGTATGTAGTAAGGTAATCCATTGGCATCCTCACGAGTTTTTGGTAGGGAATGGGATTGTTTTTTAAATTAATTATATGATCATGCATTTCACAAGGTTTTGGGATGTATACTGTCCACCTTTTTGATGTCCATATATCAGTCAATACTGTATATTTTCACACCCATCAAAGCATTGGTATAGGGGTCGGGGGTATGGAGTCAGCTTTTGCAATTGTGCTTGTGCATGGCGGATTCCATGTTTTTCGCTGTCATTTGATCATACCTCGCACGAAAAATCGAAAAATAATTGATTAATTCGAAATTCATCAGCACCACCTAATTAAACTATTAAATTATGGCTGGGATACCACCTAACTATTAAATTAAGCACACTTTTGAAGACCAAATTTGGGGTCTGCGTTTTCAATAAACCAAAATTAGCTCTCTAGCACCAAAACTGAGCAAATTTGAATTTTGGCCAAATTCATGGGTGAGCTTATAAAGAGTTAAACGGAAAAATGACAGTACTGATGGGTTTCGCAGGAAAAAAATGTTCCCAATTTTTTCACACAATTTGATTATATTACATAAAAAAGGTGGAATGACCAATATCCGGAACAAAAAATGTCTACCCCCTACCTCTAATTGGTAGCCGGAAGTTATTTGTTCTAAAAAAGCATGACTTGTTTGCATTCAATTAAGGAAATAGCCAAAACTATTTTCTACCACGAGTGCTGAAGGGATTATTGGGGAGACACACATCGTTTGGTTACATTTCCACACGCTGCCCATATATGTAATGTTACACTCAAAAAGTGTTAGGGTGATGTATCCCCCAATTCCTGTATGGCGAACCAATGTTTTAGAGTCCAGTATGCAAAGTGCATGGAGCTTTGGTGCAGACACATTGTTGCTGTTCCAAGGAATAAACAAGTAAAATGTATGTCCCTGTTTGGGTCCGTGTAATTTTCGTCTATACTCTCATCGGTTCGAATCCATATAGGCAATAATCATAGCAGTTCTCATTTGAATTGCACCTTTATGCAATACCTGTGGGCATAGAGACTTAGAAGGAACTTGCACTTTTCTTCTTTGGGATGGCATACTGGTAAAAGTCACTGGCAGTCAAGCTTTGGAGATGAGTATGTTTTGACGTCATGTAATGATAATAAGGGGACGAGTGGTCTAGGGGTAAGATGCTCGTCTCACAATCGAAATATTGTGGGTTCGAATCTCACCTGTCGCTACTCTTCGCCCGCGACCAATCGGCGTGACAGATTGGCGATGCTATATGACTCAACGATCGACGTGTCGTAAAACCAATAACCAACCAACCATGTAATGATAATAACATTATGGTATTGTGCTAAATGTCTACCCTGCTTTGTTGCATATTTGCATTTTTGTTACTCTAATCCTGTATTGTGTTTTGTCTCCAAGGCGCCCTGGACGAACAGAATGGATGAGGTACTGATTGAAACAGTTTCCAACTATGAGTGGCTTTTTAAGTATACACATATCTCATTTAAACATTTGAAGAAAACCAACTCATGGAAGGAAGTCGGCAGCGCCATTTCACCTCCAGTCCAAGGTAAGCATTGGAGCACACGTTTCAGCATGGGTGCTCCTGCATTGGACACAATCAAGCAATTTCATCCCTTACATTGGGCCATTCTTATGCTATGCTTAATGCTCGATAACCCCAGTCCATATGCCTCCATAATGAAAAAAAAACTGACAGGCTAGCGACGTGGGTCTGGTATCCGGCTCTTTTCTGTTCTGTTCGTGTTGCAGATCCTGTTTCAAATTGTTGCAGGCTTCATCGTGCGTCTTCAAACAAGCAATGCATGACCTACTTCGCTAGATGGAGCTCCGCAGTGGCTCCATATGGCTGTCGCATTTAAATAACAGTCGACCTTTATGAAAACCTTACGCATCGTATTGTTGCAGGAAGAGCTGCGCAGCAGAGGTGGTCTTACCTGCGGAACAGATACTGGAAGCTGCGCAACCCGTCCACCATGTCACTGCCAAGTCGCTCTGGAGAGGAACCAAGTGCAAAATGGCCTTTGTTCAAAATGCTTGATGCACTTTTGAGCCAACACAGGAGAACCTGCGGACGGTAATGACTTAGAAGTGGTGACAATGCCCTCTTCCCATTGGACTGTGTGCTCACGAAGCGGTGTCTGTTGCCCGCAGTGTCGTGTCCGTGTGCCCGCAGTGTCGTGTCCGTGTGCTCGCGGGGTCGTGTCCGTGTGCTCGCAGTGTCGTGTCCGTGTGCTCGCGGGGTCGTGTCTGTGTGCTCGCGGGGTCGTGTCTGTTGCCCGCAGTGTCGTGTCTGTGTGCCCGCAGTGTCGTGTCTGTGTGCCCGCAGTGTCGTGTCTGTGTGCCCGCAGTGTCGTGTCCGTGTGCTCGCGGGGTCGTGTGCTCGCGGGGTCGTGTCTGTGTGCTCGCGGGGTCGTGTCCGTGTGCTCGCGGGGTCGTGTCCGTGTGCTCGCGGGGTCGTGTCTGTGTGCTCGCGGGGTCGTGTCCGTGTGCTCGCGGGGTCGTGTCCGTGTGCTCGCGGGGTCGTGTCTGTGTGCTCGCGGGGTCGTGTCTGTGTGCTCGCGGGGTCGTGTCCGTGTGCTCGCGGGGTCGTGTCTGTGTGCTCGCGGGGTCGTGTCTGTGTGCTCGCGGGGTCGTGTCCGTGTGCTCGCGGGGTCGTGTCTGTGTGCTCGCGGGGTCGTGTCCGTGTGCTCGCGGGGTCGTGTCCGTGTGCTCGCGGGGTCGTGTCTGTGTGCTCGCGGGGTCGTGTCTGTGTGCTCGCGGGGTCGTGTCTGTGTGCTCGCGGGGTCGTGTCTGTGTGCTCGCGTGGTCGTGTCCGTGTGCTCGCGGGGTCGTGTCCGTGTGCTCGCGGGGTCGTGTCCGTGTGCTCGCGTGGTCGTGTCTGTGTGCTCGTGCGCCTGTGTCTTGCCGGCGGGATCGTGTCCGTGTCTGGCTGTGTGTATGTGTGTGCAATCTCCTCAACCTATCTAACATAGTATCATGCATACAATCAATCTGCTTTTTCCGCTTCCATTGAGTTCAAAATGTAAAAATCCCTGTCAAATTCATATTCCACAAGCAAGAACAATATTCTATGACTGGGCAAATGTGGCAAATGTGAAAAACGTCATGAATTCAGACTTTCTATACTCAATGGGCTTCTACTAGACCTTTTGGAAAGCTTGACACAAACCTTGCGAGTTACAGACCATATGAGCATTCAATTTTAGGTTACTATGCACAAGCGGGTTCGCATTTTTGCTCGCTACTTGAATCATGTTGCCATAATATCAAATATGACATGGTAGTTTCTATATTTCCCCTATTGGGGCGACTTACTGTCTGCGTGCTTTCCTTGTTTATTCGAAGTCACCAATAGGCTGATGAGTTTTTGTATTTGCATTAATGACATTACATAGAAATACAACTACAATTGTCCCTTGCATGCCCAGGTGTCAAAATTCATATATTTCAGTGGGGAGCTATCACTACAACAGCGCTGGAAACATCGAGCCATTTTGGATTGGACGTCTGTCCGGCGTACGAATAGACACCTGAGTCCTTGCGCATCGTGGCCGTCGACCGAATGACCTTGACCGATCTCTCCACGGCTCTGGCCGCATGAGTCAGCAAACCGACCAACTGGCAGCAAGCAAGATGGGATCTTCCGGCTACTCCTGGAGCGCACATCCAGCAATGGCCCCGACTTCCGAATCCGCCCCGCATTGTCAAATTAACTCGTAAATTTTCAGGTCCCCAGCGCTGTCCATTTCGGGCAAGTGGTCCCTGGCCATGGATCCACTACTGCCGCCACCTGTCCGGCCCACCGTCAAGCTGGAGTTTCATGATGCCGCAACAGATGGCGACGGGAGCGCGGCAGGCGAGCCTGGATGTACACGGTCCGCCTTGTGGCGACTAGCTCTGAACACCAATTGCTGCAACGATGCAATGGTGAGTTCTTGGCCATCAAGCCGAAATATTGTGCAGTCGATGCGTCCCTAAACCACACACACACACCACAAGCCGAAATGTCACGTTCACAGCACCAAAAAAGAAACAGCTCAGAAGTACGATGATTTATGAACATACAGGTGCATTTTCCCCCTGATTTATGAAGTGTTCGTATTCGTGGGCAGGCACGTTTGCGTATGTGTCTACACTGGCGCCGCATGTCTGGAGTTTGTCCGGACTTTCCGCTCCCCACATTGGCAGTCGTCTTCATCTTCAAAAGATGGATACATCAATGTTTGGAGCCCTGGTATGTACGACTTGTGTGGAGCAACATTTATCGGTGGTCCGGACTCTGCGGTATAAGTATCACTGCGGGCCCTTTACCGGGATGCAGTGTTGTCCGCTGTATGCACGTGGCGTTCTAGTCCAAGCGAGGGGAGGAGTAGTCTAGGGGTAAGTTTCCCGTCTCACAATCGAAAGATTGTGGGTTCGAGTCTCACCTGTCGCTTCTCTTCGCTCGCGGCCAATCGGCGTGAGAGATTGGCGACGCTACATGACTGAACGGTCGATGTGTCGTAAAACCAATAACCAACCTAGTCCAAGCGAGTTCGTTGCTAGCGAGGCTGAAGTCCGAGCGAATTCGCTCACGTGTGCGTGATACAAACGTCTGCTTGAGCGGGCCGGCCCAACCGCCGCACTTTCCGTTTAGCTCCTTTTGTTTTGTTACAGCGTTTTGCCGTCTAATTTGTGCATTCAGTATCAGAGGTGCTCGCTGAATTTGCATTTGAACTCATCTTTATCCCAACATGAAGCACTCGTAATCTGTGTTCAAAGAAAGAGTCGTGGCGGCAGTTCCGCGCGCGCGTAACTTTCAACAGTTGTTCACTGTGTAAAACAGCGTACAAAGTTTAATTTTGTCACTCTGCATAATATCCGTTCTTTTCATTTTGAAATCTACCATCATTCACCACAGTGAATCTCCTGAAGTACTGGCAATCCTTGTTCTAAGAAATGGACTTGCGGCGACGTTCCCGTGCACGAGCAGCACACACCTCGGGTCTCCCCGACCAGCGATTCCCATCCGTCCCCCGTGTAGTGGTTGCGTGGCTGATTGGTGGTCCAGTATCTCGCATTCAGCCGGTGGGAGGGTTGACGTCTTTTATTGCTGCTTTTTGTAGCGTTTGATGAATGCATGGCGTCCAAAATACCTAGCTCTGCATACACACTTGAAGTCGCTTGGCTGTATGGACACACAATGCAATGCTCAAGATTGATACTCGACTTCACATGCGCTTTTGACACTCCCTTGTTGCCCAGCTCATTTATAGGCACCTGCTGTGGGTATTACCAGCTGGGTCCAGCGTGGGGGTCGCGGTAGCTCAGCTGATAAGGTGTTCGCCGCCTGCCCCAAAGGTGTTGGGTTCGAATCCCTCAGCCGGCGGGATGACGGAGCGCGCCCGCTACCGACTGACGCGAGAGGTTTGCGACACTGTGTTGCCGAGTAATCTAATGCGTCGTGAAACGGCTCGACATTCTTCTAGGCACTGTGTCTCCTGCGGCCGCTCTTCCTGACGCCGGCGGCTCATCTTTACGCACAGGATGGGCCGACACCCGCTGCAGTGGCCAGTCAGCTGACCAGTCAGCTGACCGATCAGCTGACGCCAGCTGACGATCCGACCGGCGACGGGCTCTTCATCGGTCCGCACTCTCCGCCGCACGACAGCCATGGCTTCACGCCGGAAGGAACGCTCAAGTGAGCAGTTCTTCGTTTGGGGTTGGTTTTGGTGTTCTCCGCCGGCCACTGTGTCGCTGCTCTGAAGCCGTTTCCTGGCTCTCATAATATTCTAGTTCAGTTTTGCGGTTGTTTTTCTGTGTGTTCTTTAGCATACATCGGCCGTAAGCTGGTCAGAATCGTGCAGGTCGTCGAACGATAGATATCAGCAGGCGCCAAACGGGTGGAGGATGGGGGGGGAGAGGGGTGTCGCTGCAGCCACCGAACAATGCAATGTTACTCTTATTTGTTTTGCATCGAAGGAATGGGCCCAAAACAACCATGTCCCCCGTATACAAAGTCCGTGGCACCGCCGATGTCTTCCAGATTGTCTTTCTTCTCGCACAGTTGCTTTTTTAGCTGTACTCAAGGCTCCGGCAAACTGTCTGGTGTTTTGCCACGAAGCCAGAAGTGTCGAGTAAGATAGATATACTCCCATTTTTCCCTATCGGGGATATTATTCTCAACAGCTGCCTAGGTGAGCCTGGGAGTAGGACGATGGCCAGCGTTCTACTCTCTGGGCCTCTGTGTGTGTCTTACTTTTTCTGGCAGAACTTTCCAGTCCCTACACCATCTGACATTCAGTTTCCTGGCTGAGGTTCTGCCAAGTTGGTGTTAAAATATCGATACACATTTTGCCGTTTAACTGGAATTCATGGATCGGGTAGGGTCAGGGTTCACACAACAAGCTGTGCTTAGCAATATGACTAGCAATGTGTCGACAAAGCCACCTGACCAGAATTCGAACTGAATTCTCAAAAACAAAAATTAATAAAGATAAAATCATACCAAAAAGGGAACAAAAGTTAGCTGGCCATTTGCGATGCGCACGCCATCAGGACGATTTTAAACTCGTAACCAGAAGGAATGCTTTCGCTTATATTTGTTTTTAACAGCCATTGCACCGGAGCAGTTTTACGTGCGTCGCCTCGTCCATTCCCAACAGGTGACCTGTGGTCCTTAAGTAATGTTTTTTTCCCGTTAAGTGTTAGGTGTTGAAACTAGTATCAGAAGGATGTCGAGATCCGTGATGGAAGTAATGTCATTTCATATAAAAATTCTCTTTTGAGCCGTGACATTTGATTTGACCTTGAAGTTCACAAATGTTGCTAGCAACACTATTTTTTAGCGATTAAGTTATCGTGCACGGCACTTCATCGAAATAAAAAAGCATGCAACATTCACATAATCAGCAAAACAACACATGTTTAATCTTGCCTGGCGCCAGACATGGCATAGGCAAGATGTCTGGTACCAGGCAAGATTAAACACGTGTTGTTTTGCTGATTAGAAGGTGAAATTTGCTTGTTCGTGATTCTGACGAAATGCCGTGCACTGTAGCTTAATTGCTGTAAAAAAAAATAATCACAATATTTGTTAGCTTCAAGGAGCAGGTCGTATTAAATGTAACTGTAGTATATCATCATGCTCCTTGCAGCTGCACTGAAACACATAAGACTTAGTTCTTAAACCGCCCAAACACAAGTTTGAGCCAGGAGTATGGGTACTTGCCTCTTTCATGTATTGTGGGAGCGATGATTACTTTAACGATAGCGATAATAATGCCTATACAAATATTGTAGCGACCACATCATAGGTAGTTCCTTTACCTGAAATTGTGTCACCAAATGCTTTTAGGAATGAAACATCACGACTTCATCAACACGCAGCAATAAGCGCTATGTTGATGTTTCTGGGGGGGGGGTATCGATTCGGTGCTCAGGAAGTGATATTTTCCTCCCCATTTCACGAATATCTTATCACCTGTTGAACGTCAGTGCGAGTCACGTGATCAGTGATCGAACACTTGACGCTTCGAAGTGTTTCACGTTTGGTTTCAGTCATGTTCTCATTTCGAGACATGGAGTTACTGGTCGGAAGGTGGGTGCATTGAAACCCAAAAGCCACGGCGTCAGGACTGCCAAAGCATTGGCCAGTTAGACCCGATCCGCCGATGAGGCAAGACTCGGCTGCGAAGCGCACGGCGTACCAGGTAGACGCTTCTGCCACCTGTCAGTCACACCCGCTATACCACCCGCGTACCAGGTAGACGCTTCTGCCACCTGTCAGTCACACCCGCTATACCACCCGCGTACCAGGTAGACGCTTCTGCCACCTGTCAGTCACCCCTACACCCGCTATACCACCCGCGTACCAGGTAGACGCTTCTGCCACCTGTCAGTCACACCCGCTATACCACCCGCGTACCAGGTAGACGCTTCTGCCACTTGTCAGTCACACCCGCTATACCACCCGCGTACCAGGTAGACGCTTCTGCCACCTGTCAGTCACACCCGTATACCACCCGCGTACCAGGTGGACGCTTCTGCCACCTATCAGTCACACCCGCTATACCACCCGCGTACCAGGTAGACGCTTCTGCCACCTGTCAGTCACACCCGCTATACCACCCGCGTACCAGGTAGACGCTTCTGCCACCTGTCAGTCACACCCGCTATACCACCCGCGTACCAGGTAGACGCTTCTGCCACCTGTCAGTCACACCCGCTATACCACCCGCGTACCAGGTGGACGCTTCTGCCACCTGTCAGTCACACCCGCTATACCACCCGCGTACCAGGTGGACGCTTCTGCCACCTGTCAGTCACACCCGCTATACCACCCGCGTACCAGGTAGACGCTTCTGCCACCTGTCAGTCACACCCGCTATACCACCCGCTATACCACCCGCGTACCAGGTAGACGCTTCTGCCACCTGTCAGTCACACCCGCTATACCACCCGCGTACCAGGTAGACGCTTCTGCCACTTGTCAGTCACACCCGCTATACCACCCGCGTACCAGGTAGACGCTTCTGCCACCTGTCAGTCACACCCGCTATACCACCCGCGTACCAGGTGGACGCTTCTGCCACCTGTCAGTCACACCCGCTATACCACCCGCGTACCAGGTGGACGCTTCTGCCACCTGTCAGTCACACCCGCTATACCACCCGCGTACCAGGTAGACGCTTCTGCCATCTGTCAGTCACACCCGCTATAAGTAGACCACGAGCTGCGCTGTCTCTGAGATGGGAGATAGAACCATTTGAGGCGATCCTAAGGCCGCAGAGCTTCCTATCCATCTATCTGAGCGTGGGGTTTGTCACGCAGACGACAGTTTGCGATTGTTAACGGCGCTTCAATGCCCGTTTTTGGTGGAGGAGTTCGGGAAGCTGTTTTGGCATTGCGATTAGCCGGGTTCAGATTCTGGTGCCCGTTGCTGTATGCAAGTCGTGAATAGTGTTATGAGCGTTGATTCTGGGCTTTCTTCTTTATATCTAAGTATCTTCTTTCGTGTATCAGCTGGACATGTATTTTTAGTTGAAAAAATATCAACTAGTTTCTTCATTACTCGTGGTGATCTTACGTCACTGATGATCATGGTTCAGTGCTGAACCGAGAAGTTTCTTTTCAGGCTTTCTCACTAGAGGTATGTATTTTTATTGGCGTTCTCTCTTGTGTGGATAATTATTAAATCGCACTGTTCCGCACATAATGCTGTTGTACAAATGTTGAGCACCGCTTGTTTCCATGCTGTTATTCAGATCTAGTAACTTCAGCATGTTCAAAACATGTCTTATCCAAAGTGAATTTCTCTCCCGTGGTATTTCATGTCGGTTTCTTCTTCAAACTGGTGAAAACCTGCGAGTGGTACAAAGTACTGTTACCCGACTGAGATGGCAGCATGAGCCTGAACACTTCGTGCGTCTTTCCGACCTACTCGGGCGTGGAGTTCCGCGTTGACAAATCATATTTGACGAGGCTATGGGCGCCGTGCAGTACATGCAGGTGATGCGGCCCCATGGCCGAATAGCTGGCGTGTCCATGTCAGCTATGTACCGCATATACCCTCCGTGCATTGTGAGCGTGGCCCACGGACATCTGCCGATTTTCAGAGTCGAGAGTACGTGGAGCCCGCCGGAACAACAGCTGAGGACCATATCGGGTGAGTACTGGCACGCATGTCTGACGAGACGTCTCGCCAGGTAGGTTGCTTAGCAACGGTAGACTGGTGAGGAGCGTGATGCGGACCGACTGCTCGGCAACAACAGTCTGATCAGTGGTGTGACAGGTGTTGGCTGACTCGTTGCCTGGCAACGGTAGTTTGGTTAGGAACTATCTGAGTCAACTGTGTCTGAGCTGAGTAATTTGGTCAACTTAGTAGCTGAGTCAGCTGAGTAGTTGAGTCAGTTGAGTAGCTGATTCAGTTGAGTAGTTGATTCAGTTGAGTAGCTGATTCAGTTGAGTAGCTGAGTCAGTTGAGTAGTTGAGTCAGTTCAGTAGCTGAGTCAGTTGAGTAGTCGAGTCAGTTGAGTAGTTGATTCAGTTGAGTAGCTGAGTCAGTTGAGTAGCTGAGTCAGCTGAGTAGATGAGTCAGCTGAATAGATGAGTCAGCCGAATAGATGAGTCAGCTGATTAGATGAGTCAGCTAAGTAGATGAGTCAGCTGAGTAGAGGAGTCAGCTGAGTAGATGAGTCAGCTGAATATATGAGTCAGCTGAGTAGATGAGTCAGCTAAGTAGATGAGTCAGCTGAATATATGAGTCAGCTGAGTAGATGAGTCAGCTAAGTAGATGAGTCAGCTGAATATATGAGTCAGCTGAGTAGATGAGTCAGCTGAGTAGATGAGTAAGCTGAGTAGCTGAGTAAGCTGAGTAGTTAAGTAGCTGAGTCAGTTGAGTAGCTGGGTCAGCTGAATACCCGCCTGGCGACTGTGGAGTGGTCAGGGACATGATCTGTGTCATCCTTGGGACGGCATCGTCACCTCCGACTCGATTGGGCAAACTGAGAAGCACCAATGGGCCACGCCTGTGTGCCTGACTTGCGGTTTATTGCGGTTTACGTGCGACGCCGTCGGCCGGTTTTCTCCGGAGGTGGTGTGGACAGACAATCTCGGTGTGCTGGCTGGCTGGTTGCCTGGCAACAGCAGCATGTTGAGGAGCAGGGGGTCAGGCTTCAGGAGTTGCCACCCGAGACGTCGGCGCCGGCGGTGCGCATGCGCACGAGGGTAACTCGGCCATCTTGCAAGTGGAAAAGTGCAATCCTCTGCAAGGAGGCACAAGCATCCTCTCAAGGGGAAAAGAGCACATCGGTGAAAGTGAGAAGCTAAATATGTCCGGTCCAAATATCTGCCGGGATAGCCGCAACAGTGCTACCTTTAGTCTTAGCCGGGTCCCAATGGTAGGTAGGAATTGGGGGATGGTGGCGCCACAGGTTCTGAATCAGTGGCGACGCACAGCGTCATGCAGCTTGGGAGACCGCCTACGTGGGCGCCAAAAAGGCGTCGATGGAGGAGTGAACGTAACCTTATTGATCATAGCGATAAATACGCTTTCCGCATTTATTATGTCGATAAATACGCTGACGCTATTCACCCTTTCGGTGGTACTGGAATTGGTTCAGGATGCAGAAGCGCCGACAGAACAACTTGATACACCACGAGGCATCATTTCAGTATAATTATGATAACTATCCACCGGTGTCTACGCACAACAACGGGGAGGAAGATTTGAACATTTTGTAGGTGGCAGTGCTGAGGAACGTGGCCGCCGTTTTGCACATTTTTGAAGGTGCCTTCGAAAGTCAAATTGCTTCCTCTCTAACCAAAAGCTGAGCCCATCCAACCTTCAGCGAAAAACACTATGAGAACTCATCTACCCTCCCCAACAGATTTGCATTGAGTATATACATCTTCTTCCTGTACCAGCAGTTTTTCGTCCGCTATCCTGGTATGCGAGCCCAATCATGTTCATAACATGGTACCTATGCTCAGGAGAAAGAAATATAATGCGAGAAACTGACCGGTCTAGTTAATGAACGCGATTTTTCACATTCTAACCTCGCTAGAATGTGGTGGTTGGTAGAGCCCTGTAGTTCCTTTACACAATAATTTGCTTAGTGCGTCCAACTTCGCGTTTCGTTGTTTGTTGCATGTAGCTTGCCAAGGTTGATGCCTTGTCAAATATAAAACTAACAGGCCAGATTGTGTCTGTGCCATGTATATACAGTAATATAGCACATTTAACAACGTGCAGGTTTTATGCTGTGTTGTGCCCAACTACACGGACCTGAAGCCGATGGGAATTATCGATGACTGGATCTTAAATGTCATGTACTTGCAGGATGCAAATGATACTCGGAGGGAAAATTCAAAGTAAACAAAAGATGCTGCTAAGGCCCGGCAGTGCTCTGTTTGCTATGTCTTGTTCTCCACCGACATTTTCGAATCTGAAAGCACTGCACTGCCTCAATATATCCACTCACGCCGTTCAGACTTACCCGCTCACACCGCCCCGACATATCCACTCACGCCGCCCCGATATACCCGCTCACGCCGTCCCGATGCACCAGTCCACGTGCCTACAACAGACCACTTACGCCCCCTCGCCTGCAGATGGTCAGCTGGAAGCCACGCCGCTGTCAGTTCCCGACCCGTTGCAAGAACGGTTCTGTACTCCCGACCTGTCGAGCTGCGAGTACCACTCGTTGGACGAGGCGCGCTCCGATGGCGTCAAGGCCGAACCCAGCTGCGAGGACGAGTCGGTCATGGACGAGGTCAAGACCGAACCCAGCGGCGAGTACCACGTGCTGGACGAGGCGTGCTCCGATGGCGTCAAGGCCGAACGCAGCAGCGAGGACGAGTCGGTCATGGACGAGGTCAAGACCGAACCCAGCGGCGAGGACGAGTCGGTCGTGGGCGAGGTCAAGGCCGAGCCCATTGACGAGGATGACTCGGTCGTGGGTGTGGTCAAGGTCGAACCCAGCGGCGAAGACGGGACGGTCACGAACGAGGGCAAGCTGGCGGCAGTGCTGGAAGTGGGTGAGTGCGTGTACATGGCACCATGGAGGCATTTTTAAGACAAACGTTGCGCTTCGCCCTACTGAAGCTTGGGAAGGATTGTTCATTTGGTATGTCACCACCAAATGGATGTTTGTCAAATCCACCCGGTCGTTGTTTTCTGCCCATAATAGTATCGCAGACACGTGTATCCAGACTCGCAATTCGCACACACAGAGTATGCGAATATGCCCGTGGTGCGGACACCTCTGGGCTTGTTCTGGATTGTTGGGAGTACGCTTAAAACGTCGTTGTGCAGCCGCAGTGTGCCCAAATTCGATTCGGTAAGGGAGAAAATGTAAGTGAGAAAAAATATCCCTCGATAATTTGTGACTGAAAATTAATATCGAACCACATTCCGCTGTTCATTGCGTTGAAATTGGCCTAACTTTCGATTTTCATCTCTTATGTTCATGAGGATTTGGGAGCTAAGTCAATTTGAAGTTGCAATTTGTGTCCTTGCATCTACGCCTAACTTCGTGAATGTGTGCACAATGTACAGCCGGCACCAGAACACTACAAAAAGTTCCTGTGGCATCACCAAAATATATTGATTTTTTCTTTGCACCACAGAACAGTATTGTTTGCGCACAGACCGTAGCCAATAATCGTTGATGCGTGATTGAACTGCTTCCCGACGTGCTCAGGGCCGGCCCTCTGTGGGCGACACGAGGAGACGAGATGAAGTAAAGAACCCGCAGGACCATAGGGTGAAGTCTGAACCGGATCGATTGATCGATCTATGTATGAACGCTCTATGTATTAATATATGTATTAAAGAGTTCACACATAAGCTTCTGCTGCGATTAGCAAGAGGAGCTGTTTCGCGCACCTCTGATGCTCCCCGTCACACCCCAGTCCTGTGGTGGACGGACACCTTTGACGCTGTATGAGCACGTAGACGAGCCTTCAGGGCCTTTGATCAGGGAAGCACGACCGCAAATATTATCGCTTTTAGACAAGCAAGAGCATTTACGCGCCGCACCGTCCATGAGGCGAAGCGAGTCTCGTGGAGGGAGTACGTGGATAGGTCGACCCGTTTTTCGCCAACATCACAGGTGTGGTCGTGTATGAAACGAATTTCAGGTCACTATACGCCGTTGCCACTCCCTGTTTTAGAAGTTGCTGGACGAGTGATTATGCATTCTGCAGCTGTGGCTGACGAGATTGGCAGTGCACTGTAACACGGATGCAGTGTGAGCAGCACTGGCCCAAACTTTCTCCGTCGTAGACGCCGTTGCGAGGCAGCATCGATAGACTTCTCCACTTCCGAAAGGCTGAATTACAACCAGTCCTTCATCTTGGCCGAACTTACATCGGCCATTGACTCACTGCGGAGTGTGTCTGGCGGTCTGGGCGACGTCCATGATGATGTGCTTAAACACCTGCTCGTCTGTGCTGTCCTCTAACTATTGCATGTTTGTTTCCTTAGTAGACTGGCATGCCGGCAACTTCCCGGCAGCCTGGCGGGAGGCCACAGTTTGAAGCCGGGCAGGCGACGAGATCCACAGCTGCATGCCTATTTCACTTACACCATTGTTATCTAAACTTATGCGAGGCAATTGGTCAATGTCATGCTGCCATGGTTCCTCGAAATCTAACATCTTAGCAGACGCCCAGTCTGGTTTTAGGAAGCATCGCGGTACAATAGGTCACATTTAGCCCACGACTCTACCATTCGTGCGAGTTTTAAGTGAAAGCGACACGTGGGAGTTATTTTCTTTTTTTGACAGGGCAGGAATGTGACACCACACGGCGGCATGGTGCCCTGTCCGGCAAGTGTCTAGCTGTGGGATTCGTGATGCCATGACCACCTTTTTAAACAGCCTTTTAACAGCTTTTTACCACCTTTTTAAACAGCTTTTTACCACCTTTTTACCACCTTTTTACTACCTTTTTACCACCTTTTTACCACCTTTTTACCACCTTTTTAAACAGCTGTCATGTAATCGTTGTTTTCCAGCGGAATTGGTAGTCACTTCCCCCGACATTTTCGACAAGAAAATGGTATACCACAGGGCAGTTTCCTAAGTGTACTTTATTTTCTATCGTGATAAACGACATTGGAGACTGTCTTCCTCATTCGATCGGTAGGTCTCTTTTCGTTGACGACGACGACCTTGCAATTTGGTGCTGTGAGGCCAGTCTTTCTTCCGTGGAGCAGCAGCTGCAGCCAGCAGTAAGTGGGCTCTAGAAATGGAGTGGGACAAATTGATGTTCTCAAAGTCGAAGACCGTTGAAATTCATTTTTGTCGCCGTCGTTGACCATGCCGAGATTTTTCAGTTCAGATGTATAGCACTGAGATCGCCACGAAAGCCGTTTGTATGTTTTTGGGTGTGTATTTTGACATTCGACTGGCATATCGAGAACATCGTAGGATTCTTAGGGATAAATGCTTCAAATAATTTAACGTTTTGAAGTGTGTGGCAAGTTCGTTCTATGATACAGACCGTAAGACACTACTGCTTTTTTAGAGATCACTCAGCTGCTCGAAGCTTGCTTACGGCTGTTTCGTGACTCAGCTTGTCAGTCTAACAAGCGAGTGTTCAACGTTGTACACAACACAGCCTTGCGAAGTGTCACTGGTGCATTTCTAGCCTCTTCCACAGGAAGTCTTATAGTTGATGTTCACGATCTACCCCTTGCTTTGCGGCGCCTCATGCTTGGGATGAGATACGCGAACAAGATTTCACAGTTCCCAGGCCACCCTACACATGGTGTGGTGTTTCCGTCACGCATTAACATATTTTTGCCCGAATTCCTGCCGGGATGGCTTTATGGACAAACATTATATTGCTAAGCAGAGCCTGTTGCGTGAACCCAGGCACCACCAATCGATCCATGAATTCTAGTTTACCGATACAATTTTGATGAAAATTATAACGTGTCGTCAGTGCACGGCCACCCCGGTAGCTCGTCCCGGCCCTCATCGGGCCAGCTGCCAACTGACCCGCCCAGCCGGGGGCTGAATGTGAGTGCGTGAAGCGACTCTAATCCTGTCTTGTCAGGACAGGGGAGACTAGCGCAGGCCAGCGCTCTAACAAACGGAGCTACCGGCCGGGGGCTGAATGTGAGCGCGTGAAGCGACTCTAGCCCTGTCTTGTCAGGACAGGGGAGACCAGCGCAGGCCAGCGCTCCAACAAACTGAGCTACCGGCCGGGGGCTGAATGTGAGCGCGTGAAGCGACTCTAATCCTGTCTTGTCAGGACAGGGGAGACTAGCGCAGGCCAGCGCTCTAACAAACGGAGCTGACGGAGCGGCATTGCGAACTTTTTTCCGTGGAGTATCTGAGCAGCACTCGGTACCTGTGTGTATCAGGCTTTTCAGTGTACTGAATCGAAGTAGAATACATTTCCGTGGTGCGATAAGACACTCTAGACACTCCTCCCTGGGAGTTATTGTCGCCTACAATCGATACTTCTTTGAGCGAAGCATACAAGCACTACACTCTATCTCAGCAGATTCGAATTAAAGATATGGACCTCATTCCGAGCCATGCAGGCATCGCAGGCAATGAACAAGCCGACCGCTGCTAGGCGAGCAGCACAGGCCCCCTTACGTAGAGCATACCCAACCCCTGCCAAGGGATGTCTGCTTTTATGGTATTTAAGTGACAAGCAAGCTGGGATGAGCTTGGTTCTAACAAATTACGCAATTGGGGGGGGGGGGGCAGAGGCGTATCGGACGATAAAGGTCATTCACCCCGCCTTTAAAGCGAGTGGGTTTTATAAGCAAGTCTAAAAGTGTGCATTTACATTAAGGGAGTCTTACGTTACGAAGTTACAACTTCTGTTCCTTTCTTACAAAATTGCGAACAATTTAGCCAGATTCGGCCAGACCGTTTCGACCTATGACTTGTGCTCGCATAGAACAAGGCGAGACGATGCGACGCTGTCCCGTCTTCGCATAGGTCACACTTATATCACCCATAGGGATACCTACTCAATGTTAGAAATAAGCTGCTGTGTCCTGGATGTGGTGCGGTGCAGACAGTTCGTCACATTCTAAGTTCATATCTGAGGTTTTCATGGAGCTCCGGCGTCATTCCTGGAGCGGCCAGGATCACTCCACCGTAGAAATCTTAGGTGATAAATCAATCAGGTCGTTGAATCCTGAAGACTTCGGCTTCCTTTCCGGTGCGAAATTGTGTGCTATCTACTCGTGACGCATCAAGATACACCAGGAAGAATGCGCATTGCACAGTTGACGTTGTATACCACGTTTTGAACGGTTGACTGTCATGGACACTTAATGGCGATGGTGCGCTCCCTTAAACTCAAATAATCAGTCGATAAATTAATGATGTTGCCTCTGTTCACATCCGCATCCACACCACTGCAGATTAGATGGTGGCGTCCAACAGGAAGAAGGCTCGCGCCAGCTCGGTGGGTACGGCGCTGGACTCCTGATCATAAGATCATGTTCGCTAGAAGTCTGAGCCTGACCGGCTGTGCAGCAATGGCGCCGGCCATCAGCGTTGTGCTCCCGGTACACCCGGCACCAGTGTTGGCTCCATGGGCGGTATGGATGCTGGGTGTGTCATCAGCGTTGTGCTCCCGGTACACCCGGTAGCAGTGTCGGCTCCATGGGCGGTATGGATGCTGGGTGTACCATCAGCGTTGTGCTCCCGGTACACCCGGTAGCAGTGTCGGCTCCATGGGCGGTATGGATGCTGGGTGTGCCATCAACGTTGTGCTCCCGGTACACCCGGTAGCAGTGTCGGCTCCATGGGCGGTATGGATGCTGGGTGTACCATCAGCGTTGTGCTCCCGGTACACCCGGTAGCAGTGTCGGCTCCATGGGCGGTATGGATGCTGGGTGTGCCATCAACGTTGTGCTCCCGGTACGCCCGGCACCAGTGTCGGCTCCATGGGCGGTATGGATGCTGGGTGTGTCATCAGCGTTGTGCTCCCGGTACGCCCGGCACCAGTGTTGGCTCCATGGGCGGTATGGATGCTGGGTGTGTCATCAGCGTTGTGCTCCCGGTACACCTGACACTCATGGGCGCGAATGATCAATCCTGGTCGAAGCGTCCCA
The DNA here is from genome assembly GCA_034440615.1 of Ashinkailepas kermadecensis. Classification (NCBI taxonomy): domain Eukaryota; kingdom Metazoa; phylum Arthropoda; class Thecostraca; family Neolepadidae; genus Ashinkailepas; species Ashinkailepas kermadecensis. The sequence goes on from JAOTOM010005069.1 coordinate 835,519, forward strand.
ACACCCAAGTAAACAACTAACTAACTAACTAACACCTGGCACTCATGTCGGCTCCATGGGTGGTACGGGTGCTGGGTGTACCATCAGCGTTGTGCTCCCGGTACACCCGGCACTCATGTCGGCTCCGTGGGCGGTATGTGTGCTGGGTGTACCATCAGCGTTGTGCTCCCGGTACACCCGGCACCAGTGTCGGCTCCATGGGCGGTATGGATGCTGGGTGTGTCATCAGCGTTGTGCTCCCGGTACGCCCGGCACCAGTGTTGGCTCCATGGGCGGTATGGATGCTGGGTGTGTCATCAGCGTTGTGCTCCCGGTACACCTGACACTCATGGGCGCGAATGATCAATCCTGGTCGAAGCGTCCCAACACCCAAGTAAACAACTAACTAACTAACTAACACCTGGCACTCATGTCGGCTCCATGGGTGGTACGGGTGCTGGGTGTACCATCAGCGTTGTGCTCCCGGTACACCCGGCACTCATGTCGGCTCCGTGGGCGGTATGTGTGCTGGGTGTACCATCAGCGTTGTGCTCCCGGTACACCCGGCACCAGTGTCGGCTCCATGGGCGGTATGGATGCTGGGTGTGTCATCAGCGTTGTGCTCCCGGTACGCCCGGCACCAGTGTTGGCTCCATGGGCGGTATGGATGCTGGGTGTGTCATCAGCGTTGTGCTCCCGGTACACCTGACACTCATGGGCGCGAATGATCAATCCTGGTCGAAGCGTCCCAACACCCAAGTAAACAACTAACTAACTAACTAACACCTGGCACTCATGTCGGCTCCATGGGTGGTACGGGTGCTGGGTGTACCATCAGCGTTGTGCTCCCGGTACACCCGGCACTCATGTCGGCTCCATGGGCGGTATGTGTGCTGGGTGTACCATCAGCGTTGTGCTCCCGGTACGCCCGGCACCAGTGTCGGCTCCATGGGCGGTACGGGTGCTGGGTGTACCATCAGCGTTGTGCTCCCGGTACGCCCGGCACCAGTGTCGGCTCCATGGGTGGTACGGGTGCTGGGTGTACCATCAGCGTTGTGCTCCCGGTACGCCCGGCACTCATGTCGGCTCCGTGGGCGGTATGTGTGCCGCGGCTGACGGACGGTCGGAGACGACCTGGAACTCCCGGTAGGTAGCGCATCGGAAGTATCCTGAGCCACCGAAAGACCCGGCAGAAAGGTAGAGTTATTGCGTGCTGAAGTAGTGGTCCGACCTGCTGCTTTTGAGAGATTCAAGCCGTTGTTATTTATTATTTTCGTGAATTGTTCCAGTCATTTTTCGTTCCAGCATTTTCACCGGATTTATACCTGAACGGCTGACATACTTTTTCTTTATTCTAATGCCGAAAAGAGGCGACAGAAACATACCAGCTGATTGCCGTCCTGTTACATTAACACCATGGCGAAGCTACTTGCAAACAATTCCTTATCCACTGGGTAATTCGCAAAACTTCTCGGGACATACAAAGCTCTGTATTTGTCGCGTTCTTCTAGCTCTTCAAAGGTTTGTATTACGTACTAGTTTTGGGTAGAGCGCAGCGGTCCAGTAACGTCCTGTATGGCCAGTGCTGCAGCGGAAAGCGCACTATCCCCATGTGCTTAGGAACGACGTGCTCCCAAACACACATCAATGTCCTGGGTTTCAGTTGCCGCTGCATCTCGTGTTGAAGTCGAGCAGAACGACAGACTCGGAGGTCAACAGGCGACGTCCGGAGTTCCACGGCAGTGCAGTGCCGGTGTCGAGAGCGCCAACAGCAGCCGGCGCTCCCCGGACGCCAACACTTCGCGACACCCTCCCGCCGAGGCGGCAGCGAGTTCGTATCGCCGTGACGTGCGTGGCAGTCCGTTTAAGCGCCGTGGAAGGCTGGTTCAACACAGCGGGACTCGTGCGGGTGCCGAGGCGCACAGTGTCGACACTCTGGGCAGACATTCGGAACAGATAGTCGGCAATGGCAGCTTCAACGCTGAAAGGCACCTGCGAACCCTTAGCGAAGAGAAGTCATGCAGCTCTAAGATATGCGGCCATACGTTTCCTGCCAAGAAGAATTTGGATGAACATATCGTAATTAATGCAGGAGAGAGTCGCTGTAAATGTGGCATGTGTGGCAAACAATTTACTCTTAAAAGATACCTGGTTGAGCACATGAGAACCCACACCAAAGAAAAACCTCACGAATGTGAAACATGTGGCAGTTTGTTTGGTACCGAGACTCATTTGGCTCAACACATGAAGATCCACACCGGAGAGAGATCATACAAGGTAGTTAGACCTTACAGGTGTGAGACATGCAGCAGTACGTTTAAGGAGAGGGCAAGTTTTGTTGGACACATGCGCTTATTTGGACACATGAGAGCCCACACTGGAGAGAGACCTCACAAGTGTGAGCTATGTAGCGGTGTGTTTAGTGCCAAGGCCCGTTTGGTTCGACACATGAGCATCCATACTGGAGAGAGACCTTACAAGTGTGATACGTGCTGTAGGACGTTTAGGGTTAAGGAGAGTTTAGTTGGGCACATGGAAGCCCACACTGGAGAGAGACCTTACAAGTGTGAGATATGTAGCAGATCGTATGCTCGAAGGAGATATATGATTCTTCACATGAAAACCCACACTGGAGAGAAATCTTACAAATGTGATACATGTGGCCGTGTGCTGAGTACCAAGTCCCATTTGGTTCGACACATGCTCATCCATTCCGGAGATAAACCTTGCAAGGATGATTGGCCCTTCAGGTGTGAGACATGCGGCAGGGCGTTTAAGGAGAAGGTGAATTGTGATGGACACATGCGCTTATTTGGACACACGAGATCCCACACTCGATAGAGACCTTACAAGTGTTGGATATGCAGCAGACGGTTTGTTCTTAGCGAACTTCTGGTTCAGCACCTGCGAATGCACCCCGGGAGGGGATCTTACAAGTGTGAGATTTTCGGCAGTGCGTTTACTGCCGAGATGATCTTGGATGTGCACGCCCGGAGAGCACATACCAGAGAGCAGCCCTACACGTCTAAGATGGGCAGCGGAGCGTTTCTTACATCGAATACTTCGGCTGTCCACATGAAAACTCATACCGAAGTGAGACCTTGCAAGTGTGAGCAGTGCGGTCGGACAGGTGTCGTACAGGCATCGCACGTTTTACAGGCGTCTTTGGTTCGACACATGATAATACACAATGTGGTATTTGTGGCAAAGCGTTTCTTTCACTAAACCACGTCATAATTTACGTCACAGAGAGAGAGAAAGAGAGAGAGAGAGAGAGAGAGAGAGAGAGAGAGAGAGAGAGAGAGAGAGAGAGAGGGGGAGAGAGAGAGAGAGATAGACAGACAGACAGACAGATAGACAGATAGATAGACAGACAGACAGGCAGGCAGGCAGACAGACAGACAGACAGATAGATAGACAGACAGACAGACAGATAGACAAACAGATAGACAAACAGACAGATAGACAGACAGATAGATAGACAGACAGATAGATAGACATACAGATAGAGAGACAGACAGACAGATAGATAGATAGACAGATAGATAGATAGACAGATAGATAGACAGATACATAGATAGACAGACAGACAGATAGACAGATAGATAGACAGACAGATAGACAGACAGACATACAGATATACAGACAGATAGACAGACAGACAGATAGATAGACAGACAGACAGATAGATAGAGGGAGAGAGGCCCTACAAATGCGAGACCTATGGCAAGGCGTTCCTTCATGTTTAATATCTGGTTGCACACGATAGCACCCACACCGATGAGCGGGAGAGGCCCTACACATGTGTGACTTGTGGCAAGGCGTTTTTTTTTCAAGAAATGAATTTGGATGAACACAGAATCTACACACCGGAGAGTGAGAGTCGCTACAGGTGCAAGATATGTTGCAGGTGGTTCCTTCGTACCCGCCATTTGGTTGAACATCTCAACATCCACATTGGAGAGACACCCGGCAAATGTGAGGTATGCGGCAGGGTGGTCTGTGGCAAGGCGATGCTATTGAAGCATATGGAGACCCACATTGGCGTGCGAAACGGCGAGTGAGGCACACGCGCCAGAAGGTTGCTGACAGGGTCTGTCTCTCTCTCTCTCTCTCTCTCTCTCTCTCTCTCTCTCTCTCTCTTCTCTCTCTCTCTCTCTCTCTCTCTCTCTCTCTCTCTCTCTCTCTCTCTCTCTCTCTCTCTCTCTCTCTCTCTCTTTCTTTTTTCTTTCTTTTTCTTTCTCTTCTTTTCTTTTTTTTTCTCTCTCTCTCTCTCTCTCTCTCTCTCTCTCTGTCTCTCTGTCTCTCTGTCTCTCTCTCTCTCTCTCTCTGTCTCTCTGTCTCTCTGTCTCTCTCTCTCTCTCTCTCTCTGTCTCTCTCTCTCTGTCTCTCTCTCTCTGTCTCTCTCTCTCTCTCTGTCTCTCTCTCTCTCTCTCTCTCTCTCTCTCTCTCTGTCTCTCTGTCTCTCTCTCTCTCTCTCTCTCTCTCTCTCTCTCTCTCTCTCTCTCTCTGTCTCTCTCTCTCTCTCTCTGTCTCTCTCTGTCTCTCTCTCTCTCTCTCTCTCTCTCTCTCTCTCTCTCTCTCTCTCTCTCTCTCTCTCTCTCTCTCTCTCTCTCTCTCTCTCTCTCTCTCTCTCTCTCTCTGTCTCTCTGTCTCTCTGTCTCTCTGTCTCTCTGTCTCTCTGTCTCTCTGTCTCTCTGTCTCTCTGTCTCTCTGTCTCTCTGTCTCTCTGTCTCTCTGTCTCTCTGTCTCTCTGTCTCTCTCTCTCTCTCTCTCTCTCTCTCTCTGTGTCAAACTCTCTCATGTTCTCTCAGACTCTTTCCGTCCTGTTGGGCCTTGTGTGCGGGCTGGAAGAGACGTATTCAGGATGCGCGGCACAAGTCGCTGCCCTTTCGCAGGGTGATGTGGGGACTGACTTGTGTGGATGAAGTGTAAAACGGAAGCACAAATGCCGCCTACCCTCACTTCTAATCCGTAAACTAAGGTGCCTCTAATATGCATACTAAATATCAAGCGTGCCGAGGAAGAACGATGTCACGGTATAACGGGAAAATGACGTATTTTCGGTACCATGAACTAGCTGGTCATTTCCGTGGCCTATCAGTGTCGGTAGCACTGTTTTTCGCTATAGTTTAAAATACACGCCGAAATTTTGTTGGAACTTCTTTTCCTGTGTTCGTTATCTCTTTGTTAAGAAATAAACATACCTGGGTTTGATGCTGAAACTCAGTTTACTTGTGGTTGCTTAAGGCAGAGCTGTGCGGCTGTTAATTTGGTGTCCATAATCTCGCCATCCGATGGAAGAATATCCCAACAGGTGGCACCCGCTGGCGGCGGAACATGGTGCAGCACTTAAGTCTTATCGATATGCAAGCACTTGATTGTCTTTGAAGATTGTCTTTGAGATGATTGTCTTTTGAAAAAAAATGTTTTCCCGGCCGAATCTTGAGATGTAGCTAGGCAGCATTTCCGTTGCATTTACTATACATACCATGCATACTAAATGCGGATGAGAGATATACTAAATGCCGACGAGATCCACTAAATGCCGATGAGAGATATACTAAATGCCGATGAGAGAACGGCAGATGGCAAGTTTAACGTTATCGACCGCTGAACCCCTGTCAGTAAATATGATTCATTGACAGCAATATTGCTGAAAAGCAAGGTTGGAAAGATCCCCTGATGAAGTTCCATGCAGTAATAATTCACTAGGTAAAAGTTCTTTATGCTTTGCCAAGGACGAAATTATCTAGGAGAGTGCATTGGCCTAGGCATGAATAAGTTACCATTGGATGAATTTATGTTATTTTATTTGTATGTTGTAGCCAAATATCAAACAATTTAACATGTCACACTTTTCGTAAGATAATTGGTGTATCCCTAGCCTGATTTGATTTCACCAGTGGCTATGAGCAGATTTCATATCCAACAGAACTTTAGGTTAGGATGGATCCGATACCGTTGTTTTTCACTTCGATAGGGTGTGGTTGTTTCATTATGCGACTTGCCATCACTTCATACTTTATTGATAAATGGAATTGATCATCTTAAGACCTAACTTAACTACCTTGTTTTTTGAGGACTTGTAAATTTGTGTTCATGCAATGTTTTGTGTGTGGGTACCTGTGGTAGAGAGTACCAACTGTTCCGCAGGACAGCTGGCGCTCCACTGGACACGAGTCGACGCTGCGTGACTGATTGCCGAGGGTCCGGCACCGGTGCTCTGTCGACAGCTGGCGCTCCACTGGACACGAGTCGACGCTGCGTGACTGATTGCCGAGGGTCCGGCACCGGTGCTCTGTCGACAGCTGGCGCTCCACTGGACACGAGTCGACGCTGCGTGACTGATTGCCGAGGGTCCGGCACCGGTGCTCTGTCGACAGCTGGCGCTCCACTGGACACGAGTCGACGCTGCGTGACTGATTGCCGAGGGTCCGGCACCGGTGCTCTGTCGACAGCTGGCGCTCCACTGGACACGAGTCGACGCTGCGTGACTGATTGCCGAGGGTCGGCACCGGTGCTCTGTCGACAGCTGGCGCTCCACTGGACACGAGTCGACGCTGCGTGACTGATTGCCGAGGGTCCGGCACCGGTACTCTGTCGACAGCTGGCGCTCCACTGGACACGAGTCGACGCTGCGTGACTGATTGCCGAGGGTCCGGCACCGGTGCTCGTCGACAGCTGGCGCTCCACTGGACACGAGTCGACGCTGTGTTGATTGCCGAGGGTCCGGCACCGGTGCTCTGTCGACAGTTGGCGCTCCGCTGGACACGAGTCAGCGCTGCGTGACCGATTGCCGGGGTCCGGCACCGGTGCTCTGTCGACAGCTGGCGCTCCGCTGGACACGAGTCGACGCTGTGTGACTGATTGCCGAGGGTCCGGCACCGGTGCTCTGTCGACAGCTGGCGCTCCGCTGGACACGAGTCGACGCTGTGTGACTGATTGCCGAGGGTCCGGCACCGGTGCTCTGTCGACAGCTGGCGCTCCGCTGGACACGAGTCGACGCTGTGTGACTGATTGCCGAGGGTCCGGCACCGGTGCTCTGTCGACAGTTGGCACTCCACGGACACGAGTCGACGCTGCGTGACTGATTGCCGAGGGTCCGGCACCGGTGCTCTGTCGACAGCTGGCGCTCCACTGGACACGAGTCGACGCTGCGTGACTGATTGCCGAGGGTCCGGCACCGGTGCTCGTCGACAGCTGGCGCTCCACTGGACACGAGTCGACGCTGCGTGACTGATTGCCGGGGTCCGGCACCGGTGCTCTGTCGACAGCTGGCGCTCCGCTGGACACGAGTCGACGCTGCGTGACTGATTGCCGAGGGTCCGGCACCGGTGCTCTGTCGACAGCTGGCGCTCCGCTGGACACGAGTCAGCGCTGCGTGACTGATTGCCGAGGGTCCGGCACCGGTGCTCTGTCGACAGCTGGCGCTCCACTGGACACGAGTCGACGCTGCGTGACTGATTGCCGAGGGTCCGGCACCGGTGCTCTGTCGACAGCTGGCGCTCCACTGGACACGAGTCGACGCTGCGTGACTGATTGCCGAGGGTCCGGCACCGGTGCTCTGTCGACAGCTGGCGCTCCACTGGACACGAGTCGACGCTGCGTGACTGATTGCCGAGGGTCCGGCACCGGTGCTCTGTCGACAGCTGGCGCTCCACTGGACACCAGTCGACGCTGCGTGACTGATTGCCCAGGGTCCGGCTGGTGCTGTGTCGACACCTCTCAGTGCGTTTGGAGTTTTGTATGCATCAGGAAGCCAGCGGACTTCCCGCTAGCTTATTGGACTGTCGGTCGCGCCGTTGTGGGGCACTCGGTGACATTATTGGTGCATTGTGTGACTAGCAGCCGTAAAATAAAGAGAAACATCGGTTGAGGACGAGCCTGGCTGCAGTAGAACACAGGCCAGTGGACGCGGGCGATGGTGTGGATGTAGATGAAGACGTGGACTTCGGCAAGTGTGCGACATTCGTCATTCAGATGTCGAGCCGCGATTATAAGTGAAAGAAGGCAAAGAAGAAGGGAGCGGACACACACCCCGCTATCATTACGTTGGGTATTCCGATGATGCGATGTGTTTTTGTTTTGTATGTTTGTTTTTCATCGGTCGTGTTTCATCTTCGTGGCGGGGGGCAGTAATAGCCGTAGGTTTGTTGTGGATCGCCCCAGTGGTCACGTATTAAGTACATTAATCATGTATGTTGGTTTTATGCCAGTGGTGTTTTTTTTTGTGTGTGTGTTATGACTACGATCTTCAAAAAGTGACACACAATTTTTAAGATCGTGGTCAGAGAGCCGAGAGCATCCCTGCTGCGGGCCCGGCTACGGTTGTGGAACACGAAGATGGTTAGGTTCTGATTGTGGTTTCATGTGGTCGACCGTTGCGTCGTGTGGTGAAATATATCGACTTCATAATGATGGTCGTATTTTGTATTTCTGTCTTCCGTCTGTTACATCGATGTTTTTGTTCATAAGACCGGATATTTAGCCCTCAATCAGTCTCTTCAATCAGATTCTCGCACTTCGTCTCCGGGGTCCTTAAATACCCAATCTAACCTCAAGGCTAAACATTGCACGAAAACGAACGGGGTATCATCGGAAAGCCCTCGACGAATGGGGTCCGATAATGGTCTTGCTTATAATTTTTCGGCAATGTTGAAAATCAAAAGGACGGTTTTTGGAATAATCGAGCTTTCAAAAACATTTTATATCGGCATATTATGGTAATTTCGATCGTGTAATGTAACTCTGGCACTGTCTAGGCCATGAAAACCAGAAATAAACCACAAAAGCAACAGTAACTTGCTTGGGTCTGCAGTATTGCTACATTATCTTGCTGCAGTACTGCAATCTGCAATAAGCTGGTGTGCATGCTTGCGTCACATTATGCACTTTACATTGGCTTGACCTTAGGCCACTTAACGGGTGTCAAGGAAATTGGATAAGGAACTTCTGATGCTTCTACATGCCTACCAAGGTAAACATGAGGCTGGGAGAACATCCATGTTACAAAATACTAAAATTAGCCTTAAATGGGCCAACATTTCCTCGACCTGAAACAAAAATCCGAGATATAGGTACGCTCTGGAGGCACAGCCCTCGCGTATCAAGTTTCATTTAAATATCTTGCCATGTGATGAGTTATCGATCCAAACATATAGGAGGTGGTTCTCTTTGACCTGAACTGGATCGATGACTGCATTATCTGACGTTGAAATGTTCACTTCAGACGCACAAATCATCAAGGGAACTATACTTAATATTTTCCGGCGCTGCGCGCCACCGTTTTTGACCCTTCGTGACAAAAACCTTAGGGACGTAGAGACCCTTCGAGAGTTGTTGGTTTATTGGGTGGTTCTCAATTCACTTTATGCACGATCACGGCTAATGGCGCCGCTCACACTTTCGTCGGTGGGCCTCGGGATTGGTAAGTGTCCCGAGTGGTGCTAGTGTTGAACCCGGTACTTTTGTTACCCAGAGTTTAACACCTTAACCACTTGTCCATCCCTTCCCCCCCCCACGGAGTGCTAAGATGAAGATGTTTTGAAGGTGTAGGGAGATGCTTCTTGGCGAAAATATAGTGCGACTGCCCCGTGGCGCTGGGTCATTTGTATTATCGTATTGCAGGGGGAGGGTGCATAATTTGCTGAGTGGAGCACATTGGCGCAGTCAGGGTTTTCTTAAAGGGGATCTGACTCAAATAGGCGAAAGAGTAAATGCTTTCGGCGCGCGAAGCACGCCGATACTTTTTCTTTTCTCTTAGCGCTGACAATCTGAAAATTTATTGTTTTATCTAGTGCACTTTTGACCGGCGGATGGAGTCCAAGCCGTACAAAGGCCCCTGGCCTGATGAAAGGGCCCCAAGCTGTAGAAAGAGGGCTTCCGGCCTGACAGAGGAGACCCTGGATCGATAAGGATGGCCCCTGCGCTGACGGAGAGGATGGTTGGCCGCGGGAGAGCCCGAGGTCGTCGGAGAAGGCCCGGGTCCAATATGAAGGGCCCCTGGGACGACGGAGAGGACCGAAACCGCACAGGGGACACCTTGCTTGATATAGGCCCAAACTTTTGAAAGAGGGAAGTCCGGCCGGATGAAGTGTCCTGAGCCATGAAAGAGGGTCCTTGAGCCGACGGAGGGGGCGCCATGCCGGACGTGCAGGGCCACTGAGTCGGCTTTGGCTCACGCTGATGGAGAGGGGCTCAGAGCTGACAGCGACCCTCATGCCGATAAAGAGGACCCGGCGTTACGGAGGCGACCCGGGCCGAAGCGGAGGGTTCCCGGTGCTACGTAAAGGAATTTCTAATCCCATGGAGGGGCCCTGTGCCGTCAAAAAGCAGTGGCGTTTCCAAAGGGTGAAGGGGCACCCGACCATTGGCAAGTCCGAGGGGGCCCTGCGCACGACCGCTTTGAGGAGCAGAGATATAACCGAGGAAAATTGAAGCGTATCAAGCTTGTGTGGAAAGGGCCCTTGAGACCTGAAGACGTCCGCCCTGAGGGGCGGCATGAAGAGAGGGCCCGCTTGAGAGCTGGAATGCACATACCAGCTGGACAAAGCAGTCTCAGCTGGAATGGACCCTGAGAGCTGATGAATAAGCAGGGTGCCTGAGGCTAGAAGACTGGGATGCTTTTGGAGTTTGGAAGAGCCCATGATGGATGAACAGGACCCTCTAAAAGCTGAAGAGGACTAGTGAGGACCTATCTCGGAGCTGAAATTCCCCGGAGATGAGAGGTAGATAGGGCTATTGATGACTGATGGGAACTTAATAGCGTGAGAGGGCCCTGATGGATCAAGAAGATCTTTGAGAGTCAGAGGACTGGATTGGGATTCTCCTGAGGTTGAGGATAGCCCCTAATGGGCGAACAAGATCCCTTGAAAGATTAAATATCGTTGTTGGATGGCAATTGCTGTGAAGAATATTGAGGGTCAGTCTCAGAGCTAGAAGGTTCTTGAAACCACAAGAGTTGTTCAAACTGGGAAGGGTCCCTAACAGCTTGAGGGGGCTATTAAGGAGAATGCCAGAACAGCTGCTAAGGGGAGTCCCTTAGGCTAACGATGGTTGTGAGGAATAGTGAGGACCCGCGTCAGAGCTAGATAGGAAGCTTTTGAAGCTATAAAGACTGTCAAGGACCGGAAGGGCCCTTAACAGCTGTAGAGGGCCCCTGTCGATTTAAAATGGTCACTCAGCGCTAGAGAGGACGACTGGGATGCCTAGGAGTAATGGAAAGTGTCCCTATGAGAAGAACAGGGCGCCCTCAGATTTCAGGAGAGTCCCTAAAGGCTAGCGATGGCTGTGAAAAATGCTGAGTTAGTTTCAGAGCTAGACTGTCCGTGATAGCTCGAAAGGATGTCGAGGATTGGGGATGACCGAGTGCTAGAGCAGACCGAACTGTGATGCTGCTGAGGCCTGGGAGGAACACTTAGGGATGAACAGAGCCACCTAAGAGCTAAGAGGAGTTCCGAGAGTTAGCGATGTTTGCTATAAATTGTGAGGTCTGTCTCGGAGCTGAGGAATCCCCTTGAAAGCTTCACAGGTTTGCCGAGGCCTGGGAATGGCACATGCAAGATAGAGAGGGCTCCCAACGGATGAATAGGTTCCTTGAGAACCAGCGGCCTGTACTGGGATGTTCCTGAGCTTTGTGATGGGTACCTGAGGGGTCGGAGCCCCCGAGAGCTAAGAGTCCTTGAGAACTGGTGATGGACGCGAGGAATACTGTCCCGCCGCCGGCCGGCGACGCTTCCGGCTGGTGGCGTCACCGTCGCTGACGTAACATCGAGCCTAGAACGTGACGTCACATACTGGTGACGTCCGCGCGGCGGTGCCGGTGGCGCCGTCGGGTGTCTCCGGCGCCGGCGGTTAGGAGCGCTGCCGAGCGCGTGCGGCCCCCTGCCGAGACGTTCGGCGCCTGCGAGGAGCTCCTCTTCGGTGCGTGGCGGCTGTGCGGACGGACGGTGGACGGCTGTGCGGACGGACGGTGGACGGCTGTGCGGACGGAGGGTGGACGGCTGTGCGGACGGACGGTGGACGGCCGTGCGGACGGAGGGTGGATGGCTGTGCGGACGGACGGTGGACGGCTGTGCGGACGGACGGTGGATGGCTGTGCGGACGGACGGTGGACGGCTGTGCGGACGGACGGTGGACGGCTGTGCGGACGGACGGTGGACGGCTGTGCGGACGGACGGTGGACGGCTGTGCGGACGGACGGTGGACGGCTGTGTGGACGGACGGTGGACGGCTGTGCGGACGGACGGTGGACGGCTGTGCGGACGGACGGTGGACGGCTGTGCGGACGGACGGTGGACGGCTGTGCGGACGGAGGGTGGACGGCTGTGCGGACGGACGGTGGACGGCTGTGGGCGGACGGTGGACGGCTGTGCGGACGGACGGTGGACGGCTGTGCGGACGGACGGTGGACGGCTGTGCGGACGGAGGGTGGACGGCTGTGCGGACGGGCGGTGGACGGCTGTGCGGACGGACGGTGGACGGCTGTGCGATGTGTGACTGACCGGCCGACGCCGGGTTCCCACGCCCAGCCCACCAGCTCAGTGTAGCGGCGAGCCGAGGCGCTCGCAGAAGCGCATGCATGCCGCATCAGTTGGTCTGGTATCGCAGTTCTGCGACACGTTCGCTTTCGATACGCTGTGACTGTCGTGGCGGATGTATTAACGCTAAACCACGTGCGCCCAGCGCACGGCGACCATACTCGGCCCAGGATCACCACACCAGGATCTTCATCATGGCAGATCACGAAAATAAGTCCGAGATGCCGACAAACGTTCGTCCTCCGACCCTGCGATTATAACCACGTTTCGCATTTCGCCAACACCCTTCCACAACACCCGCGTGTGTTGTCTATGTCCGATGTCGCGTGGGTTCTCCTGTCGCCAACTGTAGAACACTCTCTTTCGCGATTTCGCTGTCTCACCCCCATCGGTAAGCGTCATAGCATATGTTCCCTACTTGCAGGATCGCTCGCCAGTGTTGGTTCTAATGTGTGTAACTACACTAGAGTAGGAAGGAAATCCAACACCGCATGTCTCGCATTTGTACGGCTTATCTCCAGTGTGGGGTCTCACGTGCTCTATCAAAGTCCTCTTGGCAGCAAACGTCCTATCGCATGTCTCACATTTGTAGGGCCTGTCTCCGGTGTGGGTTATCATGTGCTTAACCGAAGTGCTCTTGACAGGAAACGTCCTGCCGCATGTCTCACATTTGTACTGTGTACACATTACTTACATTTGCACACATTACACTCTCTCCGCTCTCTGCGGTGTGGATTCTCATGTGCACAACCCAAGACCGCCTGGTAGTAAACGACCCGCCGCATGTCGCACATGTGTAAGGTCTCTTCTCTCCGATGTGAGTTTTCATGTGGGCGACCAAAGACCCCGTGAAAGTAAACGTCGTGCCACATGTTTCACACTTGTACGGTCTTTCCGTAGTGTGGGCTCCGATGTAGGCAACCAAATCACTCTTGGCGGCGAACGTACCGCCTGATATCTCACAGCTGTACGGTTTTTCTCCGATGAGGGTTACCATGGGCCTTTCGGTGTTACAGCTCCCATTACTGACCACCTGGTCCGAATGTCTGCCCAGACCACCGCCACTGTACGCCTCGGTATCCGCGTGCACTCTGCTGTGTTGAAGCAGCCATCCACGGTGCTTAAACGATCTGCCACACACGTCACAGCGATACGAACTCGCTGCCGCCTCGGCCGGAGGCTGCCGTCGTGAAGCGTCGCTGGCGTCCACGGAGCACCGGCTGCTGTTGCCGCCGTTTCCGCCGTTGATGCTGCGCTGCGACGCCTCTCGCACGGCCGCCCGTTGACGAAGATTCGCGTTCTGCGTGCAGTCGGGACGAGGAGCAGCGGCACCTGAAACCCAAGACAGCGAGGCGTGTCTGGGAGCACGTCGTACCTTGGGAAGCCATGGGGTACCTTCGCCTGTGGCACCACTACGTGCACGACGTCTCTTGATTGCTATTTCACCCTGAATTCATGGCGATTGACCACCGTTCAGGTCAGAGACGCAGTCAAGGGTGGGGGTCCCGGCCAAGTCCCTTTAGCAACCAAAATACACCAGATCAAACAAGCAATTTCGATGTTTATCACGCAAATAAAAAAGAAAGAAAAGTAGGCGCGCCGAAAGCTTCCTGTTTCTTTACATTATTTTGTGTGGGGGGGGGGGGCGGAGTTGAATCCTTTAAGAAAATCCTGGCTGCGCCACCAGCTCAGGTACATTTCCAGTGAAGCTGCCAGCATTAATAACGCCCGGCACCACGCACCTCTGGACGTCTTCAGTCTTCCATCGAGCGGCGGGTCGGACCGCTATAGCAGCACGCAAAAACGATGTGGTACCGGCACTTCCGGTGGTTCAGGATATCTCCGGTACACCATTGGGGCGAACCGGACCGTTTCCGACCGTCCCACAGTGGGCCGGGAGCCCGGGCTAGCGCGACATAATTGGTTTCAGTGACTTTTCGGTATCGATATGAAGCATACAAACAAACAAACTGTTCGGAATTGATCATGGAACATGAATCTGACACTAGTCTTTCGGCGAATTCACCCATGTACGCATACAAATTTCCGAAGCAGGAAACTTCGTCCAACGCAGTGGGAAAGGAATCGGTGCGTCATGAAATCGGCTTATATTATTAAGGGCAAAACGGAAATGTTGAAATATGTTTCTTGTCATTGTGCGTGTTTTGTGTTCAAATGGGACATTGGCTTGATGCGAAAAGGGAAATAAGTTTTATTTTATTTTTGGTACAATCTTAGCCCAATTCCTTAAGGACTCACGCAAATGACCACAGCAGTGGCAAAACTTTGGTAGAGCTGATCTTATGAGTACCGCCAGGTGCCACGATAATCCTAGCATCATCGTGTTACCCAATAAATTGGCTTTCCGGGGCAGTTCTATGATGATGATTTGGAGTCTAGGGGCGCGTCGACTGCCAAGGTCATTTTGCGCCCGTCGGGGCAGTTCTACTTTCTTGCTCAACCTGCCACCTTGTGTTGTGTGAGAAGCAATTATATGATCCCAGTCGCTCGCCGAGCGGGACGGGACAGCAGTGTCGGCAGGGAGTCATGTGTGTGGAGGCGTCACGAGCAGCGGTGACAGCATCAGCAGCAACAGTAGTGTAGTGTCGGTGAGGAGCTGTGTGTCGAGGCATCGTTTGCAAATGATACAGTTGTGCTAGGGGCCAGCGCGTGTATCCAGTTTTTTTTATTCGGTTTTGTCTGCAGTGTGAGTGTGTAAGTACATGGACAAATTGCGTGCTGATAGCCTAGACAATAACACACACAACATGATCAGAGTGTCGCTTGCTATGGTTGCTGACAATGTTGACGCCTAATAGAAAATGCGAAGCTGATCCTCATTTAATTGTCTTGCACGTACAAAATGCGTATTTCCGTCACTCTATGCGCTCCTCCAAGTTCAGATCCCAAGAAGAAATCCAAGATAGGTCCAGAAATAAAAATTCGTTAACAAAAACTCGTTTTCTGCCTCCTTACTGGCGGTGAACGGGTTTTTCTCCGGAAACTAAAGAGAGTCGTTTGCCGACTCCACGCTCCTTCAGACATCCGCTGGGGATTCGTCCATGGCGTCGGGTTTGGACTCGGGGCCAGGCGGAATCACCAGACCGGCGGGAGACCGCGATCATATACTTGCTTCTCAGACACAGGGTAGCAGATTGAAGCAGGGAAGTGGGCCTGCCCCGGAAAGACAATTTATTCGGGAACACGATGATGCTCAAATTATCGCTGTACCTAGCGGTACCCATAAGAAGGGCTCTGGGGAATAGATCCTAACCTTATTTTGCGGTCATTTGCATTAATCCTTAATATTGTGCTAAGTCATACCAAAGACATTCCTTTTGTTTCTTCCACTTTTATCATTAGGTCAATGTCTCATCATCACACAAACACGCACAATGGAAGAAACCTGTTCCAATATTTTCGTTTTGCCCGTATTAATACAAGCCGATTTCATAACGTCAGGATTCCTCTTCCAATCCGTCGTGCTAAGTTTCTGTTTCTGGAATTGTATGCGACCAGATAACATGTAATACAATACAATACAATACGCACTAAGCAGCTGAGGCCAAATGACACTACTTGCCTCTAACCTAGCAGGGAGCACGGGCTCATGTTCAGTTGCGTCAATTTAATTTAATGGACGCAGTGTTCCAGAACCCCAACAAGCTTCGGTGTCCCTGTCCACAATTGCCCAGGCGCCGAGTAGTCCAGGGGCAAGGTGCCCGTCTCCCGGCCGAAATGTCGTGGGCTCGAGTAGTCTATCGCCAGTCTTCGCCGGCGACCTGTCAACGTGCGACATTGCCGGCGCCGTATGATCCAGCAGTCGACGAGTCGTCAGAAGCAATGACCCTCCACAAGTGCCCGGGGCGCACCGTCCTGACGGACCACCAAGCGACAGTGTCGATGAAAGGTTGGACAATGGCTGTCTCAATCTGCTTCCTTTTAGATATAGGACAACAGCACAACTCTAGACTGCACAATGCTTCTCGGACAGCGTCAACTGTCCTCCAGTGTCCAAATTCGCTTCGCTAGGCGTCAGGACGAAAATAAAAAGCCCATGGAGAATTTGTGATGGACAATGGAAATTGACCTGCATTCAGCTGATTCCTTACAATAGGCCCAAACTCTGAGTGGCCTGTATTCCTCAGGACTCGAAAGCTACCTCAAGTTGAAATTGTACTTACACCCATGCCTCGACGCATACAATTACGAAATTGGATACATTGCTATCCTCCTTATTGTCTGATCAATGTTCCTATTTGTTCAAACCAACAGATGACACGACTGTTTTTTTCCTTTTGTTCTGTTGATATGGTACAATGGTGCAGCACCTAGTAGATAGTACATTAATGACCCTAATGCCCAGCTCAGTCAAGCCCTAAAGCTTTGTCGTGGACACGGGAAGATTTGAGCAATTGTGAGCCTGAACACAGCTAGCTAAGTCTGCCTTCAGCAGAGTCTCAACGGGTCAGAGAACGGGGGTTTCAACTGAGATCCTCACCGCGAGCCGAAGCGATGTTGTAGTTGGAAGCTAGGATCCACGCATCTGCAAGACTATCTTCGGCAGATATATCGGGAGGATTCCGTCAAGCATTGCTTTGGTGGGATTATGCCCAATCAGCAGTCCTGCAGCCTCCTGGGTGAGATGCAACATGTGTAGAGAAGGGTCACCACCTCGACATGTTCACGTGGGCTTACATTCGTCCAGCACTGTCCTGAGCTCGTTCTCGTGCGTGTCCGACTCGTCCTCAAGGGTGAGTTCGGCCTTGACCTCGCCCACGGCCGACTCGTCCTTGTCAATGGGTTCGGTCTTGACGCCATCGTGGCGCACCTCGTCCATCACGTGGTACTCGCCGCTGGGTTCGGCCTTGACCTCGCCCACGGCCGACTCGTCCTCGTCAATGGGTTCGGTTTTGACGCCATCGGAGCGCACCTCGTCCAGCACGTGGCACTCGCCGCCAGACAGGTCGGGCGTACATAACCGTTCTTGTAACGGGTCGGGAATTGACGGCGACGTGGCGTCCAGCTGACCATCTGCAGGCGAGGAGGCGTAAGTGGTCTGTCACAGGCACGTGCGCTGGCCTATCAGAGGCGCTGGCCTATCATAGGCCTATCAGAGGCGCTGGCCCATCAGAGGCCTATCAGAGGCCTATCATAGGCGCTGACCTATCAGAGGCGCTGGCCTATAATAGGCCTATCAGAGGCGCTGGCCTATCATAGGCGCTGACCTATCAGAGGCGCTGGCCTATAATAGGCCTATCAGAGGCGCTGGCCTATCAGAGCGGCGTGGGTAGCCTGTCGACTCTACTAAATAAACACATCGCCCGCAGTGCACCACACCCGTAGACTCCAAGAAGAGGCCTTGGCATTTTCCTGAACACAACATTAACGTTTTCGCACCACATAAGGTTCATGGCATCCACAGCAAACAGATGCTTAGAAACTCTCCTACGATCAGTACACTCTGGATGGCGGTCTGAGATGCTGCGGACTGGTCCCATAGAGGCGGCGTATTGCCCGAATATGACGCGTATTCTTGAAAACATCGATACATGATTTGTGGGGGCAGCAAAAACACCATTCGTTAAACTATCCCGACCAATGTCAAAATGGCAACTCTTCCGAAAGGAACAACACAATACGACGGTTTGTTTCCACGCAGTGTTTGACGAAAAATTGATCCGTTGAGTGGCTTTAGTCTACATGTCAAGAATAGAACAAGTAGAGAAGTCACCGCACTTCGCTGATGCACCACATGCAATACAGCACTGGTAAATATGGACACTCTCGGCCGTGGTCGGAGAAACATCAGCACCTGCCACAGAGCGCTTCAGAGTGGATTTACACCATGGCACGTGCGTCAGCATTAGAGCGGCTGCAGTTGCTCCCAATGCCACCTCCAACTGCGCATTTGACGTGCTGAATCCACGCGGTACACGCACAAGCTCGCAACGTAACTACACATTTGATAGGAGGCTGGTTATTGGTTTTTACGACACGTCGACCGTTGAGTCACATAGCGTCGCCAATCTCTCACGCCGATTGGTCGCGGGCGAAGAGTAGCGACAGGTGAGACTCGAACCCACAATCTTTCGATTGTGAGACGAGCATCTTACCCCTAGACCACTCGTCCCCTTTTGATAGGAGGCATCAACCTCATTTCCATACGAGACCCAACGGAAATTGAAGTTGGACGCATGATCTGCATGTATGTTCTTCTTTTGTGTACGATGAGGCCAGTCTAGAATGGGGACCAAATGACATCAACTGGGTGATCGACCAGCCTGATCAGTTTCTACGCAAGGGCTTTGTCTGCCATCCCTGAGCCGTCCCTGAGTCACCTCTGAGCCATCCCTGAGCCATGCCTGAGCGTGCCACGAAGAACGGGCAGCCACGCCAATGTAGTTTAAAAAAAAAATATTGAGGTTATTGTAAGCACTCTTGTGCCATACACAAAAAAAGTAATGGGTGGATCGGGTGTTCTGTTGTTTTAGGGCCTGTTTTGTCGGGCACAATCGAATACTGCATGGAAACAGTTCGGCACGGGAGGAACACGGACCCCTCCAAAGTGACACGGGAGTCCCACAGTGGCAAGGCAGTGCTCACTGGTGGCGGTTTACAATCACGTTGTTATACTTTTCGACCTTAAACATAATGGTCTTATGCGTCCTTAAACAGTCCTAGCACGCCCGACATGGAATACACAGTAAGCGAAACGTTTCCTTTCCACGCACGCCTTGATACACGTGCGTAAAACATCCGCTAAGCAATATAACCCTGTAGATGTTGCCTTTGGTCCAGTACAAGGTGTCACTGGTGTCCGCATTTACTACGCCCCCCGAAAACTGCGAAGATAAAGAAGTGGCGCTCCTTCCGCTTATCGGAGTCCAG